>OY744481.1:122092007-122611546 GCA_963556165.1 Tipula helvola | reverse complement strand
TATTGAAAATCAACTGAACAATAGCCCACAAATTCAGAGCTTTGAAAATCGAAAACCTGCAATTATGCTCCGATTTCGATGATTGATACCTCTATCAATAGATGTTGAGACCTGTAATTGTGATGCCAACGGGTATTTAGATCGCTCGAATATTTCTACATATTTTGTGGAAATTTAATTTTATTGAAAATCAACTGAACAATAGCCCACAAATTCAGAGCTTTGAAAATCGAAAATCTGCAATTATGCTCCGATTTCGATGATTTATACCTCTATCAATAGGTGTCGAGACCTGTAATTGTAATGCCAACGGGTATTTAGATTGCTCGAATATTTCTACACATTTTGTGGAAAATTTAATTTTATTGAAAATCAACTGAACAATAGGCCACAAATTCAGAGCTTTAAAAATCGAAAATCTGCAATTATGCTTCGATTTCGATGATTTATACCTCTATCAATAGGTGTTGAGACCTGTAATTGTGATGCCAATGGGTATTTAGATTGCTCGAATATTTCTACACATTTTGTGGAAAATTTAATTTGATTGAAAATCAACTGAACAATAGCCCACAAATTCAGAGCTTTAAAAATCGAAAATCTGCAATTATGCTCCGATTTCGATGATTTATACCTCTATCAATAGGTGTTGAGACCTGTAATTGTAATGCCAACGGGTATTTAGATTGCTCGAATATTTCTACATATTTTGTGGAAAATTTAATTTTATTGAAAATCAACTGAACAATAGCCCACAAATTCAGAGCTTTGAGAATCGAAAATCTGCAATTATGCTCCGATTTCGATGATTTATACCTCTATCTATTGATACCTCTACCTATTGGTGTTGAGACCTGTAATTGTCATGCCAACGGGTATTTAGATTGCTCGAATATTTCTACATATTTTGTGGAAAATTTAATTTTATTGAAAATCAACTGAACAATAGCCCACAAATTCAGAGCTTTAAAAATCGAAAATCTGCAATTATGCTCCGATTTCGATGATTGATACCTCTATCAATAGGTGTTGAGACCTGTAATTGTGATGCCAACGGGTATTTAGATTGCTCGAATATTTCTACACATTTTGTGGAAAATTTAATTTTATTGAAAATCAACTGAACAATAGCCCACAAATTCAGAGCTTTGAAAATCGAAAATCTGCAATTATGCTCCGATTTGGATGATTGATACCTCTATCAATAGATGTTGAGACCTGTAATTGTGATGCCAACGGGTATTTAGATCGCTCGAATATTTCTACACATTTTGTTGAAAATTTAATTTTATTGAAAATCAACTGAACAATAGCCCACAAATTCCGAGCTTTGAAAATCGTAAATCTGCAATTATGCTCCGATTTGGATTATTGATACCTCTATCAATAGGTGTTGAGACCTGTAATTGTGATGCCAACGGGTATTTAGATTGCTCGAATATTTCTACACATTTTGTGGAACATTTAATTTGATTGAAAATCAACTGAACAATAACCCACAAATTCAGAGCTTTAAAAATCGAAAATCTGCAATTATGCTCCGATTTCGATGATTTATACCTCTATCAATAGGTGTTGAGACCTGTAATTGTGATGCCAACGGGTATTTAGATTGCTCGAATATTTCTACATATTTCGTGGAAAATTTAATTTTATTGAAAATCAACTGAACAATAGCCCACAAATTCAGAGCTTTGAAAATCGAAAATCTGCAATTATGCTCCGATTTCGATGATTTATACCTCTATCAATAGGTGTTGAGACCTGTAATTGTAATGCCAACGGGTATTTAGATTGCACGAATATTTCTACATATTTTGTGGAAAATTTAATTTTATTGAAAATCAACTGAACAATAGCCCACAAATTCAGAGCTTTGAAAATCGAAAATCTGCAATTATGCTCCGATTTCGATGATTGATACCTCTATCAATAGGTGTTGAGACCTGTAATTGTGATGCCAACGGGTATTTAGATTGCTCGAATATTTCTACACATTTTGTGGAAAATTTAATTTTATTGAAAATCAACTGAACAATAGCCCACAAATTCAGAGCTTTGAAAATCGAAAATCTGCAATTATGCTCCGATTTGGATGATTGATACCTCTATCAATAGATGTTGAGACCTGTAATTGTGATGCCAACGGGTATTTAGATCGCTCGAATATTTCTACACATTTTGTTGAAAATTTAATTTTATTGAAAATCAACTGAACAATAGCCCACAAATTCCGAGCTTTGAAAATCGTAAATCTGCAATTATGCTCCGATTTCGATTATTGATACCTCTATCAATAGGTGTTGAGACCTGTAATTGTGATGCCAACGGGTATTTAGATTGCTCGAATATTTCTACACATTTTGTGGAACATTTAATTTTATTGAAAATCAACTGAACAATAACCCACAAATTCAGAGCTTTAAAAATCGAAAATCTGCAATTATGCTCCGATTTCGATGATTTATACCTCTATCAATAGGTGTTGAGACCTGTAATTGTGATGCCAACGGGTATTTAGATTGCTCGAATATTTCTACATATTTCGTGGAAATTTAATTTTATTGAAAATCAACTGAACAATAGCCCACAAATTCAGAGCTTTGAAAATCGAAAATCTGCAATTATGCTCTGATTTGGATTATTGATACCTCTATCAATAGGTGTTGAGACCTGTAATTGTGATGCCAACGGGTATTTAGATTGCTCGAATATTTCTACACATTTTGTGGAAAATTTAATTTTATTGAAAATCAACTGAACAATAGCCCACAAATTCAGAGCTTTGAAAATCGAAAATCTGCAATTATGCTCCGATTTCGATGATTTATACCTCTATCAATAGGTGTTGAGACCTGTAATTGTAATCCCAACGGGTATTTAGATTGCTCGAATATTTCTACACATTTTGTGGAAAATTTAATTTTATTGAAAATCAACTGAACAATAGCCCACAAATTCAGAGCTTTAAAAATCGAAAATCTGCAATTATGCTCCGATTTCGATGATTTATACCTCTATCAATAGGTGTTGAGACCTGTAATTGTAATGCCAACGGGTATTTAGATTGCTAGAATATTTCTACATATTTTGTGGAAAATTTAATTTTATTGAAAATCAACTGAACAATAGCCCACAAACTCAGAGCTTTGAAAATCGAAAATCTGCAATTATGCTCCGATTTCGATGATTGATACCTCTATCAATAGGTGTTGAGACCTGTAATTGTGATGCCAACGGGTATTTAGATTGCTCGAATAGTTCTACACATTTTGTTGAAAATTTAATTTTATTGAAAATCAACTGAACAATAGCCCACAAATTCAGAGCTTTGAAAATCGAAAATCTGCAATTATGCTCCGATTTGGATTATTGATACCTCTATCAATAGGTGTTGAGACCTGTAATTGTGATGCCAACGGGTATTTAGATTGCTCGAATATTTCTACACATTTTGTGGAACATTTAATTTTATTGAAAATCAACTGAACAATAACCCACAAATTCAGAGCTTTAAAAATCGAAAATCTGCAATTATGCTCCGATTTAGATGATTTATACCTCTATCAATAGGTGTTGAGACCTGTAATTGTGATGCCAACGGGTATTTAGATTGCTCGAATATTTCTACATATTTCGTGGAAAATTTAATTTTATTGAAAATCAACTGAACAATAGGCCACAAATTCAGAGCTTTAAAAATCGAAAATCTGCAATTATGCTCCGATTTCGATGATTTATACCTCTATCAATAGGTGTTGAGACCTGTAATTGTAATGCCAACGGGTATTTTGATTGCTCGAATATTTCTACACATTTTGTGGAAAATTTAATTTTATTGAAAATCAACTGAACAATATCCCACAAATTCAGAGCTTTAAAAATCGAAAATCTGCAATTATGCTCCGATTTCGATGATTTATACCTCTATCAATAGGTGTTGAGACCTGTAATTGTAATGCCAACGGGTATTTAGATTGCTCGAATATTTCTACACATTTTGTGGAAAATTTAATTTTATTGAAAATCAACTGAACAATAGCCCACAAATTCAGAGCTTTGAAAATCGAAAATCTGCAATTATGCTCCGATTTCGATGATTTATACCTCTCTCAATAGGTGTTGAGACCTGTAATTGTGATGCCAATGGGTATTTAGATTGCTCGAATATTTCTACACATTTTGTGGAAAATTTAATTTTATTGAAAATCAACTGAACAATAGCCCACAAATTCAGAGCTTTGAAAATCGAAAATCTGCAATTATGCTCCGATTTCGATGATTTATACCTCTATCAATAGGTGTCGAGACCTGTAATTGTAATGCCAACGGGTATTTAGATTGCTCGAATATTTCTACATATTTTGTGGAAAATTTAATTTTATTGAAAATCAACTGAACAATAGCCCACAAATTCAGAGCTTTAAAAATCGAAAATCTGCAATTATGCTCCGATTTCGATGATTTGTACCTCTCTCAATAGGTGTTGAGACCTGTAATTGTGATGCCAATGGGTATTTAGATTGCTCGAATATTTCTACACATTTTGTGGAAAATTTAATTTTATTGAAAATCAACTGAACAATAGCCCACAAATTCAGAGCTTTAAAAATCGAAAATCTGCAATTATGCTCCGATTTCGATGATTTATACCTCTATCAATAGGTGTTGAGACCTGTAATTGTAATGCCAACGGGTATTTAGATTGCTCGAATATTTCTACATATTTTGTGGAAAATTTAATTTTATTGAAAATCAACTGAACAATAGCCCACAAACTCAGAGCTTTGAAAATCGAAAATCTGCAATTATGCTCCGATTTCGATGATTGATACCTCTATCAATAGGTGTTGAGACCTGTAATTGTGATGCCAACGGGTATTTAGATTGCTCGAATATTTCTACACATTTCGTGGAAAATTTAATTTTATTGAAAATCAACTGAACAATAGGCCACAAATTCAGAGCTTTAAAAATCGAAAATCTGCAATTATGCTCCGATTTCGATGATTTATACCTCTATCAATAGGTGTTGAGACCTGTAATTGTGATGCCAATGGGTATTTAGATTGCTCGAATATTTCTACACATTTTGTGGAAATTTAATTTTATTGAAAATCAACTGAACAATATCCCACAAATTCAGAGCTTTAAAAATCGAAAATCTGCAATTATGCTCCGATTTCGATGATTTATACCTCTATCAATAGGTGTTGAGACCTGTAATTGTGATGCCAACGGGTATTTAGATCGCTCGAATATTTCTACACATTTTGTTGAAAATTTAATTTTATTGAAAATCAACTGAACAATAGCCCACAAATTCAGAGCTTTGAAAATCGAAAACCTGCAATTATGCTCCGATTTCGATGATTTATACCTCTATCAATAGGTGTTGAGACCTGTAATTGTGATGCCAATGGGTATTTAGATTGCTCGAATATTTCTACACATTTTGTGGAAAATTTAATTTTATTGAAAATCAACTGAACAATATCCCACAAATTCAGAGCTTTAAAAATCGAAAATCTGCAATTATGCTCCGATTTCGATGATTTATACCTCTATCAATAGGTGTTGAGACCTGTAATTGTGATGCCAACGGGTATTTAGATCGCTCGAATATTTCTACACATTTTGTTGAAAATTTAATTTTATTGAAAATCAACTGAACAATAGCCCACAAATTCAGAGCTTTGAAAATCGAAAACCTGCAATTATGCTCCGATTTCGATGATTTATACCTCTATCAATAGGTGTTGAGACCTGTAATTGTGATGCCAACGGGTATTTAAATTGCTCGAATATTTCTACACATTTCGTGGAAAATTTAATTTTATTGAAAATCAACTGAACAATATCCCACAAATTCAGAGCTTTAAAAATCGAAAATCTGCAATTATGCTCCGATTTCGATGATTTATACCTCTATCAATAGGTGTTGAGACCTGTAATTGTGATGCCAACGGGTATTTAGATCGCTCGAATATTTCTACACATTTTGTTGAAAATTTAATTTTATTGAAAATCAACTGAACAATAGCCCACAAATTCAGAGCTTTGAAAATCGAAAATCTGCAATTATGCTCCGATTTGGATGATTGATACCTCTATCAATAGGTGTTGAGACCTGTAATTGTGATGCCAACGGGTATTTAGATTGCTCGAATATTTCTACACATTTTGTGGAACATTTAATTTTATTGAAAATCAACTGAACAATAACCCACAAATTCAGAGCTTTAAAAATCGAAAATCTGCAATTATGCTCCGATTTAGATGATTTATACCTCTATCAATAGGTGTTGAGACCTGTAATTGTAATGCCAACGGGTATTTAGATCGCTCGAATATTTCTACACATTTTGTTGAAAATTTAATTTTATTGAAAATCAACTGAACAATAGCCCACAAATTCAGAGCTTTGAAAATCGAAAATCTGCAATTATGCTCCGATTTGGATGATTGATACCTCTATCAATAGGTGTTGAGACCTGTAATTGTGATGCCAACGGGTATTTAGATTGCTCAAATATTTCTACACATTTTGTGGAAAATTTAATTTTATTGAAAATCAACTGAACAATAGCCCACAAATTCAGAGCTTTGAAAATCGAAAATCTGCAATTATGCTCCGATTTGGATGATTGATACCTCTATCAATAGGTGTTGAGACCTGTAATTGTGATGCCAACGGGTATTTAGATTGCTCAAATATTTCTACACATTTTGTGGAAAATTTAATTTTATTGAAAATCAACTGAACAATATCAAAGCAACCTTGATTATACAAGCCATAATCTAAAAAACGAAGCTTTTATAAAGGAATTAGAAACGAGGAAAAAACCAAACTTTTCATAGTAAAACACATAAAATATATGGGAAATCACTTTTTTTCCGAAGACAAATTTGTAAATGAAAACGTTGCAAATTCTTAATTATGATTTCTAGAATATTTTCATAAATGTTTGAATTTCAACATATATAAATCTCGTTTAAGTAAATCGTTTTCATTTTCTTGTAATAATTGATTTATTTAAACCAAAATATAAAAAAAAGTTCATAACAACAGCTTTCTGGTCAAATTACAAAGAAAAGCTTACTACAAATCGTGTGCATTAAGCCAATATACATAGATGGCAGTGGGCAGTAAACATTTTGAAAAACCGTACCAAAAATCGCCACCTGGGGAAATTTTAGTTCAAAAATTGTAGGATAAGCAAAACAAATTCACAAAATATTTAAGAACGTGTCATAATTGTGTGATTAAACAATCTTTATCGTATTTTTCTGTATAAATCTGAGACATCTAACGTACACTAGTAAAACTAAAGATAAATTTAGCAAGTATTATTTTAATTCGCCAGAGCCAACTTTGATGTATTTTTCAAAATGAAACTTTGAAAAATATATTTTAGAAATAATTTAATTTTTATATTTCTGCAATTAATATTTACTTAATACCAATAAACCCTTCCTGAATATTGTTGCTAAAGATATGTAGAACACTTTTGTATAAAAATTTTGTAACATTTTTGCTTTTTTCAATGAAAAATTTGAAGCTAAAAAACACCATTTTTACTATGGATTCCTATGGAAATTAGTGAAAAGTTATACCACTAAAAAAGCTTCTAAAAAATACGTCATAATGATTATGGCTCTATACTCTAGAAGGCTCTGACAATATCCCACAAATTCAGAGCTTTAAAAATCGAAAATCTGCAATTATGCTCCGATTTTGATGATTTATACCTGCTCTATCAATAGGTGTTGAGACCTGTAATTGTAATGCCAACGGGTATTTAGATTGCTCGAATATTTCTACACATTTTGTGGAAAATTTAATTTTATTGAAAATCAACTGAACAATAGCCCACAAATTCAGAGCTTTGAAAATCGAAAATCTGCAATTATGCTCCGATTTCGATGATTTATACCTCTATCAATAGGTGTTGAGACCTGTAATTGTGATGCCAAGGGGTATTTAGATTGCTCGAATATTTCTACACATTTTGTGGAAAATTTAATTTTATTGAAAATCAACTGAACAATAGCCCACAAATTCAGAGCTTTAAAAATCGAAAATCTGCAATTGTGCTCCGATTTCGATGATTTATACCTCTATCAATAGGTGTTGAAACCTGTAATTGTAATGCCAACGGGTATTTAGATTGCTCGAATATTTCTACATATTTTGTGGAAAATTTAATTTTATTGAAAATCAACTGAACAATAGCCCACAAATTCAGAGCTTTAAAAATCGAAAATCTGCAATTATGCTCCGATTTCGATGATTTATACCTCTATCAATAGGTGTTGAGACCTGTAATTGTGATGCCAAAGGTAGATGGATTTTAAGGATCAGCGGCAATTAGTGGTACACGGTTATGAATCCATCTGCCCCAATTCTTTATGGTTTACCTAAAATCCATAAAGAAGGCATTCCAATTAGACCAATAGTAGCGTATTGCAATGCACCTACCTACAAGCTATGTAATGGTTTCATAAACTTTTCGACAGTCATACCAATTTCGTTTCGGCTTTCTCGGTTAAGAACTCGGTAGAATTGATTAGCAAAATTCAAGATGTTGATATTCCACTACACTCAAAATTAGTTTCGTTTGACGTTGCTAGTCTTTTCACTTCTATTCCAATTAACATTTTGTCTCAGATAGTTTATACTTACTTAGATAGGGATGTTGTAGATGGGAGCCTTCGCAATGAACTGAAGCTGATATTTGAAACTTGTATTAAACAAAATTATTTTTGCTTGGATAATAAATATTTCAGATTCACTGATGGTCTACCGATGGGCTTCCCTCTGTCACCTTTGTTAGCAGAAATTTTCATGAATTTCTTCGAACAAGCGATTGTATCAAGCAACAATCCTTATTTCCAACATGTAATCTTTTGGTACAGATATGTTGATGACATACTAAATACTATGTCTAGGGAATGGAACTGATAGGATATTAACCTATTTTCTCACTTGGTTAAATTCTCAATATCCCACCATTAATTTTACGGTAGAAAAAGAAGAAAACAAATCTATTAACTTTCTAGATATTACAATAACCATAATTAATTCTTCATTAGAGTTCAACATTTATCGAAAACCCACATATACAGACGCCATTATACCTAACTCTTCAAACCATCCCCATAATATTAAAATGTCAGCTTTCCACTCATTCTTAGATAGATTAATAAACATTCCTTTGACCAAATCCAATTATAACAAAGAGCTTAATATAATTTTAGAAATAGCAGCGAATAACGGTTATGCAGCTAAGACTATATTAAAGCTATTAAACAGAAAACTGAAACATAAAGCTTTAGCTAACATTTATCCACCTGATAGCCCAATGCCGAAAAATTGGCGCCGCTTAGAGTATATAGGAAAAACTAGTCAACGGACTAGTAACATCGTGACACAAAATACAGATATTAGCTTTGCTTTTTATAACAATAATACAATTAAGAAAATGATTTCTAACAACAAACAAAGAATTGATCGCCTTTCCAAGTCTGGCGGTTATAAGATCAATTGCAATGATTGTATTTCCTCTTATATCGGACAGACTGGGCGCAATTTTGAAGTTAGAGTTAAAGAATATTTATCTGGTAGCCATGAATCATCCTTTTATAATCATTTAACGTTAGAAAATCACACATCCAGTTTAAACAATTTAGAAATATTACATGTACAACTAAAAAGCAGACGTTTAGACAACTTAGAATCTTACGAAATCCGAAAAGCTATTTTTCTTAACCAAAATATCCTCAACGAACAGAGAGAAATCCGTTTCTCACCAATTACCGACCCCGAACTGTTTTATTCCCATTCTCATCCCATCCTATAAAATGACTAATACGTCGGGTTATAATAAAACAAATAAAAAAATAAAAACAACAACAACATCTGGAATTTTGTTATTCGGCCGTTGACTAATACATATAATCAATAATCATATACCTGGGTGAGTTAAAACCCGCTTTTAATTTTTAATGTTTATTGCTCTCACCATTTTTATTGTTTACCCCTCCCACATTTTTTATTTGTATATTTTTGTTTCATTTTTTGCTTTTTCCAACTATAACTACATTTTTATTTTTATTTTTGTTTAGTAGATACTCCTGATGATGGCCTAACAAGCCGAAATCGATCGAGTGATTTTTTAAACCTTTTGTAATTTTGCGAAATATTTAACAAGTGTTTTAAAAAAAAAAAAATTAAAAATGTGTGTGTTAAGTGTGTTTCGCCAAGTGCCTACGGCAGAAAGTGTAAAAAGTATTAAATTATTAGAATTACATTTTTATCAATTAATGTTATATGGAGGTCGATTAAGTGTAGTTATATGCAGGTCGATTATAGGATCTGCGGGAGTGAATCAATTGCGCTATTAGATGATTTTCACACAAACCACATCCGTAGATTTTTATTTTAAAGTTTTTAGCAACGTGAAGCTTTCATAAGAGAACAATTCCGTTCATATGAAAAATATAATAAAATTTAAGTATAAAATATAATAACAAAAAAAATTACAACGCTCCTGCTAGCACTCAGATATATTCTTTGTCCAAAATCTAGGTCAAATTCCAGTGGGAGATATTACCAAGTACTTGTTTTGAACCAAACAAAAACTTTCACAAAAAAATGTCAACAAAAGGAAATTAATTTAGACATTTCATGTACTGTATAGTTATCGTTGTTGTACTGGGGTGCTTCAAAATTAAAAGGTAAAATGGGAAACTATAACCAAAATGTCCATCAAATTAAACCTTTTATAATATCCATTATTATAAATATTGTAAAATGAACCAAAATAATATATACATATATACACCTTCCGTAACTATATGTATGTAAATGTATGTATATAGTATGTAGTTGAAAATCTAAAATAATAATTTAAAAAATTAATCAACAATAAAATGACTCAAAGGATCAAAACAAAAGAAAATGTATCCTGTTTTTTTTTTTGTTTCTATATTTTGTATAATCCAATAGGGAAAATACCATACAATAATTTATTTAACATGTCTATCAAGTTTTAGTTACGATTTTAAAGGGTTTGTGTGTAAATAAGGATAACCATGTCCTTCTCTACGTGTGGTATACACCAATTTTGTAAATACCTACCTATAGGTTATCCAATGCTGGCTAAATAATTTACCTAAATTATTTTTATTGTAATCAAAGGTGAGTTGTTTTGAAGTTAAACTGTACTACCTGCTGAATTCTTCTTCTTTTTAACCCTGTTGGTCTGAAATTTTAATTTAAAATTAATACTCGGAAAAAGGATCTACATTTATTATTGTTTCCATCCTTTTTATTTAGTTCAGCCATTCAATTTAGAATTAGTTGTTTTGACATGATTTGACATTTTGAAAGCAAGAGATTGTTTTTATCTCTCACCAACCTCTATTAATTTTCAATTTATCATTTTGTCTTGACATGAACAGTATGACGTAACCAGAGTAACTCTAAAATCTAAATAACAACCTAAAAGATTTTTTTGTTTTTTCAGATTAATTTGTAACTATTTTGATTTGTAACTTTTTAATGTTGTGCTTTTGACATTCATGTTATGAAGAGAACAAAATAAAAAAGTCTAAAATAATTAAAAAATAAAAAAATTTTGTTAACCCTTTTGCGGTGAATCATTTTTTGGTAGTTTTGAATTTTTATGTGTGAACCACAGCTTTTGGTGAGGGGATACCTTAGAGTTGTTACTTTTTTATTTTTTTCTAAGTTTACTTATTTTGAACACACGAAACCTCAATTTGATTCCTAATCAGAAATGGCAAATCTGATGAAGGGTTATTCCTTGTTGTGGGAATTAAAAAATATAAAATGGATTTTCCGGCCTAATAACAATAAAAAAAAATGTTTGGTTTTCGAGTAGTTTGAGTTAAGATAAAACTAAACAAAATTGGTTCGGATATGAATTTGACAGTTAGATAATTTTTTTATGTATCTAAGACATTCACATGTTTTCTAATTTTTTTATTATTAAGCAAGAAGTATGTAACATATTTGTAGCAAAATAAAGCGTATTTTTAATCGATAATTACCCGAATGAAAAATCAGTTTGAGCTTATTAAACTTTATTCTCACAAAAGCTAAAATTCGTGATAATTGAAAATTCTTTAAAGTATAAAACTAAAATAATATTTCGACATTTCGCAGTGGAAAATTATCGCGAAATCAAATCGAATTTTCAGGCATTAAACATGAATACAAACATTTTTCAGAACTACGACACAAAGAACTATGCAACATTTCAACACCACTTTTAGTAAGCACCCCTCTTTTTTATATTTATTGTTCATGATATACAGTCCCTGGCCAAATTATTAGACGCACATCAATTCTGTTAGGAAATGTTGACTTCTGGCGACTTATGTATTTCACTAAACATTTTTATAGCCTAGGCATAGGAAACTATTGTATGTTAAGGTGCATTCAAAATAGTTTTACTCTGTACTAAATAATATTTGTACTAAAAGTAGAAATACATTTTTTTTCTAAATTAGAAATATCTTTAAAAAAAATATTTCTCGCGCATTAAATAAATGTAGATTAATATGAATACAATTAGTACTTATTACAACAAGTAATTTTAGCACTTATAATTTTTAATACACAAATAAAAATTACGTTTTCCAATTAAAAAAATAACTTTTAATCGTCTACTAAGTACGATAAGCACTAATTAGTACATATATCAACAAGTACTAATTTTAAATATATGTTATCTAAATTTATAATGCCCTGATAGCTATTTCTAGCCTAGATAGCACAAAACGCCAAATGAAAGAAATGTAGAGTCAATAATACTGAACATGCATCCACTCAATATTTTGAGCTAGCTCAGCTAGAATTTTTTTTTTTAAATATTTTTAATTTAGATAAAAAATGTATTTCTACTTTTAGTACAAATATTATTTAGTACAAAGAAAAATTTTGTATTTTAAATGCATCTTAAAACATAATAGTTTCGTATGGCTAGGCTATAAAAATATTTAGTGAAATACATTGGTGTACATTTTATCGTAATGAGCTCATGCTCAAGATAGAGTGTGCACCTATACCAAATTTGTATGTGAATAAATAAAATACATAAGTCGCCGGAAGTCAACATTTCCTAATAGAATTGATGTGCGTCTAATAATTTGGCCAGGGACTGTAGTCTACCTAGACTATGGGTACGTCCGAAACGATTTCAAAATAATCTGGAAAATGCAGATTTCGAGTCTAATATTAAAAATAAACTAAACAAAATTTATTACTGAAACTCCTTTCATTTTTTGACTGACTTGTTTTTCACTATATTCCCGGAGAACAATTTTGCCTGAAATTACTTTTTAGTTGTTTGACTGAATCTCTCGACATTTCAGTCAAACTGTTTTCTGACCGAAGCAAATTTTTTTTTTGACTGAAGTTCCTTGTTAAAGGGACTTTTAGTCACCATTTATGTTTATTTAGTTCTCTCTCAATAGTCTCAATACTCAAACTAAAATTAAAACGAAGGTTTCTAATCTCGCAGTACTTGGTAAATACACAGCTCTCCTCATGCTCGTTCGTGGATTTTTTGAAATTATTGGACCAATTATTTAAAGTTTTTGAATAGATAACTATCCAGTATTAATTCTAGGTGTCAAAAAGCATATTAGAAAATAAACAAAAACACCGATTTAGCGCACCACTAATTAATTCTGATGTTAATTGTTTGATAATTTTGACAAATAAGGATGCCCCAGACTTTTGTCTAAGCCTAGTACAAAATAGAATTGCCCGTGTAAACAGACAACCAGTTGGCAATATTTGTCTGTTTATATGCACAGATTTAGTTTCGTTGAGTTGAAGGTGCCATTTCTTCGTCCAATTACTCAATGAATTAGTGGCGTTTTGTAATTTACTGGGTGCCTCCTCTATGGACTCTCCAATTGCCAAGATTGCAGTATCATCCGCAAATGTTGCAATACTTGTTCCTTTTGTGCTTGGCACGAATTCTGCATAAATTATGTAGAGTATTGGCCCCAGAACACTTCCTTGTGGAATTCCACCCGTTATTTTCTTTAGTTCAAAGTTTTCCTCTTCATGTTTTACACGAAAGCGTCGATCAGCTAGATATGGTTTCAAAATCAGGTAAAATTGCTTCGGCAGATCTCTGTGTAGTTTATATTCCAGGCCTCGGTGTCATACTTGGCCAAATGCTTGAGATACGTCCAAAAAGATACTTGAACATATTTTTTTATTTTCCAGAGCATCTTCAATTAGATCTGTGGTGCTGTGCACTTGATCTATGGTAGATCTATGGTAGTGAGGAGGAATAAGTTTTCTAACTTCTATTATTGATTTTAACCTCTTGAGTAGTAGCTTTTCAAATAATTTTGAAATTATAGGAAGTACGTTTGGCGGCTTGCTAGTGTTTAGAATCATTAGCACCTCTGCCACCCTCCACAGTATGGAACGTATTTTAATCGTAACGCTGCGTTGATTACTTGCAGTAATTTTCGTAATCTTTTCTCTGGTAGTGTTTTAACTATATGCCTAGTGATTAGGCCATAACCAGAGGATTTTTTAGAGCTTAAGTTGCTATTAATTTCATTTTTTATCTTTTGTAACCTGCAGGTCTTATGTTTGGAAGGTGTTTTGGCGCTTCTAGCCCAACATCCATCGTCATTCTTGATAGGAGCTATTTGTATTTTAGGCCTTTTAAGACCTTTAGTTTCTTTCCAAAGGGTATAATTAATCTCATTGTTGCCAGTAAGGCCAGCCAGGTATTCACTGAAAGATTTGTTGTTGATTTCTTTGATAAGTATTTTTAATTTGTTGCTTAAATAAATAAGTTGTGATTTGCTTGGTGGTGCTCGATTTCTCTGCAGATCTCTCACTTCTACTGGATAGTTGATGTGATTTTCCATTTGATTACGAGTGGGAGGAGTACTCTGCCATGCTGCTTGTAGAATACTGTTGTTCAGAATATCAAGTTATGCTGTAGTTTTAATCGGGGCTTGTAATTCAGTATTGTCTTCGACTATTTTCCGGAAGAAATCCCAGTTTGTTTTATTATTTGTTAACGTAGGTAAATTTTCTTTTTTGATAATGGTATCACTGAGTGTCATAATGATAGGCGTGTCTGTTTTCGATTACTACGTAGTTTACAGATATCCCTTTTGTTACAAAGAAATCTATCAGATCTGGTATCTTATTTGTATCAGCTGACCAATATGTTGGTTTACCTCCAGACAGTAACTCGTAGTTTAAAGCCCGACCAGCTGCAAATAGCTCCTTACTCTTATGGGTTAGCGGTAAAATCGCCTCCGATTATGAAGTTAAAACCGAGAGGTTTGAGTAACGTAACATAGTTTTCTTTATTCAGGTTATACCGTGGAGGGCAATATATTGAAATTATGTTGATTACCATTTGATTATTTAATCGAACATTAATGGTGGCGACTTGCATAGTTTCTTCTTCAATTTTTACTCCTTCGTAATGTTTGATGTTTTCCTTCACAAGTAAAGTTGAACCTCCTCTCCCTTTATCTGATGGGTAAATGGAGTGGTAGCACTGTTATCCTTGAATTCTAACGAATGAATCTTTTGTCAAATGAGATTCTGAAATTAGGCATATATTATATATTTAGGAAAATTTCTAACTCGGAATTTGTTGCAACAGCCCACTTGCAGTCCAATTGGCGATTCAGAATGTGTTATTCATCTTCATAGATTAGTACATCATACAAATGATTTCATTCACTGTTTCTTGCTTATTTAAATCGTCCAGGCTTTTTTCTTATAGCAGCCTTAAGTTTAATGTTTCTATATTCTTTCGAATTTTTTCAAGAATTAGGCTTCAGCCGTCTTCCTTGGTACTTACTGTTTCCCGCTTTTGTATAATCTGGGAGTATGTTTTTCGGCCTACTATTGCACTTGTTTGTGGCAGTTCTACTACTGGGTTTTTGGACATTGGCCTATTAGTGGGTGTCTCACGGTTTAGCGGGCCTTCTCGTTATTTATTTCTCAGATTTTGAAGTTCCCTGGCTACTTCACACCCTCTACAGTTAGTTCCGTTACAGTTTACGCATTTTGGAGGCGTAGTTTTTATCAACTTACAAGCTTGGGCGGGATGTTTTCCCGAACATTTCACACATCTAGGCTCTCGTGTGCAATATTTCTGCGTGTGATTGTATCCGTGGCATTTCTTACACTGATTTTCTGACCGCTTCTATTACAATTCTCATGTTAAGGACTGCCGGTGCTATGAAAAGAAAGCATAAACAATGGAAGCCCCTTTTTTTAATTTTGATCCCTTGATCAGTTACTGTTTTTTCTTATTTTAGGATATTTACCGCATCCTCTATTTTGAAGCCATGGTGTATAAGGTCTTTCCTTATGAAGAGGTGAAGACCTCTCACCATCACTTTGATCGGGCGATCATTTTTGTCCTCGTATGTGAACTATTAATTGCCTTCATCTGTCAGCTTTGCAGCCAAAGCTTGTCACCGATTTCATTAATAATTGGATAGTATCATATTCAGTTACGTAAATGATGTTGATTCGTGGTGGTGCCTTTTCCTTAATTTTGGTTGGTTGGTTTTCCTGATCGAGTATATTTTGCTGATTTAAATTTAATACACCAGTTTTTGAAGTTCGGTTTTAAGCTACAATTTCTGGAGAAGATTGTGCTTCCCCTTTTCTTTGTAGGTTTTTTCTTCCTTTTCTTTTTTAGGATCCAGTTAGTTTCTTCTCTAAATTTTTTTTCGTAAATGTGGTACTCTGTACCACACTGATCCTCTGGTTTCTTGCGTTGCAAAGCATTTTTCTTACGGAAATCAAACATCCTGTTCCTCAGTTTCCTTTGATTATAAAGAATTTTTCAGTGTTCAATAATTCCCCACCTAATGTATTAGGGGCTAAAAAGAATAGGCGAGACTTCGAGCATTTCTAGACGATAGTGAAGATTGATAGTGAAGAAGAGTCTTTTTGAGGCGAAGTTAATGAAAATGAAGAGGATTTGGAAATACGTGGCGAGCATGACACCGAAACGGAGCAAGAGTTAGACTCTGATGAAGAAAATGACGCAGATTCCGATGTAATAAATAATTTTATAGGGAAAGATGGGTAGATTTGGTGCAAAACCCCATTCGTGCAACGGATTTCAAGAACGGAGAATATATTCATAGTTACATCAAGCTTGAAAGAAGATAAATCTAAAAATGTTGAAACACCACAAGGAAGTTGGCAGCTGTTCTTTTCCTGTACCTTATTATTGGAAACACCAACATTTTCATCAGAAAAAATCAATCAAAGTATAAAGATGTTAAACATGCGCGGATTACCGATAGTATTGAAGTAAATAGCCACAATGAGTTACATTAGATTCCAATTTTTACTGCGAAGTATTAGATTTGATAATGTGGAAATTACAGAAGAACTTTGGAAATTTGACAAATTGGCACCTATACAAGAAATGTTTGGAAATTTTAACAAAGACTGCGACGAAAAATTACAATGTGGGATGCTATGTCACTGTTGATGAAAAATTGGAAAGCTTTCGAGGTCGATGTAGCTTCAAACAATACATCCATAATAAACCGGCCAAATATGGAATTAAAATCTTTTCCGCTTTTGATGCAACCACATTTTATACATCGAAACTGGAAATATATTGCGGACAACAACCACCAGGAAAATTCAATTTATGCAATAAACCTGAACAAATAGTTCAAAGAATTACACGACATCTTCAATTTGCTGACCGAAATATTACAACCGATAATTGGTTCACAACATATAATATTTGTATAGGCCTATTCGGCACAGTAAGGAAAATAAAACGTTTTTGCCTCAACTATTTACAATTTTCGAAAGGCCGTGAATTACATTCAAAAGTATTTGGCTTACCAGCAAAAAAAAAATTGTACAATTTTATCTTATGTCGCAAAAAGAAACAAGTGTGGGCCCAAAATGCGACCAGAAATAATACATTTCTATAACAAAATAATAGGAGGGGTTGACCCTACAGATCAACTGTGTGCCATCGGCTTACCGGATCCAGAAAACTTTCAATTGTTTTATTTTCAATTTTCAGAAGGAAAAAGGTATGGTAAATTGGTTCATTTCAATCGAATTGTTCTTCAAAGATTTGGTCTACAGCGAAAAAATTGTGTACTAATTTAATTTTGATTATCATTTCATCTTTTTTAAAATACCTCTTTCATACCTGTGGTTATAGAAATCTAGGTCTGTGATAAATGTTCCTGAACCTTTGTCATTTCTTAAGCTTTTTTAAATGAAATTTCGAATTATTTATATATTTTCTAAGAACTGGTTGAACTATTAAACTGAACTGGTTTTTTTCTGTATGATACTGAATTATTGATGTAATTAACGAAAACAACAATAATTGGTGATTTTTGTGGTCCATTCGCGATATAAATGGCTATCAAGTAATGGGTGGTAACTGGTAAACACCCATAGTTATCAGAAACTAGCTAAAAATCGAGGTTAGGAGGGTTCATAGAATATTAGCTGAACGGAATAAAACTTAACACGTTTGCTACTCAACGACACTATACCATCTGTTCAAATATGACCCGGAATTTTAAAATAAAACAACATCCTTATTTATTCTTTAATATTTATTTCATCCTCTTCAAAATAATCACCATCGGAGGTGATACACATATGCCAACGTTTTTAAAAAAAACACTTTTCATAGGCCGGCAAAGGTATGGCATTTAGCTCCCTCAGCGAATTCTCTTTTATGAACTCAATTGACTCAAAACGTTTTCCTCGAAGTGGTAAATTGAGTCTGGGAAAAAGAAAAAAATCGCACGGTACACATATCAGGTGAATACGAGGCTTGCGGAATGATGTTAACGTTGTTTTTGGTCAAATAATCAAGAACAAGACGGGATGTATGAGCAGGTGCATTATCGTGGTGAAGAAACCATGAGTTGTTTTGTCACAATTCCGGTCTTTCTGCACAAGAAATTTCGTTTTTAAGACAAAATTTCAGACAAGCTCTTTGTTCAACTAAATTCGACATTGTAAAATTCGCAACACATACCAAAGGTATACTTGTTTATACGCTAGCTTAAACAAATTAAGTGACGGATCGCGCTCACATTTGACATGAAGTCTACTGACAGTGCTTCCAACCGTAGACAAAAAAAAATTCAGCAAAATATTCAGCGCGGTCGGTGTCAAGAAGTTTGACTGGGAGCCCAGTCGTTGCACATAATCGTTGCATTTTATTTTAACACGTGACTTTGTTTGTACACCAAAAAAAATCAGGTGATTTCTGAGAAAAATTGGAGATGAAAATAAGCGTGGTTTGGAAATTATTTGGTACAATTTGCAAGTTCAAAAATAATTATTTTTAGGACAAAATGAGAACTATCTTACTCTTCTTATTGTCTACCTATTCGCACAAACTACTTTACGTTCTAAATTGTTTTCCATTAATACAACTTTTTAGAATATTTATAACATGGACTTACACAATTTTCATTTTGCTACGATTTGCACTTTTCTTTAAAGCATACAAGAAAAAGTGCAAACGAACACCTACATAAACGTGCACAAGAAAAAAGCGCGAATGGAAAATTGCGCATACGGCAAAATGCCCATATCTAGATAAAAGTACACAAGAAACAAACGCACAATCATAAACACAAGTTTTGAAGTCGTATTTCAAATTTTTTTTTCGGATTAAAATCAATTAATAATAATAATACCGTAAAGAACTAGGCAGACTATGGTTTAATAAAGGAGAAGGTAAGTTTGCCCGCTTTTCAAAATTCCGCCTTCAAAATCCCGAAATCAAAATACCAATTTTGAAGATCCCGGTTTTTAAAATCCCGCTTTTCAAAATCCTGCTTTTCAAAATCTTGGTTTTTAAATTTGAAAGATGTATTTTTTTTAATTCGAGCCGCGCTGTCTGGTGAAGGAAAATTTTATAAAGTGAAATGAAAATCAAAACCGGGATTTTCTGAAAACCGGGATTTTTATTTTTGCAGAATCGGGATTTTCAAAAGCGGGCTATCGTTACGACCCCTGCGGCTCCGAAATCTGAAAAATAAAATCTAGGGCTCCCAAAAATGTTATTATTGAATAACTTACAGAAAGAATTTACAGCTAAGCATTTTGGGCATACCTGTTCAAGAATCTCAGATGTCCCGCGCAGCTTATCAATAGTAATCCATATCCGTGTTCCACATTTTAAAAAATGTTCTACCAATCCAAAATATTCCTTCAGTTTCATCCGATTTAAAGGATAAGGAAATGCTTTGGTATAATGAACTAATAAAAATTGGATGCAACTGTAAAAACTCCGGAAGTAAATATTTTAATTAGACATATGAGTGGAGCAGAACAGATAACCAAATTCCTATCTAAGGTTAAACCTAACCATTTTTAAGCTCACTATTCTGGATCTGTCAAAATTTAATTGTTGCGCGTTTCTCTAATTGGACTGCAACTCGATCCAAATTCGTTACATTTTTAATTTTAGCGTCAAATAGTTTTTACTTAGGTATTTAAGACCAAACTGGATTTAATATATTCTTCTGAATTATCGAAATATGAAAATTGTAGAAATATTTGAAATATTAAAAAAAAAATTGAGTTTTTCTGTACAAAATTCAGAGTTGTCCAAAGTTTTTTAAGATTTTCTCAACTACCAATTTTCAAAATAATCGACCAATTTGGCCCGCTTACCAATTTTATATGAAAAATTTGAAATTTTATTTATGACGAGTTTTTCAAAAAAAAAATAAACGGAACTCTCCATAGTAAAGAAAATGATACCTCAGTATAGATGATAGTAGCTCAATGTTCAGCTTCTTCATTTGTAAAACTATCAAAAACAAATCTGTCAATTTAAGTATTCTTTTTTTTTGTTGTAAATTATTGCTACACTAAATACTTGCTTACATTAAATAATTAAATAGTTATGATTCTAGCTGAAACACATAACACACATAAAAACAACGTCACAATTAATTATATTCATGATTCTACAATATATCATGACACATCTTCAACTATCCTGATAGACTGTCAAAATTTGTATACTCACATAAATATTCGTTTGTGAACGCACTCAATAGACTATATCATAATCTCTGCCAACTTCATACAGTCAATGGTAAGGTAGTATGTGTTATCGTATACTGTGATGGCGCGAGCGTATTGTACATATATACAGATACAAGACACAACCTATAAAAAGGGTAACACAAGAAAAAGACAAGTTGTCAACTCAATTCGGTATTATGTGATCGCCGCACTCATAATTATTAATTAAATAAAAAAAACAAAATTGTATTAAATAAAACAAAATAAACAAATAAACAAAATTGTATTCAGATTACCCAAATAAATAAAATTATTGTTAAACTAAAATAAACATCTGTGTGTTCCTTTATTGTAATTAAAACCAGTGCCTAAAAATTTGAGTGTGACGCACATAAAAAATGGTCCTTCGAGCCGGATTTTAATACAAAATCTGTAAAATAAGTGACGCGAATTTATACGCTAATAGTTATCTAGATAGTAAAATTAAATGTGAATTTGTTTACGTTAAAGCCGGGCGTAATATAGAGGGTATTAATCAGTGAGCATAGTGACTAAATACCCTAAAGTAAACACGCTGTGACGCCATTTTTTTGGAAGTTTTTTGGAAATATTGTATGACGCCATTTTTTGGGAATTTATGGTGTGACCTTTTGTGCCGAGAATTTTTCAGAATCGACTTGTGATTGTGAGGCGAATTGGGAGTTGAACCACAATTTCATCTCCAAACTATTTGTAAATTTTATGTGAAGTGAAGCTGTAAGCGTAGTCCGTGTTTGGTTTAGAATTAACCTGTGAACGTGTGGTGTGACGCCATTTGTAATCAAATTATCGCGAGCATTAAATTTGGTGTGAAGACGCCATTGTTGCTATACCATTCACAATCAAATATATACAAAAAAAATAAAATTTTAATATCGAGAAGGAGAAAATACACGTAACGACACCAATTGTAACAAAATTGTCGCGAATTAACTTCGTGTGGGAACACTAAGAAAACCAGAATTAAAATCAGTTTAGTGTCTGGGGGAAACTTCAGTCGCTGTCTGCAACGCGGGAGTGTCATTCAAATAGGATTAATCAGGTCGGAGTCGAATTGAAAACAAATCAGTTTAGTGTCTGAGGGAAACTTCAGTCACTGTCTGCTACGTGTGAGTGTCAAAAGAGAACCGCAACTAACATTCAGAGTCGAATTGAAAGGTGGCAAAGCCATTTGTAACAAAAATTGTCGCGAAATAAATTTGCGTGGGAACACCAACGAAACAAGGATTATAATCAGTTTAGTGTCTGGGGGAAACTTCAGTCGCTGTCTGCAACGCGGGAGTGTCATTCAAATAGGATTAATCAGGTCGGAGTCGAATTGAAGACAGATCAGTTTAGTGTCTGAGGGAAACTTCAGTCACTGTCTGCTACGTGGGAGTGTCAAAAGAGGACCGCAACTAACATTCAGGTAAGCAAGTATTTATTTTCGTGTAGCAATTTTTATGTAGTTTTCTCTGTGAATGAATCGATAGTTGAAATCTGATTTGAATTCTCCGTATCCTCTTAATCGAAGCTGTTTGCACTGATCAATCGTCCTAAGTAACGAGTCTAAATCTTAAAATCGAAATTGAGTGCTAACTAAGTAAACGGAAATGACTGATCAAATGAAAGAGTACACTGGTAGAAGGGGTTTGGCGAAAGGGAGTTTAACACGCTTAGTGAAATTTGCCGATGCTGTGACGGATAGAACGGCAACAACCGATATCTCAACGCGATTAGAGCTATTGGAGAAATCGTTCAATGAATTTAATATATGTGAAGCACAATTAGCAAAATTTGAGGTACCTTCAGAACTCGAGGAGTACGAATCGAAATATCTAAGTGTAAAGGCGAAATTAAAGGAACGTCTCAGGATTCCAATACAACAAGAAGAAGCGGGAAGCATGGAAAACTCATTACTAAAATTTTGCGAGAGCGGAATGACTTTCGCTCAATCAAACGATTAGTCAAACGTCAGATGAATCTCACGCATTTGCTCGCCTCCCAAAACTTAATGTTCTAATGTTCTCAGGTGAATACAAGGACTTTCCAAGTTTTAGAGATTTATATGTTGCATCGGTGCACAGTAAATTAAGTTTAAATGATGTTGAAAAATTTCAATATCTCAAAGGATATCTGCGCGGTGAAGCTGCAGATTTAGTGAAACACATTGCAGTTTCAGAAGCAAATTACCAGTCAGCATGGGAAAAACTTTGTAAACGGATGACAAGAAAAGACATGTTTTGAACGATTTCATCAAGGCATTTTTGAATCAACCAACAGTTAGTTATGGGTCTGCCGCAGCTTTGAGAAAACTTTACAACACATCGGATGAGGTCACTCGGGGCATCGCTGCATTAGGCAAAGAAGCTGAGGGCAAGGATCCATGGTTAATATTTTTGTTATTAAACAAGACCGACCAGGAAACAAAGCAGGCATGGGCATACCGGACAGTAGGCAAGGATTTTCCAACGTTTGACGAATTTCTCAAATTCATCTCTGAACGTTGCGACGCATTAGAGACTTGTGAGCCTATTAAATCCACAGCAACAAAGTTGACATCAGTCAAGGCACATCAAGTACAATTTTCAAATGAGCAATGTGCCTATTGTAAGGAAACACACAGAACACACACTTGTAAAGCATTTGTAAAGCTAAGCCGCGAAGAACGGCGCAAGCAAGTAGCAATATTGAAATTATGTTTCAATTGCCTATCAGCCAACCATATGGCCAACCAGTGTTACAGCAAAAGGAGTTGTTCAACGTGCAGGCGCAGAAATCATACACTCTTACACGATGGGGTCCAATCAAATTCAGCTACATTAAAATGTGATGGTGAGACAGAGGAGCCAGCAACGGAACCACAAGCTCCTTGCACATCAAGCGCGTTAAATACGACGGTGAAAGCAAATGTGTCCGGAGTAGGCATGGCGTTGTGGCCCACAGCAGTCGTGATGGCCAAAGATAGTTACGGTCAATAATGTAATTTGCTAATGGATTCGGGCTCTCAAATCTCGTTTATTTCCGAAAAATGTGTCAATCGGTTAGGAATTTCTCGCAAGGCTGGGAGGGTACAGATAGAAGGTATCGCTACTTCAAACGTGTCTACAACGGGGAAAACGTCCTTTACTATCTGTTCAAGATTTGATATTTCTAAATCTCTGTCAGTCAAAGCATATATTTTACCTAAGATTACATGCATTAAACGAAACGAAGAAGTAAACTATAATGAGATTGAAAGCAACAATTTACAATTAGCGGACCCGAATCTTAAACATCAGAAGGAAGTTGACATTTTATTAGGAGCAGACTACTTTTTCCTTATTCTAGGAAAGGAGCAAATCATAGTAAAGAACGTAATGGCACAAGAAACCTTGTTCGGATATGTCATATCAAGAAAACCAAATATCGAAAGTGATGATGAAGGAAAATTACTGCCGTATAAAGTCTTCCATGTTCGTTTATCAAGCACCGAAACTTTGGAAAAATTGTTGCGCAAATTTTGGGAACAAGAAGAAATTCTGCAAGAAGTGCCATGATCCGTGGAGGAGCAATTAGCTGAAGAGCATTTTGTTTCAACATATAAGAAAATCAACGGTCGATTTGTCGTGCAGCTGCCCATACGAACGGATTCAGCCCCTTTGGGTCAATCATATAAGACAGTGTTACAACGACTGCACTCTACGGAACGAAAGATGAGTCGTAATATCGAATTTGGCACAATGTACAGGGAATTCATGCGTCAATATGAAGAGCTTGGGCATATGAGAAAATTATCATCTGACGAAATCGCAACACACATAGGGGAAACATTCTATTTACCTCATCATGGCGTTCTACGTGAAGATAGTGTGACAACAAAACTGAGGGTCGTGTTCGATGGGTCAGCAACAACATCAACTGGGACGTCATTAAATGACAAGTTAATGATCGGGCCATCTATTCAAGACACGTTATGGGCCATATTATTACGATTTAGAACGTTTAAGGTCGCAATATGTGGGGACATAGAAAAGATGTGTCGCCAAATTCTAGTGGATCGAAAACATACACCTCTGCATCGCATCCTTTGGAGAGAAAATCCAGCTGGACCTGTAGTTCAATATGAATTATTGACGGTAACATATGGTACAGCATCAGCTCCATTTCTATCAATTAGAGTGCTATTTCAAATCGCTAGTGACTGTGAAGATCAATTTCCGGAGGTGACAAAGGTCATTCGTAGGGACTTTTACGTTGACGGTGTGTTAACCGGTACCAATGATGAGCAACACGCAATCACATTAAAACGAGATCTTTCTCATGTATTGGCCGAAGCTGGATTAGTGTTACGAAAGTGGCGTTCGAACATAACATCTTTAAGTGATGGAGGTGATGAGTCTCAAATAATTGAGGAAGGCGAACCGTCAAAATTATTAGGTCTATATTGGAATTCGAAGCAAGACATGTTTTCCTTTAAAGTGAAAGAAGTGATCGATCATGTCCGAACAAAGAGAAACGTATTATCCCTCGCCTCTCAAATATTTGATCCTTTGGGATGGTTGAGTCCATTTACTATCAGAATGAAAATATTTCTTCAGAGTTTATGGCTAAAGGGGATTTCCTGGGACGAGCCCTTACCATCTGAACTGCACCAGTTTTGGTGTCAAATTCAAAACCAATTTTATCATTTAAACAATATCCGAGTACCTAGATTTATATGTAATTTTTTAGCAGAAACTCAAATTCACGGCTTCAGCGATGCGAGCGAGTTAGCGTATTCCGCAGCGGTTTATATTCGTACAAGAGTGAATGGTAGGATCAGCGTGAATCTCTTAACTGCAAAAACTAAGGTGGCACCAATACAGCAAGTGAGTTTATCACGCTTGGAGCTTTGTGAGGCACACTTACTCGCAAAATTAGTAAAAAGGGTTCTCGATACATATCATCTGGAAACGGTTCCGATACGACTGTGGATAGACTCCACAGTAGTATTATCGTGGTTCTCTACACATCCGCGCAAATGGAAAACCTACGTAGCTAACCGTGTATCAGCCATTCATCAACTATTACCAGAATCAAATTGGCGGCGAAGGGTAAGGAAAACCCCGCTGATTTGGCGACCCGTGGAACTGGTGCTGATAGGTTGGTCAATAGCGACTTGTGGTGGAAGGGTCCAAATTGGCTGAGTGAAAGCAAACAACATTGGCCATTGAAACCAAATCTAAGCGAAACCTTAGAAGAAAAACGAAACATAGAAATCCAATTAATGCATACTACAGCAAATTTGGTAAAGAAACATCCATACGAGGAACTATATGGTCGAATAAACAATTGGTCTAAATTATTGCGAACAATAGCATACGTTTTAAAATTTCTGCATAATTGCGCTAAAAAAAACAAAGTGAAGGGGAATATCGGTTTAGCAGAGATAAACAATGCAGAACTGGAAGTTCTCAAATTTGTACAACAAATGGAGTTGAGTTCAGACATTAAATCATTAATGGCAGGCAACGAAATTCAGTCCAATTCAAGCTTAATTTCGCTTGCACCATTCATAGATTCACAAGGCATGTTGAGAGTTGGTGGACGTCTCGAAAATGCGTCTTGCTCATATGACACAAAACATCCCCTAATACTACCTAAACATCACACAATAACAAGGATGATTTTGATTTACTTGCACAAGAAGTTTATGCATCCGGGCCCATCATTATTACTTGCGTTGTCTCGCCATAAGTATTGGATATAAGGTGGACGTGAGCTGTGCAGATCGGTATGTCATAAATGCATTACATGTTTTCGTTACTCGGCGTTGAAATCAAAGCAGCAAATGGGCAACCTTCCTAAGACAAGAACAACACCAAGTAGGCCATTTTCAATTGTCGGCGTGGACTACGCTGGTCCCATTCTCTTGTCGTCTAAGAAGGGAAGAGGAGCAAAACTCATAAAGGGTTTCTTAGTTATTTTTGTTTGCTTCTCGACAAAGGCGTTACACCTCGAAGTTGCTTCGGAATTAACAACAGATGCATTCCTTGCTACTTTAGACCGATTTGTGGCACGGAGGGGAGCACCAACTGAAATTCATTCAGACAACGGAACGAACTTTGTGGGTGCCAAACGAAAACTCCATGAATACTATCAATTGTTGTCATCACAAAGTTGCAAGGATCAAATTATCAATTTCGCACTGGCCAACAGCATCAAATGGAATTTTATTCCACCCGTTTCTCCGCATTTCGGCGGAATTTGGGAGCGAGCGGTTCAATCAGTCAAAACTCATCTAATTAAGGTCACAGGCACAAGCCATTTAACGTTCGAAGAAATGATCACAGTGATGGCACAAATAGAAGGCATTCTAAATTCAAGGCCTATATGTGCTATCAAAAACGAAGATACATGTAATATTGACGCCTTAACACCATCACACTTCTTAACATTAGGGCCAATTACAGCCTTACCGCATGCGAACTATGATGAAATCAAAATGTCGAGATTAAACAGATGGGAAAGAGTACAGAAAATCGTTCAGCAATTCTGGAGTCATTATTTTCTTAATTATTTAAACACTTTGCAGCAGAGACCAAAGTGGCAGCAAAAACAAAAGAACATTGAAATAAATGATATTGTTTTAATCCACGAAAGCAAGTCACCACCCTGTACATGGCCGTTAGGTCGCGTCATCGAAGTACACACTGGTAAAGACGGTCTTGCACGAGTAGCTACCGTTCAAACCAAACATTCCGTATGGAAGAGACCAATCATTAAAATGTTTAAACTGCCATTGGACGATGAAAATTAAAAAATATTTTTTTAATTTGGAGGGGAGTATGTTCAGCTTCTTCATTTGTAAAACTATCAAAAACAAATCTGTCAATTTAAGTATTCTTTTTTTTTGTTGTAAATTAATGCTACACTAAATACTTGCTTACATTAAATAATTAAATAGTTATGATTCCAGCTGAAACACATAACACACATAAAAACAACGTCACAATTAATTATATTCATGATTCTACAATATATCATGATACATCTTCAACTATCCTGATAGACTGTCAAAATTTGTATACTCACATAAATATTCGTTTGTGAACGCACTCAATAGACTATATCATAATCTCTGCCAACTTCATACAGTCAATGGTAAGGTAGTATGTGTTATCGTATACTGTGATGGCGCGAGCGTATTGTATACAAGACACAACCTATAAAAAGGGTAATACAAATACAAGAAAAAGACAAGTTGTCAACTCAATTCGGTATTATGTGATCGCCGCACTCATAATTATTAATTAAATAAAAAAACCAAAATTGTATTAAATAAAACAAAATAAACAAATAAACAAAATTGTATTCAGATTACCCAAATAAATAAAATTATTGTTAAACTAAAATAAACATCTGCGTGTTCCTTTATTGTGATTAAAACCAGTACCTAAAAATTTGAGTGTGACGCACACTCAGTTTATTTAATTACCTAGATCAGTTTAGTTTTTTGATCCCAACAAGTAATTAGACGCCCAAACGTTGGTTCTTAATTTTTAGAAAATTAACCGACCTCATTATTTTATTAATGTCTTCATTCGCTAGAAATAAAAATAAACATTTAATTTAAATTTTATATACGGTCGTTTTAAACCGTTTGTTTTAGCTTATCAAAATCAGTTTTGTTCAAAACTGCCTCACTGCCGAAAAAACACTTTCGATTTCACGTAAGTTAGTTAAATTGTGTTGACATGCAAGTTTTTTGTAAATAATTTTTTATTCTTCAAACATGGTGCCTACTTTTTCCTTAATTGGGATTTGTGATCAGAAGAAGCGATAAGGGGAAAAAATCTCTTTGATCTGTGTAATTAATGCGCAATGACAACAAAAATTATCAAAATATTTACATCTTTAATTTACAATATTTTTGATTTGTGATATTTGTGTTTGCGATATTTTTGCCTTGCGATTGCGATACGTATGTAAGCAAAATTTTTTTTTTTTTGCTATGGTAATCCTTGTGATTTAATTTTCCTTAGGGAACGCTTTCGAGATTTCTGTCAAGCTTTTGTTAGCTATATTTTTACGGCGATGTTCTTGTTGGGATATTTTGTTTCCAATAATAAGGTAGGGAGCCGAATCAACATTAATGCGAATTGATATACCGGACACTGGAATCTCCTCGTTGGAAGAGTCTCGGTTATTATCGAATACACTGCTTTCGTACTGAGGCGAACGATGTTATTTTGGATGGCAATGTGAATATTAAGTTTTATAAGTTACAGTAAAGTTTAAACCGCGTAATTTATAAAAATGATAACTATATTATAGAGTGAACGAATTCTTTGTAAAAACGAGGGCTGCGGAGTCAGTAAAATAATTCTTCGACTCCGACTCCGACCTCAACTTCTACATGTAATGAGAATACTATGAAATTCATACTAGCTCGTATTCAAATTCTATCGTTCTATGTCCTTGTACATAATTAAAACATAACAAAAATTAAAAATTTAATTAAAGAATAATTAAAGGGATGAAAGAAAAAGAAAAAAATTCTACAATTTAAATTAAGTAAAATAATTTGTTTTTAAAATTAGTGTGACCTCAAGAATATTAAGACACGTATTTCTGTGGATATTTTCCACTTTCTCCAAGCCATCAAAAAAATAATCCTGATGCCCGTCTCATGAAATAAATCGGCGAGCGAGACACAACATGACGGGGTTAAAACTTCGTGATCTCGACATCTAGTACAACGTTTCTTATTTTTTGTGTTCGCAAAAATAAGATTTTAGACCTTTATGTTGATAATTATTTGTTTCTACGCATTGAAAACTCCGTAACAACTAATAATTATCAACATAAAGGGCTAAAAACTTATTTTTGCAAAAATAAGAAACGTTGTACTAGATGTCGAGATCACGAATTTTTAACTCCGTCATGTTGTGTCTCGCTCGTCGATTTATTTCATGAGACGGGCATGGGTTTTTGTAATCCAAAGTCGTTTCGATTTCTGGTCACATAGAAATTTTTCGAATTCATGTTTTTCTTCTACTTCTTTAACAGGATTTTCTTGGTCATTAATAGATGAAGATTACCACTGGTCACTATGACTGTGAGCTTTTCGGTAATATCACAAAATCATTTTAAACGGTTGCCAAATTACATAGTGCCGGTTTGCCTCTATTTTGCCGATTATCACTTAATAATACTCTAACCTTTGAGGTCGACATAAATCCCCGTCAATAATATCTCGTTATCAAGCAGAACAATTTCTCTATATGTTAACGATAATTTTATTTATGTTGCGAGGATAATTACGATTTTTCTTAAGTGAAACATTACGTTACGCCATCCATTATAAAATTGGCCGGAGGTCAAATATACAGATTGGAGTCTTTTTGTAACTAAGTGTAAGGTGCATTTTAGGGACGAAAGAAAATATAAAATGCGGAGTCGGAGTCTAACCAACTCCGAATCTGTTAAAATAGTCCAACTCTTCGACTCCGACTCCGCAGCCCTGGTAAAAACTGTTAAATTTTTTCTGGTCTACGTTCCCTTTTCTATCAGAACATTCCATCAACTAGAAAGAAATTATAATTGAAACGTGTCCACTAAAAATTCAAATTGGCAATCTTAACTTAGAATTTTAAACATAAAATTGAATGTTAAATCAGGTAGGTGCTCCGAAATTTATTAATTTGATATATTTAATTTCAAAATTCAGATATTAAAATTTCAAATTGATTTTCAATTTCCGCTTTGGACACGATCAAATTTACTTATAGGAGATTTGTCTCGTAAAATGACAAACTGAAATTAAAATTTAAAATGTAATAGGATTAAAATTGTATGCCTTCTTAGAAAAATGGTCATTGAGGTTCTGCAGTATAAACGCAGTATTTTTCTCTAGTTGACCTTGCTACACATTTCTTTTATAAAAAATATAAGAATGTGTAGCGAACTAAATAAAATTATAGTTTTATTATAGTTCACACAAAATATGTATACAATCATTTTATTTCAAATCATTAGTAAAATTTCCAATTTCACCTACCTGCACCCTATAATTTATATAATGTTTAACGTCAATACTCCGTAATCAAAATATAACAAAATATTATTCCGTATGCAAATACATCTCCACACAAACATAAAGCAATATCATGATCGAAATACTATTGTGCTTGTGATGCGTACATAAAGCAATTATCAATGAAATCTCGTTTCGATGATCTATTTTGTATCTATCCTTTTCATTTCTTATCAATGTAAATATTAAATATTATGTATAAATTATTATTTGGTATGGGTTAACTTTTGGTGGGAAACAAATTTTGTATCTTTAGGATTTTGAAATAAAAACAAAAAATAATTATATCGATTACAGAAGTCATCTCATCAACTTCTGGTTATGTAAAAATAAAATTAAAATAAATGGAATTAAAATTAAATTAAATAAAATAATAGTTAGTGTTTAAAGTTTTATTAAATTAATTGGTGAACATCAGTTTCTGGACCTAACTATATTGGTGACCCTGACGAGGACAAAACTACAGGATAAATTTATCCAGGTGTACGCCGAAAAACAGTGTTACATTTTTTTTTGCTAAAATAGTGTTAATTTTGTGATTTCCGCAAACCTAAGACGATAAATTTTAAAATCAAAATTTGTTTTGCGTGATTTTTCAACTTCGCAAAGTGCACAAACACGTACAACACAGACGGAACATTTCCTTTGTACCTATATCGTACGAAAACACTATGAAATTTTCTACATATAATTTCGCAAATTTCGAATAAGAAATCGAAACTATCGATTACGCCGAATAACTGTGTATGTCACAAAGCGGTACAAATTCAACAACAGTATACGGCATATTCAGTCACATTACTTGCAATAACGCATATCAACTAAATATACCAGCGTAAATAGCGGAAAATTGTACCAGTTACCAAATAATCGAGACTATCTACAGCAGCAGGATCGAGAATAAATAATTATTTCCGAACATCATTGGCTTTAATACAAATCATTTTCAACATTATTTATCAACTTTACTTGCTATTTTGGAAAGAAACATCAACACGAGGGCAGTTTTCATAAAGTAACATTGTACAGGATTATACAGAATCGTGAATCGAACACGTGGATATACATATGGTGAGAATTGCTTTATATACCTAATTACAGTACATAAATTTCTGATCTTGATATTGCTCAACATATAATCGTATTTATTCGTACCACATTTTTCTGTTCCCTTCCAAAATTACATATTTAAATAAAGTGTTTTACGCATATTTCTTCTAATTTCGCCCATTTCGTATATCAAATATATTTTTAAAAACAATTGAAAATTTTTTATTTAAAAAGTGAAGTGTTGTGAAAATATAAAATGGGATCAGACGATGAAAATAAACCACTTAATTTAGAATCCGCGGTTTCTCTTCCATTTCCACCATTTTGGCACGAAATGCCAGTTCTTTGGTTTGCGCAAGTGGAAGCCGTGTTTAGCGTAAAACGAATCACACTGGACAATAAACAGTATTTGCTAACGATTGCGGCGCTACCCGTGGATATAATTGCGACCGTGTCGGACGTAATATCGAATCCACCAGAAACCGGAAAATTCGCATTTCTTAAATCAGAAGTGATAAAAAGATTAAGTCTGTCGGAAACCCAACGTCTTGAAAAATTAATAGGTACTACTACAATGGGTGATTTAACACCTTCTGCCTTCCATCGCCGATTGCAACAATTAGCAGGTTCTTCAACTGCAATCACAGAATCTCTTATTAAAACATTATGGCTAAGACGATTACCAGAACAACTACGTTCCATTATATTAGTCCAAGAGTCAGAACCAATGGACAAATTGACTCAATTAGCGGATAAAATTTGGGAGTTTCAAGCTCCATCAACGTCATCAGCAGCAATTTGTAGCGCTTCGAAACCAACTGAAAAGTCTACGACGGGAACTGTATCATTGGAGAGTCTTGCAGTAGCAATCGATGAACTGCGCCAACATGTATCCAGACAGAACAGATCATGCAATTTTTCTCACAGTCAGTCACGTAATCGTTCGCGTTCAAAATCAAACAACCGTTCGTCCTCCGGTAAAAGAAAATTCTGTTATTATCACTATCGATTTGGCGCTGCAGCCAGGAAATGTACTGGTGGTCCTTGTGAATTCGTTAATCCATCTCATACAAAAACAAATCAAAAATCGGAAAACTAATTCGTCCCAAAATTCTCGCGACAAATAATGGGACGCACCAGACACGTCGCCTATTTATAAAATGTCAAAAAACAAAGTTCAGTTTCCTTATTGATACTGGTGCGGACATTTCAGTTATTCCTTCAACATTCTTTAAAAATACTTCTCGTGATTCTTCTGGCAGTACAATTTTCGCTGCTAATGGTTCTCCCATAATTACTTATGGCGTAAGATTACTTAACGTTGACTTAGGTTTTCGCCGCGATTTTAGACATCCGTTCGTACTTGCGTCAGTTACCAGGCCTATCATAGGTGCTGATTTTTTGACCAAATTCGGAATCGTGGTAGACTTAAAAAATAAAAAGCTTCTTGACTCGAATACGTCTTTAACCGTCAATACCATGGATATAGAAGATCCATTGCCGACAGTACGATTATTCATGGTCAACGGTCCGTACGGAGAGCTTCTACGCAGTTTCTCAAACCTTACGCAAGAACCAAATTATGAATTGCCTATCAAACATAGTATCGTGCATAGGATTGTAACGGAAGGACAGCTTCCATTCTCACGCCCACGGCGTTTAGATTCAGAAAAACACAAAATCGCAAAGGACGAGTTTGAATATATGAATTCATTGGGACTATGCAGACAATCGTCATCATCAGTATCTTCGCCTTTACATTTAGTTCCCAAACGCGACAGTAACGATTGGCGACCTTGCGGAGATTACCGTAGATTGAACAAAGTGACAGTACCAGATAGATATCCTCTACCCCATATACATAACTTTTCCCTAAACTTGCAGGGTTGTACTATCTTTTCAAAGATAGACCTGGTTCGAGCTTACCACCAAATACCAGTTGCCGCCGAGGATATTTTTAAAACCGCTATCACAACTCCTTTTGGACTCTTTGAGTTTATGAGGATGCCTTATGGTCTAAGGAACGCGGCACAGACCTTTCAACGTTTTATGGACGAAGTGACGAAAGGGTTGAATTTCGTCTACGCTTACATCGATGATATTTTGGTGGCAAGCCGGTCAGAGTCCGAACATTTAGAACACCTTCGCATCTTATTCCAACGCCTCACAGATTTCGGCATCATCTTAAAACCCTCGAAGTGTGTGTTCGGTGCAACCTCGTTAAACTTTCTTAGCCACGAGATCTCTGAGGCCGGAATCCGCCCTTCTTCAGAGAGAATCGTGGCTATAAACGATTTCCCCCAACCAACATCCATACGGCAAGTGCAGCGCTTTATCGGAATGGTTAACTACTATCACCGATTCATTCCTCACTTGGCCGAACTACTTGCTCCAATGCATACGCAACTCTCAATAATCCAGAAAGACAAAAAGAAAATTTTTATTTGGCCACCTGAATGCCAAGCGGCGATGACAAAAACCAAAACTGCCTTGGCTGAGGTGACTCTACTAGCACACCCCCTAGATCGTGGAGAGTTCAGGATAACCACTGATGCTTCGAATACCGCGGTCGGAGCTGTATTGGAGCAGTACAATAGAGGATGTTGGGAACCATTGGGATTTTTCTCCAAAAAGCTTTCCCCACCCGAACGTAAATATTCTGCCTTCGACCGAGAATTGCTTGCAATTTACTGCGCCATCAAGCATTTCAGGTACTTCGTTGAAGGTAGGGTATTTACCATCCTAACCGATCATAAACCCCTGACTACTGCCATGGCGTCAAAGGCAGAGCGGAGTCCCCGCCAATCTCGTCAATTAGACTACATTTCGCAGTTTACTTCGGACATACAATATATAAAAGGTGTAAGTAATGTAGTAGCAGACACTTTATCCCGATCAAACGAACACGAAGTTTCGCCTATATATCACACAGGCCTAGACATGGAAAAGCTCGTTTCCCTTCAAGAAGCCGACGACGAATTCAAAAATTTACAAACCTACACACAGGCTGGTTCTAAGTTCAAATTTGAACTTATTCGTTATCCGGCCTCCAATCTAAAAGTATGGTGTGAAACATCAACGGGCACAAATCGTCCATATGTTCCACTCGAATTACGTTCGCAAGTATTCCAAAAACTTCACGGTTTATCACACCCCGGAATACGAACATCGCGTAAGTTGGTCGCTTCAAAATACTTCTGGCCCAGTATGAATGTCGATACGGGATATTGGTCCAAAACGTGTCTCGCCTGCCAGAAATCGAAGGTGAATCGCCATACACGTTCCGAACACGGACGCTTTAACATTCCTTCTGGTAGATTTGAGCAAATTCACGTCGACTTGGTGGGACCACTACCACCCTCAAACGGTTATTCATATATACTAACCATTATAGACCGATTTACTCGTTGGCCAGAAGCTATTCCGTTGGTGGATATGCGAACAGCCACAGTAGTGCGAGCATTCGTAGACCAGTACATCTCGAGATTCGGTGTACCGCTCGAGATAACGACTGACCAAGGCAGTCAGTTTGAAAGTAATCTTTTTCAGGAATTTAACAAATTGTTAGGTTCACACAGATTACGGACTACGACTTATCATCCACAGGCAAATGGAATGGTGGAACGATTCCATCGTTCCTTAAAAGCCTCACTGTATGCTAGAGAAAACACCTTGAACTGGAGCACAGAGCTACCATTTATTCTCCTTGGTATTAGAACTTCGGTCAAACCTGACCTCGGATGCACTCCAGCTGATCTTGTCTACGGACAATCACTAAAGGTCCCTGGAGAACTAGTAATGCATTCTACCCCTACGTCATCGATAGATCCTACTTCACTGGTCGATCGCTTAAGACAGTCGATGCGTAACGTCGTACCACAAAACACTCGAAGTCCCCCTCAAAAGGATATTTTTATACACAAGGACTTGACGGACTGTGACCATGTTTTCATCAGAGTGGACAGAGTTAAGACGGGCTTAACTCCTCCATATGAGGGGCCATTTAAAGTAGTGAAAAGACTTCGAAAGTATTTCATTATAGATATGAATGCTAAGAACGTATCTATCTCCATAGACCGACTTAAACCGGCATACATGACGGACTCTTTGCGCGATGAGTTACCATTTGCGCCAACCTCTAATAGAAAAGTAAATTTTGTTAACTAATTTACACTTTATTTTTCGCAACGCTTTCACTGCGGGGTGAGTGAATGTAGCGAACTAAATAAAATTATAGTTTTATTATAGTTCACACAAAATATGTATACAATCATTTTATTTCAAATCATTAGTAAAATTTCCAATTTCACCTACCTGCACCCTATAATTTATATAATGTTTAACGTCAATACTCCGTAATCAAAATATAACAAAATATTATTCCGTATGCAAATACATCTCCACACAAACATAAAGCAATATCATGATCGAAATACTATTGTGCTTGTGATGCGTACATAAAGCAATTATCAATGAAATCTCGTTTCGATGATCTATTTTGTATCTATCCTTTTCATTTCTTATCAATGTAAATATTAAATATTATGTATAAATTATTATTTGGTATGGGTTAACTTTTGGTGGGAAACAAATTTTGTATCTTTAGGATTTTGAAATAAAAACAAAAAATAATTATATCGATTACAGAAGTCATCTCATCAACTTCTGGTTATGTAAAAATAAAATTAAAATAAATGGAATTAAAATTAAATTAAATAAAATAATAGTTAGTGTTTAAAGTTTTATTAAATTAATTGGTGAACATCAGTTTCTGGACCTAACTATAAATGTTATAGTGATATCCCGCAGCTCCAGTTTTTCTTTCGTCTTAAAATCTATATATCAAATCCCACATTTCATTGTTAAACACAATGTTATCTCGGCTTCGTTCCGCATATTACATACATACTATGTGCGTATGTAACCATTTCCATCCAACAATATTTTATTTATTATTATTTTATTGGGACAGCCCCTGCAGTTTCCATTTCCAATGTAAGTATATTGATATTATCTTGATATAGCATCGATAGCACATATTACACAATAATAAAAAAAAATTCTGTACATCTATGGAACTAAGCTGTTTCTTTCTGTGCGTGCTGGAGGTTACAAATCATGATGCGAATATTAGATTGGTATCTCATACACAAAATATGAAATATCAAGGGAGAATTTCCCAATATTTTTATTTTTTTTTTTTAGTTTTTAATATTGTTTATTGGCGTTTGCCATAAAAAAAATGTATAACAGAATATATTATGATGTATTTTTTTAGCGCCAACTAACGTACAAATACAGAATACATATATTCAATATAGATTTTAGGAGGCAACAAAAAATTACAGCGATTTTTCCCATAAGGAAAGCAACAAAAAAAAATTAATTAGCTACCCACAATAACAAACCAACAAACAAAAAAAAAAAAAAAATAAATAAAATCAATCTAAAAATAAAAGATGCCCTGAGAACTATCTTGGAAAAAATAGATATAAAAAATTAAAGATAACAACAACAACAAAAAATTGTAATGAATCCAATCCTCTAGTCTCAAATCTTCAACTCGCATATAAATAAAAATTAGTATATCTTTGAGAATAATACCGACCAGAAAAGTTTATAGAAAATTAGCTATCTTGTATATGTTTGTGTATGTTTTGTCCCGATCAGCCTCCTCATCCCATAATATTAACATTTGTAGAAGTTTTCTCTTGCGAGTATTCGTATATGCTACATATACATTTTTACTGGTCCGTTATATAATAGACACACATAAAATAAGACAAAATGAATTTTCCTAATTGCCTTTAACACCAACAACATTGTACCGTATATAGTATAAAAAAAACAACAACGATACAAGAGCAGGATTTTTGTGTTGTTGTTGTGGGATAAATAAAAATCTGAAACAGCGAATAAAACAAAATAATGCCAAACAACACAAAAGATATCCTTTTGGGATAACAACTAAAATTACAAAAGATAAAATAATAAGACAAAATGAAAATTGGTGGTGTTGTTGGATTTAATTTTTGGTTTGGTCTACTCTGCCATTACCTATTTCCGTATAATAAGGATATTATTTGACGTTTTGTGAATATTTTTTTAAAAATATTTAGACAAGGCCTTTTTGTATGATGGCATTCACAAGAATAAATATTTTCCCTTGACTTTTTAACAAAAGAGGTTAGTATATCGTTCAATATTTTGATGTAGGACGTTTATACACATACATATGTGGATTAGTTGATTAGTTTGAATATTCGGTTTGGCCGTTGAAGTTGATGCATGACCGGGCTTACTCCACGATTTTCTGCCCTCTGGGTTGTCGTAGTGGATCCACTTTTCGTCCTCCGTCATGATTCGATGCAGAAAACCATTCCGATTTTGTCTTTGGAGCAGTTGTTCGCACTTGAAAAAACGGCGTTCGATGTCCCTATAGGCTTGAGTTCAAACGGAACCCAATTTCCTTGTTTTTGCACCATACCCATGGCCTTGCGATGGTTTGCAATCGCTTGTTGAGTCACTTCCAAAATTTCAGCGAACTTCTCTTGAGTTTGGCATGAAACTCGGACCAATAACGCCTCCAACTCAGCGTTTTCAAACTTTACTGGCCTCCCTTCGCGTTCTTTGTCACTGGTGCCAAAATCGCCACTTTTAAAACGCCGGAACCAGTACTCACATATTTTTATTGATGGAGCATCTTCCCCATATGCTTCACACAGCAATCGATGTCCATTAGTTGCAGTTTTCTTCAAACTAAAACAAAAAAGCAGCGCTTTCCACAAATTGTGTTTCGTTGGTGCAAAGGTAAACATGGTTAGAGCACAAACAAAATATGTTATTTACATTCGCCGATTCGTATTTTACTTTAATTATTTGTCTGTGTCCCGAACAGGACACAAATCACCTCCTCTTCTTATAATATCCTTCCCATGCTAGTTGCAGCCTCGGTGATAAATACCTTCGTTAGTTGCGGGTTGTGAAGCCATACTAATTGTCCTTCCTGGAAACCTTGGTTATTTGCTCGTATGTCATATCGAGCTTTCATCCGGTCACTTGGCATCTGTATTTTCCCCCGTACAAATTGATGAATCTCATTAAATTCTTCTTTTAGCCGGTCTACATAATCCTGTCCACATAAAGCTGCTGATGGAACAGCCCCAAACTTGAAATCTCCAGGTAATCGAAGATTATCTCCAAATATGGTTTTAGCTGGTGTCATTCCGGTCATGTCCTGTATTGCTGATTGATAGGCCAACAAGAACATTGGTATATGTCGATCCCAGCTGCGTTGGTTTTTCTTCACGACCTTTGCTAGATATTCTTCCAATATGTAATTGAATCTTTCCACCATACAGTCGGACTATGGATGCAAATACGTTGTCCTCGTTTTAGTTATTTTCCTAGCATCGGGCATATTTCCTGAAATACCACCGATTCAAAATTCCTCCCTTGATCGGTATTAATCTCCATCGGCACTCCAAATCTGCTAATCCAGCTGTTGACTACGGCATCAGCTATTATAGTTGTCTCTTGATTGGGTATGGGGTACACCTCCGGCCAATTGCTGAAATAATCCATTATGACCAACACATATTTATTGCCGCTCTCGGTAGTGGGAAATGGCCCCGCTACATCGTTACATTGTTTCATGGTTCCACGACTTTTACGTGCCGGTCCTTTTACGTGCCTGACGTATCTTAGCTAATGTTTTATTAATTCCTAGGTGGCCCCATTTACTCCTCCGTGATACCGGCTCACCGGTAGTACCAGCAATAATTGCTTCACTATTCACTTTGCCGTCCGTGCTTCCCCTCTTTCTTTTTAAACACCCATTCTCTATTCGGAGACTATCCCATTGAGCCTAATAACTCTTCACAATAGAAGTTTTGTCCGCGATCTCGTTCCAAGTGGGCCGGTGTTCCTTTTCCTTTCATTCAATGATAACTAACAAATCCGTATCATCTAATTGCTCTTTCCTAATAATTTGGTCAGCCAACTACTCCTCAGGCAGCACTTGCGTAAGCCTAACATCGATGATGCCTTCTTTGGTTCAACGTGACCACAATGCTTGCATTCTACTGGACATTGTCGTCTTGATAATGCGTCGGCATTTCCGTGTGCGCTTTCCTTTCGATGTTCGATCTGAAATCGTAGATTTGAAGAAGTTCGATCCAGCGTGCTACCTTTCCATCTGGATTTTTGAATTGTAACAGCCACCGTAAAGCGCCGTGATCTTTCCGTAAATTGAATTTGTGGCCATAAAGGTACTTATGGAAATGCTTCACGCATTTCACTATAGCCAACAATTCTTTCCGAGTCACGCAATAATTACTCTCCGGTTTTGATAATGTTTTGGAGTAGTACACAATAACTCGATCTTGACCATTAGTTTCCTGTGATAACACTCCTCCTATACCGTCATTACTTGCAGCGGTGTTCAAAATAAATTTCACGTGTTCAAGTCTCCTGCGTTCCACTAATGCTTCTTCCTGGTCATCCTTCCATTCGGCCATCCAGAAAGCTCGTAATTCGTGTACATTTTTAGGTCTTGTGATCTTTTCTTCGTCGGTGTAAATTCCATTGGTCGTTACCAGATGACCCAAATATTTTACTTCCGTTCTGAACAGCTTACACTTCTTTGGACTTAACTTTAATCCGGAGCCTGTATCCGAACAAAAACCTTTGCAGAGTTACTTAAATGCTCGTCGAAATCCTTGCCCATAATGATTATGTCGTTCAAATATTTAAACACGTCTTCCAATGTAAGCTCTTTAGCATGCGTTCCATTAATCGTTCAAAAGTTGCAGAGGCATTACATAATCCGAACGGAATAACATTAAATAACCAAAGCCCGTCACCCACACTGAACGCCTTTTTCTCGCGATCTTCCTCTTGGACTTCCACCTGCCAATAGCCGCTTTGTAGATCTAATGTTGAAAATATTCAAGCACTTAAAACAATAATGTGTCTAACGTGTCGTATTGATGTGCAGAATTTTTCTGTGCCTCGGTAAGATCTTCGGTCCAATTTTGCATAAGTTGTTCGACCATTTGTTTCTATCCTTTCAGGTAGGCTTTTCCAACCGGAATTTTCTGTTCACATTTTACTATCGTTGATATTTCGTCACATTTGCCAATGACTATTCCTTTCTTGATGCTTTTTGTCTTATCCGAGAGATTTAGAGTCATAATTGGTACTCTATAGTCGTTGTATGGATTAACTAGAGCCTTTCCGATTATAATTTCCTTGGCTCCGCTCTCCTCTTCATTAGCTTCTACAATCCACAACCTGGGTTCCACAACCCAAAAAATCCCTCCAATCTTCGCCACATGATCCTTTCTTAGTTTGGTGGCAGCTTCTCCTGATGATCAATGGTAATTGGCCTGGTAGTTGCTCCTGTACTGCTAGATTGTAGTGGCAACTCGATGTTATCGTAAATTAATACTCCTCTTCCAACATCCACCCCGAAGCCATTAGCCCTCATGAGGTCCATCTCCAAAATGACTTCATCCACAATATCTGCAATTAGCACTTCGTGTTGAAAAAGGGTTCTGCTGATTTTTATTTTCACTATATTTTTGCTGTATCCAGTTGCCGTTTATAACTTCAATCCATTAGCTGGTTTGAATTCTTTCGCAGAACAGATCTTTACGGACAATCGTGCGTTGCTCCCGTATCCAGGGTGATGATGCAATTAGTGCCATAAATGTCGACTTTGATTGTTAACCTGTCACCGCCTCTTGCTACTTTTGAAACGCGGATGGAGGTTATGGGGCAATTGGTTGTGAGAGTCAGCTTCAGCCCCTTTAAGCTGACTCTTTGCAGTTTCACTCCTCTGTCGTCATTTGGCCGCCGTCTTGCTTGACCACTGCCTACTCTCCATTTGGTCGTCGCTGCATAGGAGATGGTGATCTTCCCCGTTTCTTTTTTATTTTCCAGCAGTCCCGAGAGATGTGACCGACTTTATCACATGCCCAACACCTAATTATGATACTTCCGTCTCGGTATCTTGGTGAGGTGCGCTCGTTGTTTATGCTGGTGTCAACTTCCACTCTGTGTATTTTCATTGGCGATTTAGTTATGACTTATACGGTCTCGTTCGTAAACGCACAAGCGATGGTTTCCACGAAGGTGGCTTTAGGTGACAATCTCAGGCCTTGAGTGTCTCTGGATCTCGAATGCCATCAATGAATACGTCAATTTAAGCCTTTCAGATTGCGGATGAAAATTCCTGAAGCGATTCTCTTTCCCGCTTATGGGCACTGCTGTACTTCCTAGCGCCTTCATAATTCCGAGATAACTGTTGCGCTCTTGTTCCGGAATGGTTTGTAAAGCCTCTGCTGCTTCGCCTTTGAGGGTCACTATTGCCGCCGCGACACGATGTTCGTCGTTCCAATGATTTTGATTGGCCGCCGTCTCAAATTGAAACTTGAAAATGCCGAAAGATGTTGTTCCATCGAATGTTGATGGCTTTGGCTTGATCGATTGAACGGTCTGTACTACTTGCGTCGTTGCTCCACTTGCTTTGACATCAGTTAACTCCTTTTCGAGACGTTGAAACTCTGTTGGAAATTCAGCTTGTAATTTATGTTCCACCTGTTGAACCTCTGTCTTAAATTCAGTTTTAACATGTTGAATTTCTGTTTGCAATTTCTCTATTTTACCATGAATATTTGTGGATAATTCAAGAATTTCCTCGTCCATTTGCTTTTGTCTTTCGGCAATTTTAACCCAACAGTCAACGTTTAACCCTTCCCTTCTCTCTCCATGGCCTTACGTAGTCGCGCTTGTAAAGCATCTTTATTACCATCAATGAACAAACCCCGTTTCTCTAGTACCTTCTTCAATTCTGGAACTCTTAATTCGTAGAGAATCATTTTCTTTGTTTTACTATTCACAATCCCACCGCCAATCCCATCAATTGTTACATTTTTGCCTTATGAATTAATGTTCTTATTACTCGATTGTGAATAAAATACAACACTTCCAAAAACAGGAATACTCTGAACTAAAGAGAACACCGGCTTGAAATCCACAAGGAAGTTTGCTAAGTAAATACACAATACATCGATGGCAGTACAAATTTGGTGACCAAAAATTATCACCTGGTAAATTTTTAATTAGCAATAACATGAATAAACATGAATTTGGTTTCGGTTTTTTGATTAGTAATCGATGTCGTCAATTGTTGACTGACTTGGATTGGAACTAGGCTTGCCACCCGTCCTCCTTTGTGGAGGACAGTCCTCCTTTTGAAAGAAGTTTCCTCCATCCTCCCCGGAGACAAAAATGTCCTCCACATTAAAAAATAATTTTAAATTCATTTTTTAAACAATTTTGGAAGGGATTAAAAATTTCAATTGCTTTCGGAAGTTATACTGATTATTTGCGTACATTACAGGAATTAAAATTGTGTCTAGATTTTTATAAAAAAACTATGAAGTATGATGTTTCCGAAACTTCAAGTAGATATGCTGATTGTATGTAGAGATTACATACTCATATAATCAAAATTCATCCTGAAATACTTTTTCAATTTGAAATGTCCCGGTTTAAATTATATTTTACGGTGAATATATTATAATTTTAAAACTAAGTTTCGCTACGAAATTCCAGCAATACGAAATTCTAAAATTTGTCAGAACATTCTGTAATTCTAGAAAAGCTGTAGATGATAAAATTTTGTAAACCAGAATTAAAATTTTAAAATTTAGAATTTACGCAGTAGAATTTTGATAGTATATAAATAAACAGTTCCTGACTCCGACTCCGCATTTTATATTTTTCTTTCACTCCTAAAGTATACCTTACCTTAGTTACAAAAAGACTCCAATCCGTATATTTCACCCCCGGCCAATTTTTATTTCAATGATGAAGCGTAATGTTTCACTTATAGGAAAAAACTCAAATATCTTTGCAACAGAAATAAAACCTTCATTAGCACATAAAAAAATGTTTCTGCTTGATAACGAGATGTTATTGGCTAGAAATTATGTCGTCTCCAAGGTTAGAGTATTATTAAGGATGAACAACAGTATAGAGGCAAACATCCGCTACGTAATTTGGCAATGGTTTAAAATGATTTTTAGATATTACCGGAAAGCTCACAGTCATAGTGACCAGCTGTAATCTTCATCATTTAGCCACCAAGAAAATCATGTTGAACAACTAGAAGAAAACATGAATCCGAAAAATTTCTAAATAACCATAGAGAATCGAAACAACTTCGAATTACAAAAATTATGGATTAAATTTTTTGATGTCTTGGAGAAAGTGGTCAAAACCAACCGAATTGCTATGTTTAAATTATAATTTAAACATATATGTTCTAATGAAAGAATTTAAATACGAGCAGTATTATGAATTTTATAACAATTAGATTGCATGTAGAAGTTGAAATCGGAGTCGGATAGTCAATTTTTAATACATCGGAGTCTGAGTCGAAGAATTATTTTACCGACTCTACAGCCCTGCCGGAGACATTAATTCGTTATGTTATAATTTCTTTGCAATAAATTTATAAAAATGCAAAGTTTTCTTAGTTTACTTCCTTATAAATCATTTGGTTGGGCATATAGTACTGTTCCGTATCAGAATTTGCATTTTACCGAATGAAAATCTCCTTATAGGTAAGGTTTCGTTAAACTAATAATTTGTAACATACAATGAATTTAAAATTAAACAAAATAATTTTTGTTGGATGTCCTCCACTGAACTTTTTAAATGGTGGCAAGCCTAATTGGAACACATAGGTGGACGTCAATTTAACATCTTATTTGTGAACATTCATACCCTCACCGAGGCAAAGCATGATCAAATCAAAGATGCTTTCTACGACCAGCTTGAAACCGTCTTGAGTAAAATTCCGCAACATGACATTAAAATTGTTTTGGGCGACTTCAATGCTCAAATTGGTAGTGCTAGCAGTACATATCGAAGCACTATCGGCCCAAACTCCTTGCACCATACATCAAACAACAACGGGATGCGCACCATCGAGCTGCTTTACTCTACAACTTGATGGTTGCCAGCACATACTTCCCACATAAGCGTATTCAAAAAGCCACATGGAAATCAAACGACGGGACAACGGTCAACCAAATCGATCGCATCCTCTTGGCCAAGAGACATTTTTGTAGCCTTAAAAATATCAAAACTAAACGTGGAGCTAACATTGATTCAGACCATTTCCTGGTATAGTTGCTGAATTAAAGTTTCGTCTATCAACCACATATAATCACCGCTTCCAGCGCACCGCTCGTTGGAACACTGCGGCATTGAACAATCAAGTCACCAGGACCACCTTCGGGATGATTGTATCAGACATTTTGGAAAATAAACCATTTCCTGACTCCGTTCAGGAACAGTGGGACATTATCAAAACGGCGGTAACCGATGCCTCAAAGTCCATCATAGGACAAAATCCATCAATGCCTAAAAATATCTGGTTTGATGATGATTGTATTGGTGCTATTCGGGAAAAAGATCGCGCACTACAACGAAATCTAATGCATAGAACAAGACAATCCCATAACGCCTACATGACTGCGAGGAGAATTGCTAATCGGCTATGTGGACGGAAGAAACGGGAATGGCATGAACAACAGGCACGCAACATCTAAATTTCTAGCCTGAGAGATAGATATCGTTGCATAAGAGAATTAGCTACGGACTTTCATCCACGTAGCAGCGCTATTCGCAACAATTCCGGTGAGTTGGAAATGGATACAACAATCGTCCTCGAAGTGTGGCGAAATTATTTCTCCTCACTTTTAAATAAACAGGCACCACCTTCTGAGCAACAACCCCTCTTGCTTCACCGCGATATTACGTCGAGATGACACCACCACCTCCTCCATCATATGATGAAGTGCGGAACGTGATATCGCAGATGAAAAACTAGAAGACACCTGGTGAGGATGGTATCTGCAACGAAATGCTGAAATATGGCGATGATTATCTGTTTTATGGCATGTTTGAGCTAATATCAACAATTTGGTCTAGAGAAGAAATCCCAGTAGAGTGGAAGACGGCTCTTATTTGTCCACTTCATAAAAAGGGAGATCGATTGAACTGCAACAACTATCGCGGTGTAGCTTTGCTAAATATTGGCTACAAGGTTTTGGCCAACGTAGTCGCAGCGAAGTTATCAACTTATAGCGACAGGATCTTGGGTGGTTATCAATGTGGTTTTCGATCAAATAGATCAACGACAGATCAAATTTTTACTCCGTGGATTGTGCATGAGAAATGCTATGAAAAGGATATCCTTGTACACAGTCTATTCATAGACTTTCAACAGGCATACGTTATGGAACGTATTGTCCTACCTGAGCATACCGTCAAAATTGGTTTCAGTGTGCCAGCTTTTAATGGATGGCTCAATATGTAAGGTGCTAATAGAAGGCCAAATTTCGGATGCCTTTGAGATAACATCTGGAGTGTGGCAAAGAGACCCAATAGCTCAAACCCTTTTCAATCTATCATTGGAGTATGTCATTCGTCAGCTCAATATGGCGCAGCGTAGCTGCCTGTATTATAAATCAACCCAGCTATTAGCATACGCTGACGATATTTGCATTCTGGGTCGCAACATCATCTCTCTGAAAGAGGTCCTCTTCCCATAGGAATTAACAGCCCAACATATGGGCTTCAGATCAACGAAGCGACGACCAAATACATGGTGACCGCGAGAAGGCAGACTCGTGGGGACTTCATTTCAGGAGACACTCAACATGAAAAGGTGAATGACTTCAAATACCTATGCTCACTGATCACTGATCACAACTCCGTTCCTGTGGACATTTCATCGAGGATCGCAGCAGGCTACCGAGCATTTTACGTCAATATTAAAATTTTCAAGTCTCTTCATACATCGCGCAAAATAAAATTAGTGATAAAACCAGTTATCACATTTGATTGCGAGTCTTGGGCACTAACAGCGCAAAACATCCAGATAATTGCTGTAACTAAGCGTATAATGATAAAAGAATACTCGGTTCTATTAAAGAGGAAGCCACGTACAGAATGCCAATGAATCACGAGATCAGAAATGATACATCATCGGATTCATAAAATCGTCAAGGCTAAGATGGCTTGGGCACGTAATTCGTTCATAAAATCGGACCACCAAACAGGCCTTGGAGTCGGTACCAACGAGAGTAGGACCTCGTGGGAGACCACCTACTCGATGGATGGACGACGAGGAACCTATACACACTCGGTCACCGTGTCTGGCGTTCTCTTGTAGCGGATCGAATTATTTGGAGGAGTATCGTTGAGGCGACAAAATCCCTTAATGGGATGTAGCGCCAGCGGAAGAAGAAGAAGAACATTTTAAGTTCAAAATTTGTAGGAGAAGCAAAAAAAAATTCACAAAATATTAAGTACGTGAGATAATTTTGTGATTAAATAATTATTTTTCGTATTTTTCTGTAAACAACTATCTGACGTATACTAGTAAAACTAAAGATAAATTTAGCAAGAACTATTTTACTTCGGTAGAGCCAACTTTGATATATGGATTCCTAATCCTATGGCTATCAATGAAAAGTTATATCACTAAAAAAGCTTCTAAAAAGTTACGATGTATGAGTACGGCTCTTTACTCTAGAAGGCTCTGGCTTTACTCCACAAGGCTGGTTCAGGCCATAACAACATTCAATAGAGATTTGTTACTCGATGAATTAGTTATATTCAGTTGTAATATTTATTAAATAAAAATTAAAAAAAAAATTATTTAAATCTCGGTACATAAATAACAAATAATTCATACATATGTATTTTGAAGTAAGTAATCTGGAAATTTGATTTTTCGGATTTTAATGATGTTTGGAACGAGTAGCAATATTTGGAGTAGATACATGTATGGATATTACAATTAAGGAAAATGTAATGGTGCTCTCTTCCTTCTAATACCTTGCAATGTAGACCCAAAATATGGGGTAAATAAATTTTTGATTTACTTCTCAGTGTAAGATAATTATTAGTCAATCAATTATAATCTTACAAAAGCCGCGCCCAATGTTGTAAAAGTAAGTAAATGTTGAAAAATATATGCAGGGGTGACCAAAACTCATTCAAAATATAATTCCATAACAACAATAACAAAAAGGTAAACAAATTTAAGTCTTGTCCCAAGAGAAAAATCAGCCAAATATTAAATTGGCAACAACCAACCCTCACTTGAGCTAAAAAAAGTAAATACAAATACATACACATAAGGACGATAGCTGCTACTCGAACGATTGTAGACAAAATTTTAAGAGGATGTCATTTTTGATATTGAAAATCGAATACCATCAATATTATTATTATTATTATTATTGTTATTATTATCAATATGATTATATATTTTTGGATCAATAAAAAATTATTACTACGCTGTTGTTGTTTATTTTATTGACGAGGTTTATACTCGTATCCTCATATTATGTATATATGAACATTTATATTCGGAAATATTTTCGAATAAAAAATTTATTTCGAATTTTAAAATTATGAATTTTCTCTGTTCCCCTGCTATTCTGTGTCTCTAGTTATGTGTATATACACATAGTATAGATATGTATATTGACGATCATAATATAAACCCAAAGGGCAACTTGTTACTCTTCAATTTATGTTTATGTATCATACAATCTATATGTTTATATGTTTTACTTTTTTTTTTGTCGGTATTTTTGTTTTTGTGTTGTTTTAGGAAAGGTAAATCTACATAATAAACCGAGTATGGGGAAGAAAAGCTTTTTCGTTTTATTTTTAGTGCTGTGTTTTTTTTTTATTTGGAAAATATTGAATTTTTAAAATAATACATATTATCAGAGACTACTGCATAAATAAGAGCCTCCACCATCGATTGTATTTTTTACTAAGCTTAAAATAAGGTACACACAATTTTTTCTTTACTATGAAACTACATATATGGGAAAATGATTATTTTCATTTACAATTTAATAAGGCTATTAGAATTATGAGCTTTCGTTTTGTTTTTATATGAAAATGTTCATAAAACATGTAATTTTATTTGTATGAAAAATCGAGTCATGAAAATGATTATTTCTTAATGAAAATCGTTTTGAAAAATAAGGTTGTTTTGAAATTTAAACGATTGTTGAAATTTATAAACAACACAACAATCATCTCTTTCATTGCCTTCATTCAAATTTGAATTCGAATTTGTTTCTATTGTTATTTTGAATTTGCAAAGCATGCTAGATTGCTTTGATTTTTTGTTTTCTCCGCGCTCATTGTATTGATTTAATTTTCTTCTGTTTAGCTCTTTTTGATTTATTTTTATTTTGATTGTTGAGCGGAGACGTATTGTCTTTTTTCTTACCATTGGTTTTAGATGTCATGATGACGTCATTAAATTGAGTTTTCTCTTTTTAATACATATTCTAATGTCGTAGAATGTTTTTAAATTTAATTTTCCTTCTTTTCTTTTGATTATTGTTGGAAAATAGGGAAATTTGAGAGTATGTGTTTTAAATGAGTAAGACTTTGAGTTGTTTTTTATCGATTGCAGAAAAAAATATTTAACTGGGAATAACTTTTAATTCATGTTTTTTTGTCAATCGAAATTGCGTTTTTCATACAAACTCTATGAAAATAAATTATTTTTTAGTGTTTCTATGTCCGTTATTTTAAGTTCATTTTTCACATACCGGCTCTATTTACATCAAGATGGTTCTGACATTATTTAAGTTTATCGATATTCATAGCTCAAAAATATTAGGTTTTAGGGAACGCTTTTTAAAATTGAATTTTTTTTTTATCTTTTCCGCGATACACGATGACATATAACAAGTAATTTATATAGAAGCTGTTATTTTGATTTGTGGCTCCTGTGTGTATTTATACTATTAGCATGTATCGATAAACAAAACCTGATGATATGTGTATGTGCATATTAATACTTCAATTTAAATATGTTAAATTGCACCAAAAAATACTTTTGTTGTTTTTGTTTTTCCACTTAATGGAAATGAAATGCGTTCTGTTCGGAAAAGCTCTTGTGGTAAAATTTTTAAATTGAGACTTTTCAATTTCGTTGATTTAAGAAACCACAAGTATGTTTATTATCAAAAGATGAAAATGGCTTACAGGCTTATTTAAATAGTTTAACAAACGTTGTTTATTTTCACAATGATCTTAAAGGAAAGTAAAAAACAACAATGTCTAAAAAACTTTTGATATTCTTTGTGTGCTTCTAATATATGCTTTTTGTGCGTTGGTGAATGGGTATAATAGTGATGTATTCCTGTATCAAGACTCACTGGTTAAAGGTGGAACTTGGTTTATTAAATCGCATAATAATTCGAATTGTATAATGAAATCGTGTTTAAATGATTGTTAAAACAATGGCGAATGAATAAGTTCTCTAAAAGTGTTGTTGAAAATAAAATTCTGAATATTTCAAATCAGATCAATAAACTAGAAAATTGTGATTTCTGGTGTTAATATAATTAAAGTTCATATATTTTAAGATATTTTACGAAATATGGTTTATAATGATCATTTCATGGTACACATTAATACAATGAAGTGTGTAAATTATTATTACTGCAATTTTTCATTGATAATATAAGAATATAAAACAAGCTTAATTGCACTCAAAACAACACAAACAAGTGTCAATTTCCAGAAGCCAACAAAACTATGATTTTTTGAATTCTGCTGATACTAAAATTATTTTTAGGCTTTTGCATAAAATTCTAATTTATTATTAAAGAAAATTATAGAAATTTGTTTTCGGTACACAACTACCTTTTGTAATGAAGTGACTACCGCTAATAAATGTATATCAACGTTGTGTTCAAAATTAATAATTGAAACTAACAACTAATCTAAAATATTGCTAAATATTAACTACTTTAAGATGGAACTTGATGAAATTCTTAATGTGTTAATCTAATATGCACATCATGCAGGCTATTGCCAAACTAGTAGAACCAAATTTGTGCAATCATAAGGCAGTAAACTTAACTACCATCGAAACAAAAAAAAAATCTTGAAAAGTTTGTGAATGAAGTTAGGGCAAAATCAAAAAAATGACTAGAAGATAAAGGTATTGGAAGAAAATACCCAATAAGTCGAATGTGGCCTACCTTCAATCCTTAACTGAATTTCCAAACAACTGTAATAGCAAGCATGACGTCACCACTAAATTAAATTGTATATTTAATTTAGGAATTGACAACATTGAGATATCGTTTATGAAAACCTTTAAACGTAGTGATCGTTGTGGTAGAGGTACTTTTAACTAATTCATTCTAAAATATTGATGCATCGACTCTAAAAATAAAATCATGTACATATTGTATCAAATTAAAACCAAGGGTCCCCTGAAGTTACTCTTAAAACCCTGTTTGGGAAATACAGTTCCCCTTAAAATCAAATCAATCAAAATTAAACACTGCATTACATTTGGGAGCACTTTAAAATATTTATTTTTATATGATGTTAAATTGTTACTCATTGTATCATTTTATAAATAAACTAAGTTAACTTAAAATCATTTAACAAATGGCATTATCTCTACATTTAATGAACATTAATATTGGGGAATCCTATTCCCCATAACACGGAATTAAGTTGTGAGGTTAAAGCAACTCTCTCATCAAATGGTGAATATACAATAAATCTTCGAGACAAGCTGACTTCCACCAATAATGAAATTATGAAACAACTAAAATATTGCTGGTTTTGTCACAATAATGTTTACATTATAAAAGACGATGCTTATCAATCTAATTTTTGTAACGTCATGACGTTACAAAAATTAAATAATAGATGTAGCCTGTATCTATTTATATATGATTTCATGAATGAATTAACATACATAGTTGCAGCCATCAAATTTGTTCCAGATTTTCACATTTCTCGACGAATTAGGATACCAGGACTCCAAAACATGGATTAGAAAAATATTGTGTTCGTCCTTCCGTCATTTCAGTTATACAGTTCATTCAGTTTTGGCTCAAATTTTGTACAGCGATAGATTTTAGTAATAAGCGCTGTTCAGGAAGCCGATAATCTAAAGCCATCACTGAAATAAATAAATGAACACATTTATATTCAAAAATGAATATTCAAAAACTTGTATTCAAAAATCTTGTAACTTAGCTGTATATTTGATGGTTCATGTAGAAGCAGCTTGTTATTAGTATAACCTAAAAAAATTAAAATTATTGTTGCATTTTATAATTTAAATCATGTGTGGCGGCTCATTCATTTTGGTTTGTCACTGCTTACGATATACAGGTTAATTCTCATGAGACGAGCATAAATTGAATTCGTACTTAATACGTTATACCTTATACATGACGTTTGATTACGAAAGTGACTGTCGACGAGTTAACACGCATATTTCAATTTGTTTTGCTTTTAATTCAATAATATAAATTATAATATAAATTTTAATTTCTAATAATCTAATAATTCTACATAATATTACATAAATAATAGTAGATAAAACTAATTTTTGACGTGGAAATTTAAGTTTAAATTCATTGTGTGCTAAAATAGCTGCATTTATTTTTTGTGAATCATAATAACATTTTGTGTGTGGCTTTGCATTATTGTGGTAGTGTTCTTGTATACTGCATTGTGAGGTCATTAGCATTCATTGATCAATTTTGGACTAACTGTGTATCAACAGGCGTTTAACTCGCACACAAAACTAAAATATAAAAATATAAAAACAATAATTTAACCAGTTCATAATATGCACATTGAACTGTCGTAATTTGGTGTTTGTGTTTGTGAATATTATTGCTGTATATTTATCAGCTGTTTTAACAATTTTGGCATTTTTTTTTTGTTTTTGTTTTATTTACGCACATAAGGATCGATTTTATATATTAATATGGACAGCTGTTGTGCAGGCTGCAATAAACCATTTGGTGCTACCGGTCGAACCATAACTTGTGGTGGTTTCTGCTGTTCCATCTACCATTCTGAATGCTGTTCAATCAACACAGCTACTTATAATTTAATGGCAAAGAACTCAAACCTTATTTGGGTTTGCAATCCCTGTAAAGACTTGATTGCAAACAAAGTATTTAATAAATTGGTAGTGGATCAACCAGCTATCGACCATGTTGGTGCTTTATCTCAGTTGGTTGATTGTATTAAATCTAATGTAGAAGACATATTAGATAGAGTTCAACAACAATCGGCTTCATTAACGGCTCTTAATCAGCAAAAATCAAGTTATGCATCATCTGAAAATTTAAACGATAACAGTAATTCGACAAACTCGATACCAGCAAATCATATTTTAAATATACAAAATCAACATCATACTGGAATTCAACATAAGCGTTCAGTTGTAATTGGCACCGGTCATGCAGTTCCTTCACTTCAGGTGGTAGAACCTCGTAAAACTATTTTTATTACAAGACTACATAAAGACGTTTCGGAAGCTGAGGTGAAATCCTATCTGAAGGACAATTTCAATATTGAAGATGTCAACTGTCGGCGTATTTTATCTCGACGGTCCACCGAAGGTGATCGAAATTTCTCTTCGTTTAAGATAAATGTAGCCGCTGCAAATTTTGATAATTTATTACAACCATGTTCGTGGCCTGCTGGTTGTTTAATTAAGGAATTTATAAATGACAGCAGGGGTAGTCAGAATAAAACAAATTTTCCAGTTCTTCAACAAAATCATTCAACAGTGTAACCAACAACAGGCCTGACTTAATGACAAGACAAACTATTTGTTACAATGCGATGTCTCCTAGATTATTTTACCGAAATGTTGGGCGAATGTCGTCGAAATCAATCGAATTTCTCAAGTTCGTCTACTCAACAAACTTCCAGTTTTATGCCATCACCGAGACTGGATTTCACAACGGCATATTTAATAACGAATATTTTCCAAATGACTATATCGTCTATAGATGTGATAGATCCATCCATAATAGTATAAAACAGACGGGCGGTGGTGTGCTTTTTGCAGCCCACTCTTCTTTTACAAGTGAGCAAATTACTGTGTCTGGATGTGAATCTATTGAATTTTTATGTGTTAAGGTTCTAGTTTGTAAGAATATTTTTTTTTTTTATAATATATATACCTCCTAGATCTTCTATTGATATTTATCTAAATCACATTGATTGTATAAACGAAGTTTGTAATTTGAGTGGCTGTGTTGATAATGTAATGGTGCTTGGCGATTTTAACTTAAGCGATGTTCATTGGTCGTTCGATCCTGAATCTCTGGATTTGTTTCCGTCAGACGCTCGATCTGCCAATGATTCTCTTGTGTTGGATTCATTATTCAGTTTTAACCTAAAACAAATTAACCGCTACTCAAATAGTAATGATTCATTTTTAGATTTAGTATTTGCAAATAACACGGAACATCTCTCTGTCCGTCAATCTTTTGGACCTTTTTCAAATAGTGAGAATGATATTCATCATGTTTCTATTGAAGTCGAAATTTGTACTATCGGTCTCAAAGATAAATGCCGGGTTTTTTCGAATGATGCCTATTATTACAATTTTAAGTCCTGTGACATCTATGGTCTCTCCGATTATCTTAAAGGTATTAATTGGGGTGTTTTATTTAATAATAATATTTTAGACGTAAATGTGGATAAATTTAACAACTTATTATTTGCAGCTTTTCATCGTTTCGTACCTTTGAAAAAGAGTCGTAATTATAGTTACCCACCTTGGTTTGATGACAGCCTGATAAATTTGCGCAATCGTAAGAATAAGGCTTACAACAGACTTAGGGAAAATGATTGCGCACTTAACAAGTCAATTTTTATAATTCTTCGGGACCAATTTAAGTCTGAATTTGAGGCTAAATACTGCCAGTACATTAAATCGATTGAAGCTAAAATTAAAAGTGACCCTAAACAGTTTTGGAAATTTGTGAACGATAAGCGCAGCACAACTAGATTTCCATCTACAATGAAGTATAACAACATACAGTTGAACACAGTTTCTGACATTTGCGCAGGGTTTGCAGAATTCTTTCAATCAGTGTATAAAACGTATGATATTCAAGTTGATAATTTTAGCTTCATCGATGCTTCCCAACATAACATCCCTCATTTAATAATAACGGAAGATGAGATTACTAAGGCTCTTATAGATTTTAAGGATGGATGCGGCCCAGATGGAATACTCTCATCTATTCTTAAATCGGTAGCATCCTACATAACTACACCTTTATGTTATCTGTTCAATCAATCTTTAGCGAGTGGATATTTCCCAGCTGCTTGGAAAATCGCACACATTGTTCCAATTTATAAAAAAGGCGATCGCTCGGATATATCAAACTATCGGGGTATTTCAATTTTGTCTACCATACCAAAACTTTTTGAATTAATAGTAACTAATCATTTGACATTTTATACAAAACAAATCATCTCATCTTTCCAGCATGGTTTCACTAGTGGTAGATCAACATCTACCAACCTTTTACAGTTTACAAAATTTGTTATTGAATCAATAGAGTCTAAGGCACAGGTTGATGCAATCTATTTTGATTTTGCTAAGGCTTTTGACTCAATTGACCACAGAATTATTATAAAAAAACTTGCTGCGATTGGGGTTGATCCAAGTTTCTAAAGTGGATTGCATCTTACTTAGAAGACAGGAAGCAGTTTGTTCTATTGAATCACATCAAATCAAATTTTATTTATTGCCATTCGGGTGTTCCTCAAGGCTCCCATTTGGGCCCAATTATTTTTCTTTTATTTGTGAATGATGTCACCGATATATTTAAATTTTGTAATGTTCTATTGTTTGCTGACGATTTGAAGATTTTTATGCGAACTCGGTCTTTAGTTGATGTTGATATACTACAGTCTGAAATAAATAATTTATCTAGATGGTGCTCTGCTAATAGATTGTTTGTTAATATAAGTAAATGCAGTGTCATGTCGTTCTATAGGACTTTTAACCCTATAATTTCTAACTATTATTTTGACGGTAATCAGCTTAGCAGGGTAACTTCAATAACGGATTTGGGAGTTATATTTGATACTAAAGTAACTTTCTGTTTACATATTGATAACATAATACGTAAAGCTAATTCTATGTTAGGGTTCATTATTCGAATGACAAAGGAGTTTCATGATATATTTTCATGTGTAACTCTGTATGTCTCTTTGGTTAGATCACACCTTGAGTATGCTGTGGTTGTATGGTATCCCCATCATGCAGTACACATCGATAGATTGGAGTCAATTCAGAGGCGATTTACCATTTATATTCTAAGGAAACTCGGGTTCCTTTCTGATCGTAGTCAGCCTAGGTGGAAACAGATATGTGACCTGCCGTCTTATGTTGGTAGATGTCATGATCTTCGTATTGATACTTTAGAAAAACGTCGTAAAATTGCCGCGGCTATGTTTGTGGCAGATTCTTTATGTGGACGGGTTAATTGTTTAGACCTCACTTCTACCTGGTGCATTTATGTTCCCAAACGAAATCTACGCCAAAGGCAATTCTTATATGTCCCATGCCACAGGACTGAATATGGAAGTAATGAACCGACGGCTTCTATGTCTAGAATATTTAATGAATATTATCTTTTTTTCGATTTTTCGAGGTCAAGAGAGATTTTCCGTGTTGCAATTCGTAAGTGTGATTTTTAACAACCAATTTTGTCTGTATTATACATTTGTAATTAGTGTTTAAGATAGGATTTTATTTTCTAAAATATTTCGTGATTTTGTGAGTTTTTGTGTTACTATTCATTAGGTTGTTTTACCGTAGAATAGTTTGTATATAAAAATAAATAAAAAAATAAAATAAATAAATAAATTCATTTACTCATTCACTTCACCACAGTTAATTCGCCCGCACGAGTTGCATTTATGTAGTTCGGTCGTAGCTAACTGAGGAGTAGAATTTACTTTTCAGTGCGAAACCGAATTACCAACACAAAAATCTCAAAGAGGTTTCTCATTTTTGATGTTGAGATAAACTCAAAAATGTTAAACCATGAAAATGCATTCTTAGTGCGACTCACACGTGATTAACAAAAAGATGATTGGGATTTTAACTTTTGGTTGTTGTTTAGTTACAAAATTTCAAAGTTTAGCAATTTTTTTAGTTAGTCACGTCGTTCGCGTCGAGTCTATCTCAGCCTTTGAGAGTCGATACATTTTGTATTGACTCTGGGGTAAAGAATGGGGACGGGGGATAATATTTTCTACTTTTTCTGGGTAGATAATTAGACATATTAGGAGTGCGACTACTTTATTTTACTGATTTATCAAATCGAAAATAATGAATTAATGAGTTTGTCATTATCATTACAAATAATATGTTGTCTATAAAAAGGCGAACACATTTTTTCATATTAAATCAGACAAATTTTTAAACTTCGTAGCTTTTATATATGTCTCTCACGTTAAAATTTTATTACCTTATTTATCAAGATTTTATTTAGAATGTTTATATTCATTACTTTACTTTAAATTTACATTATTAGCTATATTTATTAGCTGCATTTATTGACGCATAGTGATCCGGATCAGATCAAAATGTATATGCGAAGGAAACCAAAGGACCAACATTGGTTTTGGATCACAAACAGTGACCTAAGAATTCTTTCAGCTATTAAAATATAGGTTTCACTGAACAATACACAAGTCGTATTTTATTTGACCAATGAAGTGGAATTGAAATTGGAATTTAATTTTGTTCAAATAAAATAGCCAAGGAATTCAATGTTTGGAATTCGTTGTGATCTGGATCAAACGTCAAGAAATGTCGCTTTTATTGTAAATTAAGTATTTCTTTCGGTTTATTTACTTTGAAGATGCTAGCTAAAATTACACAGGCACACAAAAAAAATGTCAAGACCCAGAGGATAGACCCCTACTCCTCCGTTTTGGGGTCGCTGAAAACGAATATGACCATAAAAAAAAATGTTAACTACCCATTTCCCCGTTACCAACCCCCTGAGGGTCGAAATTTCAATTCCCATACAAAATTGAGATGGGTGTACATTTCTATGTTTTGTGGGGCGCTGGAATTGAAAATGGCAATTAAAAGTAAATTTGATCCCGCCATCACCCCTATCACCCCCTCTACCCCCAGGAAGGGGTTGAAATTTCAATTTTCATGCTAAATTGAGAGGGATGTGCATTCCATGTTTTTTGGGCGCCGGATCCGAATATGACAACGAAAAGTAAATTTGACCCTTTTGTCACTCTCTAACACCGTTTTACCACCCCCAGAAAGGGGTTGAATTTTAAATTCTCATGCCAAATTGAGATGGATGTGCATTTCTATGTTTCTTGGGGCGCTGGAATTGAAAATGACAATAAAAAGTAGATTTGACCCCTCCATCACCCTTAGCACCTCATACTACCCCAGAAAGGGGGTTGAAATTTCAATTTTCATGCAAATTGAGATGGATGTACATTTCTATGTTTTTTGGGGTGCTGGACCCGAAAATGCCAACGAAAAGTAAATTCGACCATTCCATCACCCACTAGCACCCCTTTACTACCCCCAGAAAGGGATTGAAATTTCAATTTCCATGCAAAGTTGAGTTGGATGTAAGTATATATACATGTATATACAGCCAACTCAACTTCGCATGAAAATTGAAATTTCAGCTCCTTTCTGGGGGTAGTAAAAGGGTGCTAGGGGTGATGGAAGGGTCGAATTTACTTTTCGCTGCCATTTTCGAGTCCAGCGCCCAAGAAACACAGAAATGTACATCCATCTCAATTTTGCATGAAAATTAAGATCTCAACCCCTTTCTGGGAGTAGTAAAGGGGGGCTGGAGAGCGACGGAAGGGTCGAATTTACTTTTCGTTTCTCATTTTTGGTTGTTTTGCAAATTTGCAATTTTGCATGAAAATTGATATTTCAACCCCTTTCTGGGGGTATTAGGGGGTGCTAGGGGTGATGGAGGGGTCAAATTTTCTTTTAATTGTCATTTTCAATTCCAGCTCCCCACAAAACATAGAAATGTACATCCATCTCAATTTTGTATGGAAATTGAAATTTCGACCACCAGGGGTGGTAACGGGGAAATGGCTATGTAGTTAAAATTGTTTTTTATGGTGATATTCGGTTTCAGCAACCCCAAAAATGGTGGGGTAGGGGTCTACCCTCTGGGTCTTGACATTTTTTTTGTGTTCCTGTGTTATTAATTTTACTTGCTGCTTGTACATAAGTTGCATTGAATGATCATCTAATATTAGTCATATGTGATATATCTTATCAGCCTTATATTTGGAATTTGCATTACAGTCTCTATACAAATCGCGAATATATATCTTAAAATACTGAATTGCTTTATTATTTTTAATGCTAGATGCCACTTAGACGTACTTTAACAGTAAGTTCCTAATAAAAACAAATCAGTCTGCATCACAAAATCAAAGTATTCGGAAACTTCTATCTTGGACAGTATTAATTATGTCCAAATTAAAAATAAATAAAATGTATATAATAAAATTAAGAACACTTTTCATTTACATTGGTACAACACATATTTTGGTGAATTACATTTAGTCGTTGTCGCATAATCATTTTCGAGTAAAGTGGTTCTACTAATTGTTTGAATTAATTCAAACCAAATCTACAATTAATTGAATGGTATTCAATCAGTTTTTGTTGACTTTTAGGTCCATTCGAGTCTAGAATAGAGGGGGTTGCAGTGAAGAGAAAACTGCCAAACTAATTTTCTCAAAAACGGAAGCGATGACTTTTTAAGTCGATAGAAGCATTGCTTTGGGGTCATTTTAATAAAAAATAGTAAAAAAAAATTGTTGAACTGTTTTCTGAGGTAATATCAACATTTTCGAAGAAATATTTTTCTAGATGTCTATAAGATAAAATGAATAGGTACCCGTGCGTGTATCATAGAATTTACATTTCTAAATTTACCTAAAATACTTTACTGGTGGCAAATAATATCGTCATCCAAATAAAATATATTTAGTAAGCTTTGAAATATAATTGCTTTCTGTTTGTTGTATTAATTGAAATTTCAACGACATGTTGATCGATACATTATCTATTATATAAAAAGAAGTGTACATTTTGATTGTCACTCCATAACTCGAGAACGGCTTAACCGATTGCCATAACATGATTGCAAGCTGTACAAAATGAAGTCGGTGGACTTAGGGCCAGCAAGGCGGACCGGGCTCAGCTAGTATACATATATAAAACAAAGTCGGGTTAGTTACACCATTTATAACTCAAGAACGGCTGGACCGATTTTTATGATTTTTGATTTGTTGGATTTGTCTCCGTCCCGAATAGCAAAATAACTATTAAAACATCTGAAAAATTCACGAAAAAAAAATTTATGAAGAAAATTCATTTACTCATATATTTTGTATGGAATGGCTTTTTTGATGATATCTTGAGAACGGATTGACTGATTTCGATGAATTTTCTTTTTTTGTTAATTTTTAATTAATAATTAATTATATACATATATAATTTTTTTATCGTTTGTTTTATTTGATAATTTTTAATTCTCACGAAATTACGCACAACCACTTTTTCAAAAAAATAAAAACTAAATGGTTTGTTTACAGAAAAAATACCAACCATATATTATTTGTCTATAGTCATCTGTCCGCAATTGTCCACGCTTGAGAAAGCGGATTTGATATGGGTTGTTGTTGTTTCCAATAGTTTCTGGTCTAAGTGCGCCGCGATTTATCAGCATTTGTTTTCGAGTTTTCACCATTTTTCATTCAGTTTTATACGGTTATTACATTTGTATTCGATTTAATTAATTCTTTTCAAACGAGTTGTTCTGAAATTCATCAGCGAAAAGTGATTTCAAAGAGGTTAGTTCAGTTTGATGAATTGGACATTGTGAAAGCATCGACAATCAATCCAATCGGTAATTTTGGACTGCGTGTTTGATTTTCCAGGCGGATCCGGTCGAAATTCTGTGGAATTCTATTTTCGATCATGATTTTCACACGGTAAGTTGCCTTCGAAGATGTTCACTTTGTGAGGTTATCACATTTGTAATTGTGCGCGCATCGATAAGTGCTTCATTATGCAATTTTGAATTGTGTAATTAATTTTCCAGTGTTATTTACAATGCCGCGAGCCAGAAGATCTAATCTTTCACAACGAAACCGTAATGCAATTAGACTTCGGAATTTTGCGAATCAATCCACTGCAGATGAACAAGAAATCGTACGAGAAGAGCGCCGCGTTAGCATGGCCCGACTTCGTGCTTCACAAACACAAGTACAAAGAGAGGCAGTACGTCAAACGGCTCAGATCAACAACGTGATAATCTTCGACGCGCAAGAAGAAATGCTTCAAGTGTTGATTTAAGTCGAGTAGCGTTTCAATACGATTGCACAATTGACTACAGCTCGCACATTTTTGTTCGAATTGGCCCAATGGAGGTTGTGTGCGATCATTGCGGTGCATTGAAGTTCGCTGGAGAAACGCCTGGATTGTGTTGTCTCAGTGGCAAGATGAAATTGCCATTATTGCCTCCGCCACCTGAGCCATTGCATTCATTGCTTCGTGGCGAAACCCCAGAATCACGACATTTTCTATCCAATACTCAAAGATACAATGGATCTTTTCAAATGACTTCATTTGGAGCAGACATTATCGAAGAACGCGGATTCAATCCGACATTCAAGGTCATTTCTGCTTGAGAGAGTAAACTTTCATTTTCTTTTGGTGACCATAAATCACTAATTCTGACTTCGCCTTCGACTTTACAGATCCAAGACCAAATTCACCATCGAATTGGATCATTGCAAACACACAGCATAAATTCATACAAATTTACTTCATGGGCAATATGGAGGACCAACTTGATCGGCGTCAAACGATCAATATGGCAATGAAAAGAGCAATTCTTCAAGATCTGCAGCAATTACTACATGAACATCATGCCTTGGTTCGGTTGTTCAAAACTGCGTTGGATCGCATGCCAAGTGATGACTACAAAATCATAATCAGAGCGGATAAACGACCAGCTGGAACACACGAACGCCAATTCAACGCTCCAACAATAGATGAAGTCGCAATTGTGAATGTGATTGATGGTGAAAACTTGGAAACGCGCGATATTGTACTTACACGTCGCGACACTGGACTACTGCAACGAATATTCGAAACACACCGTTCATACGATATATTGTAATACCCGCTGATGTTTTGTCAAGGAGACGATGGATACCACTTCAATATCAACATGATAAATCCATTGAGTGGTGAGTACCGATATCATAATTTTCATTTCAACATGACTCTAATTTCATTTCAGGTGAAGAAACTACCAAGAAGGTTAGCTCGATGAATTACTACGCTTATCGTTTAATGATTCGTCAAAATGCTGACAACTATTTGCTGCGATTTCGTCGATTGCTTCAGCAATATTGCGTCGACATGTACGTCAAAATCGAAGCGGAGCGTCTCACTTTCATTCGATTGAACCAAGGCAAACTGCGTTCGGTGGAGTATATTCATTTACGCGTTGCAATCAGCACCGAAGGAGATGCAACTAATGTTGGTCGATTAACTATTCTACCGGCGACGTACATTGGCAGCCCGCGTCATATGCATGAATATGCGCAAGATGCAATGACATATGTTCGTCATTACGGTCTTGCTGATCTATTCATCACCTTTACGTGCAATCCGAAATGGATAGAAATTGTTCAACTGCTGCTCCCCGGACAAACATCAAGTGATCGGCACGACATCACAGCACGTGTCTTCAAACAAAAAATCCGGTCGCTTATGAGCTACATTACTAAGCATCGCGTCTTTGGGGATACTCGATGCTGGATGTATGCCATTGAATAGCAAAAACGAGGCTTGCCCATGCACACATTCTTATTTGGTTAGTCGAAAAAATTCGACCAGACCAAATAAATGACATCATATGTGCTGAGATTCCTGATCCCGAAACCGATCCAGACCTGCATAATGTTGTAATTATGAACATGATTCACGGTCCGTGTGGCGTTATTAACTCTCAATCACCGTGCATTTTTGACGGCAAGTGTTCCAAGCGTTATCCATGAAATTTGACAACGCTGACTATCACTGGCAACGATGGTTATCCACTGTATCGGCGTCGATCACCCGATGAAAACGGTAGAACTATCACAACGAAAGTGAAAGGAAAAGATTTCGTGGTTGACAACTCTTGGATTGTTCCGTATTCGCCACTTCATTCCAAAACATTCAAGGCGCATCGTAACGTGGAGTATTGCAATTCCGTGAAGTCTATCAAATACATCTGCAAATATGTCACGAAAGGCAGCGATATGGCGGTTTTTGGTGTTCAAACTCCCAATACCAACGATGAAATCTCGCACTATCAAGTTGGTCGATATGTGAGCTGCAATGAGGCGATTTGGCGTATATTCTCCAAGCAATTGCTGACTATCGGTAATGGCAGTCTTCCTGTCGACGAATCGAACGGATTGATTTCGTTTCCGCCAAATTTTTGTGATTTCATCTCAACGAAGGACGAGCTCATCAACTTAGTGTTCCCGAACATCGTTGCTAACCACAAAAATCACAATTGGTTAAAAAAACAAAGATGTGGATAACTTGAACTTCACAATTCAAAATCAGATCGTTGGTCCACTGCATTCCTTCAAATCTATCGACTGTGTAACAAACGAAGACGAAGCAACCAACTATCCAACTGAATTTTTAAACTCATTGGATCTGCCTGGCTTACCACCTCACAATTTACAACTGAAGGTTGGATCAGTAGTTATCATGCTTCGAAATCTGAATCAATCAAAACTATGTAACGGAACGCGTTTGGTGGTGAGAAAACTCATGGGCAATGTCATTCACGCGACGATACTTAAAGGAAAGTTTAAAGGTGAGGAAGTTCTCATTCCGAGAATTCCGATGATCCCAACCGATATGCCATTTGAGTTTAAACGAATTCAATTTCCGATTCGTCTCGCATTCACCATGACGATCAACAAATCACAAGGCCAATCCTTGAGTGTTTGTGGGCTAAATCTAGAAAATTAATGTTTCTCTTACGGTCAATTGTACGTAGCATGTTCACGTGTCGGCAAACCATCCGCTTTGTTTGTTCTCGCACCTGACAACAAAACGAGAAATGTCGTATATCACAAGGTGCTTCAATGAAGGGAATCGACCCGAGTGCAACCCATCCAGCAAATAATTTAATAGAATGTAGTGCAACAATGCTACACGAATCATTTCGATTCACTTCAATAAAGCAAATGCCTTTTTGCCACGTGAATTACATTCATTTCAAAGTAATTAAAATACATTTCATTTTGATTTTTGTACATTTATTGAATTCATTTTATCTTAATAAAAATTTGAATTTAATTCAGCTAATATCTTAACACAACATTTATTAATTTTGAGGCGGTACGAAGTTCGCCGGGTCAGCTAGTTTGTAATAAAATCGTCTTTAAAGGTGTTATTTATGAGTAATAAATTCTCTTGATATTAAAGCTCCTATATAAATCCTAATGGTAAATAACTATAGGACGGCCTTTAAAATAATATAACATTATTAAAGCGGAGGAGTTTGAGAAGTGAGGTGGTATAAGATACATATACAAAATGAAATGGTAATTGACAAGGAAGTGGGATATCGGTCACAAAAGATAATTAACGTTACCTCTGATTTTGAATTATTGCAACTTTTGAGAAAAGAAATATAAACATTGTGGATGCTCTCTGACCGGCGAATTCTCAATGATTTTCAACAGTATCCTGGAGATGTATAACTGGATATAATTGTTAAAGGTCGAAGAAGAAAAATTGCGAATGCGATTTTTATTGATATTCAAGATGTTTCAGTTCTAAATAACCTGATGGTAGTTGCGAGTCTGTGATTTGGCTTATGACCAATTGTGATATTGGGGAAGGACTCCTTTGCAGAGGGGATTCAAATCCCGGGATTATAATATATAAGGCAATCCCGGGATCCCGGTATTCGGTATTTACAAAAAAGAGAGACCCGGGATTTGACAAAAAGGCCGGGATCCTGAGGATTTGAAAAAAGGCCCGGATCCCGGGATTGCATTCCCTAGACCTTGCTTAAAATAACGCAAAATCTTAGTAAAATGTAAATGGTTAGTTTGGTGCTCTATATTTGTAGGGAAAGTGTCATTCGAGGAGTCGGATAGACTCTAACTTTTTTCATGGATTTTTATTCCTGTTTGAAATTATTTTGTATGACTGGCAATTCTTTTTATATGACGTTTACTTTGTTGATGTTTATTAAACATTTTTTTTGTTTATTTAGAGGAATATAATTTTAAGCAGCAAATTTTTATATATTTTGCTACACAGGAGAATAAAATTTGACATTTTCTGCCTTGTTGAGTCCATTTGTAATATGTAATTATGTACCTACGTTCTTTTATAAAAATGCCTCATTTGTATGATACACCACATTTGAAATGTCAAAAAATAAAAACACAATTTTTTAGTCTCTGATTCAGTCACCAAAAAGAGAGCATAAAACGGATGATAAAATAAAATCATCGATTAATTTTCTGATTTAGTATCGTTCATACAATGCAAACTACGCTTCAGAGGATTAATTATTTATCATCGTTCATACAATCGGGCCTTAATGTTTATGATACTTGGCCATATTCCAGAACTGAATCTGAAAATTATTTTAGAATCCAATTTTCATCGCGAATGCCATATTTCACTAAAACCGGTTAAGAAGTAGCCAAATTCCACCTCTGTAAGATAAATTTTCCAGAACTTTTTTCAAAAATCATATTAGAATCCCATTTTCAGCGCACGTGTCAAAATTCACAATAATCGGTTGAGAAATAGGCAAGTTCCATCATGGCCATATTCCAGAACTTCTTCTAAAATTAATTTGAGAATCCCATTTCCATTGGAAATACTGAATTTCATCAAAATCGGATAAGATATAGAATCTCAATAAGATTTGTATAAACAAAATCACAAATCCTCAATTTTACTGCTCACTAAGCCCTAATCCATCCAGCTTTAATTCAACCCGCAAACGGAACCCAACTCAACCCACAACTCAACCGTAAACTCTACGCTAAACTCAATCCTCAAACCAGCATATATAAACAATTGGTTAACTGTTCACTACATCCTAATCCAACCCCAACTCAACTCCAACTCAACTTCAACTCAACCCGCATATTGGCCCTAACTTAACCCCCTTGACGTACAGTCTCCAAAAGCTATTCAAATCTCCGCATTGATCATATAGGAATAGGTTGGCGAAAACAAATTTCAAAACGGACAAGCCGTTCTCGAGATACTATGGGTCAGAGAGGTCGTTTTAGACCAAAGCCTTAATTACAAAAAACTCATTTATGGTACCGTTGGGTGCCATTTAAGTAAGTTACGCTGTTTCAATGATAATTGTAGGCAAGCCAATTTAGGTTGTACGGTTCGTGAAAACAATCTGACCAGAGCTTGTAAATTTAACACCGATCTCTTGTTGAAAATCAATCCATTTGATTAATTTCAGCATGCCTTCATAGTTTCTACCATTAACAAAAGAAAATGTTGGCACTGTTAAACGTTTTTTATAGGTACATTTTTCAAAGAACGCATTTACAACGTAATCCGGTGCATTGTCGAAAGTGAATTGATCTTCTGCATTCAATCGGATTTTGTAATTCAAATGAATACATTACGTAGATTTGGAAATTAAAAAAATGTTAAGGCCCGTTGTACATTTCAGCTAAGCTATGTAGGCTATCTGCATAGCTTTCGGTTGTAAATAAACAGTTTTAATGGAACGCTGCACACTTGAGCTAAACTATGCGAACTATGTTTTTTTGTTTTGAGAGATGCAAACTATCTTAGCTCGAGTTGTCTTCGCCTTGCTATGTCAGCTAACATCGCTCACATATACACTGACGTTTCTGTATATTTTATTAAAAACTTGTAGGCTACTTAGTTATGTATATTAGGTATCGTGGGGCTCCTCAAGAAAAATTACCTCATTCCGAAAAAAAAAACCACTGTAAATGTAATCCAGTAACACGCATTTCAGCACAGCTGTTGCACGAACTTACGAAATTAGAAATAAAACCGTTAGAAGGAGCTCGATAAAATTGTATTTCTCATCACAGATCGGCAGTTAAAGTAAAACTGACAGGTTATAGAGGTTAGTGTTTAGGAGACCCATCGAGATAAAGATTTCAGCTATGTTTTATGCTCAGACGAAAAAGTGTTTCAGTCGGATCTTGACCAAAAGGTCCATTTATGCCGACTCAAAAACTCTAGGTTTAACCAAAAGTTTGTGCAAACGGTTTAAGAAAATTGGCAAAGGGGCGGATTAATGGAGGAGGTATTAGCGAATTATGTCAAATAACTGGCTGATTGAATATCAATAATTCTCGATGATGTAATTTTACCGAGCACAAGAATATTTCAAACAGATATGCTATCCGAATCATTGCAGGATAACTCGCTAGGCGTAGGAACATGCCTGCGTATTACATGAATTGGTGCGCTGATCACCCTGGTATTGAACTCTGTGTGTGGTTGGTGAATAATAAATAAATTCAAAACAAAACTAACATAAGAAAATGGGACAAAATTTAGTTTAAAATAATAAGAGATCAACACACATGTTTTGCACATGTTTTATTGTTAACAAAAAAAAAAACTTTCCATTAAACCTATATACATAATCAAATATACATATTTTGGCTTTCCCATTTCTTTCTCTTCTTTCCTTATATACTTATTTTTCCCCTTCCAATATTATAAATTTTAGTTTTAAGTTTTTTGTTATTATGTAAACCTACACACACACATTTTTTAAAATATAATATATAAACCCAAAAAAAAAAATAGTTATGATTATTAATAAATATATCGTTTGAAAAGTAGTTTCGTTTCGTTTATTTTATCCAAAAAAATTTTGTTGTGATTATCCCGAACATTTTGGTCCTATCCAAGCCGGATAAAGTTAAAGAAAACAGTTTATTGATGAAGTAAACAGCAAATATTATTAATAATTTGCAAATAATAACATTTATTGAACCACATATTGATAAATCCAGTTAATCCAAACCTATACAACCAGGTTCAAATAAATTATTATAAATGTGCCAAATAAATGTGCCAAATAAAGTGCCAACAAAGTAGCTAGTTACTTCAGATAAACATTTGTGTAATTAAAAATAGTGCAAAAAAAAAAAATAAATAAAACAACAATCAACAAAGTTCCAGAATCCATTATTAATCGTGTCAACTCAGCCAATATTTAAGTCGCAGATCAACAATCAAAAAAGTTCCAGAATCCATTATTAATCGTTTCAACTCAGCCAATATTTAAGTCGCAGATCAACAATCAACAAAACACGAGTCTACCAGTACACCAGTCTACTAAGGTACCAAATTTAATTTCACGTAGATTTAATTTTTTATTTTAATTAGAATAATTATTAGTTTTACTTAACTCTAAGTTTATTCATATCTCTTTCTCATTCATTCGATATTCGTTTTTTTCGTGATCACTTCAGTAAATTTCCAAAATGGTTAAAACTAAAATAAACGCGTTCGACAAATTAAACTCAAAAATTAAAATTTTTAAAGTTAGATTAAATCCGATAACGGAATATTTAAGCGAAATTTCCGATTTAAGTTCAATTAATGCATCCGAAATAAAATGTAAATTACAGCATCTTGATTCTGTATATGGCCAATTTGAGCAGGCGATATCAGATTTTCAAGAAAAAGATACCGATTTTGAATTTAACGATCTGGAGAAATTAATGTTAGATTTTGAGAATTTTGCTCAAGATATTAAAACCCAATTAATGTCCATAAGAGACAAACAGCCAGAATTAAGTTCAATTAAAAAAGAAATTTCCGATACAATAGATATCAAAATTCCTGAGATATATATCCCAACTTTCGATGGAAAGCCGAATGAATGGCTTACCTTCAAGCAAACATTTGAATCTTTAGTACATAATAATATCAATATAAATAATAGTATAACTAAATTCAATCTGTTATTGAAATATTTAAAAGGCGATGCTCGTGCTGCCATTGGGCATATTGATCTAACCCATAATGGCTACATAAAGGCATGGGAAGAGCTCAACAAAAGATTCCATAATCAAAAAGTTTTAATAGATGTTCATATAAATGGCCTTCTGAATTTGCCAAACATAGTTAAAGGCAATAGTCTAGAATTAAAAGATTTATTGAATAAAGCTATTGGTCACACATCTTCCCTAGAAGCCTGTGAACAAAATATAAATATGCTAGGTGAATTATTTGTGGTTAATTGCATAGTTCGAAAACTAAATTTTAGTCTTCGAAGAGATTGGGAAACTGAGTGTGCGTCAAATGTCTTGCCTACCTGGTTAAAATTGAAAAACTTCCTCATTGAAAAATCTCGAGTAATTGACATAGTACAACCTAGTTTTACCAAAAGTCAACCTTTAGTGCAATCCACTAAAGTCAATTTTCAAAAACCAATTTTGCCGAACAAGTTAAAACCCAATCCTAATGTACCGTATCGTAGTTCTTCAGTCTTCGTAAATTCCAATTCTCAACAACCCGGTCCTAGTTTTATTCGTACACCTAATAATCTCAATAATTGTGTTTTTTGTAATCTACCTTTTCATAAGTTTAGTGAATGCTCCAAATTTCTAGAAATGTCCACACACGAACGATATGAAAAAGTTAAGCAGTTAAATCTCTGTCTGAATTGTTTTAGTTCAAAACATTTTACTTCTAAATGTTTAAACCATGGTTGTAAATTGTGTCATCAAAAACATAACACTCTACTCCACCATTCCAATTCATCCAGTTTAGTATCTGTTGTAGACAAAAATCCAATACCAAATCCAATTTCGACTCCAAATTCAGATTCAAACAGAAAGGCTAGCCAATCAAATCAAATTGATTCATTCTGTGCACTTCAGAAAGACTTTGGTAAAATTACATTCTTATCAACTGCCATTGTTTTAATTAAAGATAAATTTGGTAAAATTCATGAAGCAAGAGCTTTATTAGATAGTGGAAGTCAATCCAATTTCATGTCGACTAAATTTGCAAACAGATTTCATTTTAGAAAATCCCAAATTAATCAATTTTCTGTTTCCGGCTTGAATGAAAAGCCGACAATTATCAACGAGCAAATTTATTCCGAAATAAGCTCAAAAACCTCCTCTTACAAAGTGCCATGCGATTTCTTAGTGGTAAGCAATATATCAGATGCATTACCACAAACTGCAATAAACATTTCACGTTGGAACTTACCAACAAATATTAAACTTGCAGATCCATTTTTTAATTTGCCAAGACCAATTGATATTTTGTTGGGAGCCAACATATTCTTTCATGTCGTTAAGGATAAAAGAATCCACTTAAACCCTAATTTACCAATGTTAGTCGATACCGTTTTTGGATTTATAGTTAGTGGCAACTATGAGTATAATAATCTGCAAAGTTTTTGTGCTATAAACAATCCCTCTAATAAAGATGAATTACTCCAAGAATCAATTAAAAAATTCTTTGAATTAGAATCAGTGTCAAATCAAACTCTGTTGACTAATGATGAACAAATTTGCGAATCCCATTACTCACAAACCACTTATAGAGATGCTGAGAATAGATATGTTGTTTGTTTACCGTTATCATCAAATGTTTCAAATTTAGGTGATTCGAAAGCCCAAGCATTGAAACGTTTTAATTATTTAGAACAACGTTTAAATCGCAATCCCGATATTAAATCGCAATATTTTCAATTTATGAGTGAATATTTAATACAAAACCTGTAACAAAATCCCCCAAAAGGGATTTTGTTAACAGAACATAGCAATAGAGGTCTGGTTGCGGTATTGCACTGGCTGAAGCTCGCCGCTAGGCGTGGGGGTTACCAGACATATTGCTATGCTTGAAAACCGCATAGAGATAAAACGAAGGGGACAAGAAAATTATTCTACTGTGCCACGACCACAGTGGTAGATAATCATAAAAACAAAATTTGCGTTCGACAGGGACGCCGGTGCCACTCCGGCGACCCTGCTCAAGGCCTAGGTCAGCATAAGGCCGCCCATCCTCACGCGATCACACAAAACTATTTAGTTACACATCACTTAAATTAACTTGCAAATGATAAAAGAAACAACCTGTAATTACGGATGAAAAACCCAAATCAGAAAAAAACGAAATGAAAACAAAAATGAAATGAAAGAAATTTGAAATGAAAAGGAACCGTTATCAAAAATTACCAAAGGAAAAAAATAACGTGATGCGAATCGATTTTTTTGGGGTACGTCGTACGTGACGCCACCCGAAACCTGAAACCCGTAAAAATATTTATATATATATATAAGAAAAAAATATAATAATAAAACACGCCAACCCAGTCAAGTTGGTTTACAAAATTTAAAATAAAAAAAAATATCCACACGGTGTTAACGGCTTATTATCTATTTTTGCCGTTAGCCACCGTTACCTTCCCAGCAGCCCCCTCTGGATTCACGAACCCCACTCCGTTTGGCGGAGTTGCTGCCACAAACCAAAATATTTTCAAACAAATAAGCTACCAATTTAGCAAATGACACGATCCGGAGGAAAAATAATAACACCGTGTGCCAATCTGAGCGACTCGTCATGAGATGGAAACACCAACAACCGTAGCACAACAAAAAACAATATGTGGTGTTAAAGCGTTTCCTTTTTTTTTTCAACCTTTATTTTCTTCACTGGGTTTTATTATAGATTCATTTTCTGATTTTGTTGTGTTTTTTTTTTTTTTTTATTTAATCACATAAGAAAACTGTTTTTTTTTTTTTTTTTTTAGATTTATTCGAGGAGATACAAAAGTCGAACCCACATGTCCGTTAACTTCAAAATAAAAGATGCAAAAACTTCCCCATATACATATAAATATAGTTTTATTGTATAAACATAACAAGGCCACAAGGCCGAAACTTAATCATAATTTATTATTATTGTTTGTGTGTTTTTTTTATTCTTTCTGTTGATGATTATCAATTTTTTTTCCAAATTTTTACAACAAAAAAATTCATCAACAAAAATTTTTATATTTATTTTTATTAATTTCACAAAAACTATTCAAAACTGAATTAGAATTTAAAAAAACTGGCCATATTTTTCATATACATACAGACTTTATCAAAGTCCAAACTTGACTCTCTCGATCGCAAAAACTAAAACTAGACTAAAAAAAATAAAATAAACCCGACGTATACCAAAAAATTTTATCCCCACCCAAAAAAATTATTTACCAAAGAAAAAAAAAAAAATATACCATGACCCGACCGATAGATTTCGGGTGGCGTATATACATACAACCGCACCCAAAAATCGACTCGCACACACCAATACTATTTAATTTAATCACTGGAACATTCCATTTACATGGAAAATCCACGCGCTAACCAAAACAAAACAGATGAAGCAACACACCAACCACTACACGTCATTACATACCATCAAAACAAAAAATGATAAAACGAATCGAGTAACCGACCAAAATACGGAGAAGTATAAAATGCTAAATGGTACACTCTACCAAAAAAAAAAATATTTTCTATTACAAATTAAGCCAAAGAAAGAATGACGTGTAGTGGAAGAGATTTTATGCAGCGCAGTGGATAAACATGCAACCTTGTTGGGATTTTCAACCGTAATTACAGATTTAAATTAAACAGATCATAACAACCACAAGCGGTTGTTACAGCGTGGGGACGACTCACACCCGAGAAAAGATCTCAAAGCCAGGCATGAAAGTAAGAGGGAAGGAGAAAAAATTTCACTAATAATTTGTCACAATCGTATATCCTTGGCATGATAAACTCCCAAAGGTTTTCCATCAAGATTTCTGATATTATAAGAGACTGTTCCGACTTTATCAGTGATAAAAGCAGGAATAAACTTAGCAGCTAACTTTGCAGAAAATCTATCAGGAGCACTACTTTGTGCGAAGGATCGGACAAACACAGGTTGATCAGGCAGGAAATTCCTAGTTTTACTACGCAAATTATATCGAACCGCTGATTTCTCATGTGCAACTTTCAGGTAATGAGTTATTTGATCACGAATAAGATTCAATCTATTAGATTTGGACAACACATGTATTTCGTTATCATCCTGAGGAGATAAAAGTTTACGTAAAGCATAATCTGAACCGTTTAATGACATGTGTTGACCGAAGACCAAATAGTGAGGAGAAAAATTCGTGACGTCGTGTTTAACATTTCGCAATGCTGCAGTGATTTCAGAAAGATGGCAATCCCATTCATTATGTGCATGATCATCAAGATAAGACCGAATACTAGACAGTAACGTCCGATTAACTCTCTCAGAAGCGTTGCTTTGAGGAGAGTAAATAGGAGTACGTATATGATCAACATTATATTTTTTCAAGAGATCTTTAAATAAGTTAGATATGAATTGTTTACCATTATCAGAAGTAATCACTGCAGGCACAGAGAAAAGTAAAAACACCTCATTTTCCAAAAAGCTACACAGAGAAGAGGCGGAAGCTTCACGCAATGGTTTGACTAGAACAAACTTTGAATAATGATCCAACACTATAGCGATACAGGTATTACCTCGTTTGGAGCGAGGATAAGGTCCAAGGAAATCAACGAACAATTTTTCAAAAGGTCTGGTAGACTCAGTTTGAGAACCCATCAAAGGTTGAGTGCTAAAATTTACAGGCTTATTCATCTTGCATTGTACACAATTAGAGATGAAAAGTTTGATTTGTTTAGTCATACCAAACCAGAAAAATTGCCGTTGAAGTCGTTCTACAGTTTTTTTAATACCCATATGAGCAGAAGTAGGAGAAGAATGAGCCAGTTCAATTAAGTTTGCAGTCAAGGACAACGGAACTACTAACTTCCATTCAGACAAATCAGTGGACGTATAACGAGAAGCGTAGGAAGGTAAGATCAAGAGTTTATTATCACGAATTTTGAAGTTGTGATCGCAATCTTTTAATTGTTGAACTCGATTAATCTGTTGAACATATTCATCGTCCTGAAAAGCTGAAGAGTTAAGATCAATATGTAGAACCGAATTGTCACTTGAAGAATTTAAACTAGACACATTTTCTTGTATAACAGGAGAATCACAAAGTAAGGAGGAATCATCATTCAAAGTAGTTTCAACAGGAGGAAAAGGTTGATCATTACTTACATCGTCTGTGGGCTCACTATAAAAAGCTCTAGAGAGGGCATCAGGTACAACATTCACCGTTCCTTTACGATATCCGATATCAAATTTGTACGCTTGCAGTTTTAAACTCCAGCGGGCGAGTCTACCAGATAGATCTTTTTGGGACATCAACCAGCGGAGACTAGCGTGATCGGTATAAATCGTGAACGGGTATCCCTCGATATAGGGCCGAAATTTTTGGACGCTAAGTACTGCTGCGTAGCACTCCAACTCAGTTACAGAATAATTCCTCTGAGCGGCATTAAGTTTGTGCGAAAAGAATTCAATGGGTGTTCAGCGCCATCAGGATCAAGCTGAAAAAGTACACTACCCACGCCAACAGCACTTGCGTCGCATTGGATGAAGAAAGGGCGCCCATAGTCAGGATTAGCTAAAACAGGAGCAGACGATAAAGATACTTTAAGAGATTGGAAGGATTCCTCAGCGTGAAGATTCCATTTAGACTTAGATTTTTTCCCTGTCAGATCGGTTAGTGGAGCAGCTAAAGACGCGAAGTTTTTAATAAAACGCCTATACCACCCACATAAACCCAAGAAACTACGTATTTGTTTAGTTGTTTTTGGTCGAGGAAATTCTCTAATTGCCTTACATTTTTCTGGGTTGGTGCGAAGGCAACCATCACCCACTAAATAACCCAGGTATTTAACCTCCTTCAAAACAAACTGACTCTTTTCTAAATTTATGGTTAAACCAGCCTTTACTAGCAACGAAGCCACAACTTCCAAAAGTTCCAAGTGTTCATCAAAAGTGGACGAAGTAACCAATAAATCATCAAGGTAGACGAATACTTTGTCGTGCAGTTGATAAGGAATCACCCGATGCATAAGGCGACACAGTGTTTGGGGAGCGTTGCACAACCCAAAGGGCATGACCTTGAAGTGGTACAAGGGACGACCAGGGACAGTAAACGCCGTCTTATCTCGGGATTGCGGGTCAAGAGGGATCTGCCAAAAGGCATCTTTTAGATCAATAGTTGATATATAGCGAGTTTGATCCAAACGACCCAACAATCCGTTGATAAGTGGAAGCGGATACGCATCCCTGACCGTCACCTTGTTCACCTCACGGGCATCCAAACACAAGCGTACTTGGCCATTAGCCTTATGCACCATGGTGACAGGAGAACACCATGAACTGTGGCTTTCTTCAATCACATCCAGTGATAACATCCTATCTAGCTCATCGTACATTAGTTTTTGCTTAGCAGGAGAAACAGAGTAAAAACGTTGCTTAACAGGCTTGGATTCACCAACATCAATCTCATGAGAGATTAATGTAGTTCGTCCAAGACCCATTTTAGCACTTGACGGAAATTTTTTTACTATTGTAGAGAGCTTTAAGTTATCATCTGGAGAGAGAGAATGGAATTTAGGAGAACAAGATATTTCTGCGGAGTCCGATAATTCACTCAACGCAGGTAGTTGCAAAGTAATGCCGAATTTATTCCAAAAGTCAATCCCTAAATAAAGAGATTGCTTTAGAGAAGGTACTAAAAAGAATCGCATGTAATGAGATTGGGAATTAAAGCTAACCTGAACATTTATGTAACCAATGACGTTCTGAGATTGACCACTCGCAGTCTGAATAGAAGTAGGAAAATTATGAATATGAAGGTTGTTGTCCGCCAACAACTTTTCAGAACCACAACCCAACACACTTACACTCGCTCCACTATCTAATAGACCTCGGTATGGAACATCATTGACAAGAATATCAGCATAAGGCCGTTTATCGCTTGTCTCAGAACCGAGTACTGAAGAAACAACAAAGGATCGCAAAATCCGACGTTGCTCCCAGTATTTTTTTGAGCGAAGTAACTGAGCTGAGATGAGTTTCCCAAAAGTGTTGGGGAGAGACGGAACGGAATCAGAAAAATTAGAACTATTGTTAAATGAAGAAGTTGAAGGAATGGAGTGTTCCAATTTGGAAAAGGAATTTACTCGACATTCAGGTGGAGAAACAGGCAAGCAAGAGTCCGATACCATTAGGTCGGAACCAGCTGAACCAGATCCAGAAGAGATTGCGGAGTCAAAGGACTCAACGCGAACTTTCACTGGTTCGACTGATTCTTTCCATCTGGCCTCAGTCTCTTCCGAAACTCTGGGTCGGTATTGCTGACTGCATCTACTTTGGTAATTATGGTTGGGGTTGAGATGGTCTGTGGTTCCTGGTTCCCCGATCTCCATGAACCACTGATCTGGTTTCCCGCACAACGAACACAATTTGTTGAAATGGTGCCTTTGAGACCACAACGATAGCAAAAGGCACCCAAGTGAGGACGAGGACAGTCTTGAAAACCATGCCCTATATCAGAACAATTATAGCAAATGTAATTACGGCCAGATCTAGAGGTATTGGTTACATTGGGTGTAGTTGAAGTAGAAGGGGATTTAAAAGACTTAGAATTTGTAATAGTCGTTCCCATTGGAGCACGATAAGAATGGCTAGGGCTGATAGCAGAAATATGTTGCACAGATTCGGACGTCGGAACAAAAACACCAGATGGAACGCGATATGCGGTTCCTGACGTATCTGCGGATGGAACTGATGGATTAAAAATTGGAACGACTGGTTCTGAATCATACATTCTCTCAACACCGAGTTCATTGATACTACGACGAGGGTGCATCGAGTAATCAGGTGGAGAACGAAAACGTTTTAGCGAATCTTCCCATGAAGTACAACTTTTGATGAGCTCATTGATATGTGAGAAGTGTCGATCAGTAAGTTGATACTGAAGGACAGGCTTCATATTGTTCATCAGTAGTTGTATGAATTCATCGTCGCTGTAAGGGGGTGTGACACTGCAGGGCCAAATTCCACATGTGATGATAAAACTCCAAGAATGATTCGTTAGGTAACTGTTTGCGAGACTCAACCATACGACGAATTTCGTAGGGAGTACGCCTATCTTTAAATCTTTCTTGGAAGGCTAATCGGAGGCTATCCCAAGGTGCTGAAGGATTATACCTGCGGTAGGTCCAGTACCACTGCAGTGCCACATCTTTCAGGACAAGATGCAGATCCAGAAGTACAGAGGAAGGTGATAGATTGTTGGATTTCACTACAGAGTCCAGCTGAAAAAGGAACATGTCCACAGTGATACCAGAAGGTGAACCTGTGTAGGAAATCCCACATCGAGATAAAGAACGTCTATTGAAATCAGGATTATATTGAGTAGATGGATTATGAATTGCTGAAGGCACGGGATTCAAAGTACTATTATGAAGATCTCTAACATCTGGTGCTGACTGAAAATTGGAACGTTGGGTGGCCTGCTCCGGAGATGAACGCTCTTTAGAGACAGGTTCCAAATGCGAAGACGTTAAACCAAGGAAATCATTTAACTGTTCGAGTCCTCCCTGAGAGGTATGTGCTGGTGGAAAATGAACTTGGGCTGATTTTTGAATATTTTGATTCGCCGCTACGACAGCCGGGTCCATTGGCAAAGAACGACCGCCAGGATATTCGTCAGCAGAACTTTTAACCCCGGATACTACAGGAATGCTATCCCCCGAAGGAATTGGAGCAGTCTGTCTGACTAAAAGCTGATTGGTGAGAAATTGCACTTGTTGCATTAATGATTTTAAAAGTTCTGCTTGGTCACTAGAGTTAACTGCCTTATCTGCCGTGGTAATGGTGTTAGAGGTTGAAGGATGCAGTACCGAATTGCTAATCTTACCCGCAGGACTAGGTTGAGATTTACTCACTACTTCTGGAGGAGTCAGTTTTGATTCTACCGGATATACCTCCTGAAATACCAACGCTTGACCTCCATCAATACCTTTAGCAGACTCAACAGATTGATCCAGTAAAGTAGGGTCAGTTATATACTGATCTAACGCCGTGTATAATTTAATACAAATATCTAAAATAGTTTGAGCCTGCTTTCCATATGAAGGAGACTGAGTAGCTCTTTCCAAACGATCATGGACATGCAGTAACCGCGACCGCAAACGCTGAGCTGTTCGAACCTGATCTTCCCCATCTAGATTTTCAATACCAATAAAGGTTTGTTGGAGGCTCTGCACTTTGCTTTGACAAGTGAGGATTTCGTCATTGGGTTTCCTTTTAGCTCGACTGTGCATTTCAATCGGTTTGTCCCTGGTGCCATCCAGCTCTGCGGCCAAAGCTTTCTTTAATTCATTCAACGCTTCCTCAGTATTGGGTTGGATAGATCGAAGCAAAAATTCTACTTCAATCTCATCAGCCTTAAGATGTGAAATATCCATTTTAACACGCAACAACGAATTTAACGAGAAAGAAAATGACTTAATCAAAAATGGAATTTAAACGTGATTTTAAATTTAACGAGAATTAATTCTCAACAAATGTAAACTAACAATATTTAAATTAAAAAAAAAAAATTCCAACTTATATTTACTGAATAGATTATAGTTATAATTAAAATTACCTAAATCAAAAGTTATTAAAATTTAACGTAAATAATAAATGAAAACCAGCGATACTGGCAATTTCAACCAAAAAAAAATCAAATTATTTAATTGAAGAGATTACAAAAAAAAAATTTTTCCAACCAAAAAAAATTAAATATAACAATATTTGGATATATATATATATATGAAAAACAAAATAGAATTAATTAATTTAAAGCAGAAAAAAAAAATTTTAAATTATTAATTAATTATTTAAAGAAATTTATTGAAAACATACATTGAAGCACCAATCTCAAATTAGACTCACTATGACCAAGTAGATATCCACAAGCCGGGCTGTTTGAGGAGCTGCGAGAAACAAATTACTATCCAATGGACCACTCGCGTCAATACTGAACTAGCGCTCAACTCAAAACCTTATTTCTCATCCGTACTCGACAGTCTATCCCAAGGTAATGTGTTGGAATCTAAAGTGTTGCTTAATACCTCAATATAATTTAAAGGACAAAAAGAATTTATGTTTACTGAGTTTACTATTGAACTGAATGTGAGAGACAAAAAAAAATAAAATAAAGAAAATGAATTATATTTATATATATATATATATATATGTATATACACAAAAAAATTACCGAAAGAAAAAAATTAATTTAAATATCAATATCCCAAAACCGAAAAAAAAATTAATGAAAATAATTTGACAAAATAATGAAAATTAGAATGAACTTTTTAAATCATAACTATAATAATCACGTAGATATCAACAAGTCGGAAGGATTGAGGAGCTGGAAAATTACTATGGTTATCCCAAGGACTTATCCGCGGTAAAGCACTACTTTCACTCGACTCAAACACTGTATGAACAACCGCACTTGCCGGTCTATCCCACGGTAGATTATTATTGCCTGAATTCATTCGCACGCAAAATATAACCAAAAACAAAAAAATCAAAATACCGAAATAGAATTATAAAAAAAAATGAACTGACCAAAATTATTAATAGTATTTTAGCTGCTCCATTAACCAAAACTGAAAACAACCAATAATCAAAAAAAATTCCCAAAAAAATGAAAAAGCAAAAGAAAAATAAGTAAAGCGTATTACTTGTACAAAAAATACAAAATGTGATCACGCGAGAGATGATCACGGCCCCATGCTGAGCCAGACACGAACGCTATAATAATAAAAATAATAAAAATTACCACTGTGGTCCCAGTAGTTTAATTAGAATTGAACAAAAAAATTTGAAAAATAAAATTTTACCTGAAAGTAGAAATTGACTAAAGATGTGCCAATGAGTACTGCGATCACGAACTGTCCAATCAACACCACATTGGTGGAAACAACAAGTTCGCGATCCCAACACCCATGACACATGGAACCAACATGACGAGCGATCCAGCAAGATCAAATAACCAAAGGTTAGAACATGCTGTGATCCCTCCCCATGTAGGTAGTCGGACTGAAATAAAAAAATTAAATTATTTATAGGTACGAAGACTCTAAAAATTTAAAAAGACTAAACTCAGAACGAAAGAAGAATGAGCTTAACCACAATCAATGCCACATGGCAGAAATGGTAAGCCCATTCATCAGACGAGCTGAGAATAGGGATCAACATTCTCATCTGCATGCAATCAAACAGCTTACGCTGGTTGCAATGCAGATTTGAATGTTGATCGGGCAGAAAACGTTGATGTGAGCACCCGTGCAAGCTCAAACAACGCAAGCGTTGGACTTTGCACGTGGTACTCACAACAAGTAAGCTGAAAAAAAATTGTGACATTAAAGACGAAAATGCAAAAAAAAAATTAGCCGAATGTTTGGGCGCCACTGTAACAAAATCCCCCAAAAGGGATTTTGTTAACAGAACATAGCAATAGAGGTCTGGTTGCGGTATTGCACTGGCTGAAGCTCGCCGCTAGGCGTGGGGGTTACCAGACATATTGCTATGCTTGAAAACCGCATAGAGATAAAACGAAGGGGACAAGAAAATTATTCTACTGTGCCACGACCACAGTGGTAGATAATCATAAAAACAAAATTTGCGTTCGACAGGGACGCCGGTGCCACTCCGGCGACCCTGCTCAAGGCCTAGGTCAGCATAAGGCCGCCCATCCTCACGCGATCACACAAAACTATTTAGTTACACATCACTTAAATTAACTTGCAAATGATAAAAGAAACAACCTGTAATTACGGATGAAAAACCCAAATCAGAAAAAAACGAAATGAAAACAAAAATGAAATGAAAGAAATTTGAAATGAAAAGGAACCGTTATCAAAAATTACCAAAGGAAAAAAATAACGTGATGCGAATCGATTTTTTTGGGGTACGTCGTACGTGACGCCACCCGAAACCTGAAACCCGTAAAAATATTTATATATATATATAAGAAAAAAATATAATAATAAAACACGCCAACCCAGTCAAGTTGGTTTACAAAATTTAAAATAAAAAAAAATATCCACACGGTGTTAACGGCTTATTATCTATTTTTGCCGTTAGCCACCTTACCTGAACACACATAAAAATTTGGCCAGACCGACCACAAAACAGCTACCAGCGCCGACGCAGGATACCTTCCCAGCAGCCCCCTCTGGATTCACGAACCCCACTCCGTTTGGCGGAGTTGCTGCCACAAACCAAAATATTTTCAAACAAATAAGCTACCAATTTAGCAAATGACACGATCCGGAGGAAAAATAATAACACCGTGTGCCAATCTGAGCGACTCGTCATGAGATGGAAACACCAACAACCGTAGCACAACAAAAAACAATATGTGGTGTTAAAGCGTTTCCTTTTTTTTTTCAACCTTTATTTTCTTCACTGGGTTTTATTATAGATTCATTTTCTGATTTTGTTGTGTTTTTTTTTTTTTTTTATTTAATCACATAAGAAAACTGTTTTTTTTTTTTTTTTTTTAGATTTATTCGAGGAGATACAAAAGTCGAACCCACATGTCCGTTAACTTCAAAATAAAAGATGCAAAAACTTCCCCATATACATATAAATATAGTTTTATTGTATAAACATAACAAGGCCACAAGGCCGAAACTTAATCATAATTTATTATTATTGTTTGTGTGTTTTTTTTATTCTTTCTGTTGATGATTATCAATTTTTTTTCCAAATTTTTACAACAAAAAAATTCATCAACAAAAATTTTTATATTTATTTTTATTAATTTCACAAAAACTATTCAAAACTGAATTAGAATTTAAAAAAACTGGCCATATTTTTCATATACATACAGACTTTATCAAAGTCCAAACTTGACTCTCTCGATCGCAAAAACTAAAACTAGACTAAAAAAAATAAAATAAACCCGACGTATACCAAAAAATTTTATCCCCACCCAAAAAAATTATTTACCAAAGAAAAAAAAAAAAATATACCATGACCCGACCGATAGATTTCGGGTGGCGTATATACATACAACCGCACCCAAAAATCGACTCGCACACACCAATACTATTTAATTTAATCACTGGAACATTCCATTTACATGGAAAATCCACGCGCTAACCAAAACAAAACAGATGAAGCAACACACCAACCACTACACGTCATTACATACCATCAAAACAAAAAATGATAAAACGAATCGAGTAACCGACCAAAATACGGAGAAGTATAAAATGCTAAATGGTACACTCTACCAAAAAAAAAAATATTTTCTATTACAAATTAAGCCAAAGAAAGAATGACGTGTAGTGGAAGAGATTTTATGCAGCGCAGTGGATAAACATGCAACCTTGTTGGGATTTTCAACCGTAATTACAGATTTAAATTAAACAGATCATAACAACCACAAGCGGTTGTTACAAACCATATGAAAATTATTGACGAGAATTTAGATGATCCTAATTCAATTTCGTATTATATGCCACATCATGCTATATTAAAACCTAGTAGTTCCACCACCAAATTGCGTGTAGTGTTCGACGCTTCCGCTAAATCCTCAACAAATGTTTCACTGAATGATGTTATGTTAGTTGGTCCTAAGGTACAACAAGATCTATTTAAAATTGTTTTAAGATTTAGGAAGTATAAGTATGTATTTACTGCTGATATTTGTAAAATGTACCGACAAATTTCAGTCAATCCATGCAATTCCAAACTTCAACGAGTATTATGGAGATTCAATCCTTCCGAACCAATAAAAACCTGTGAACTGACAACCGTTACATATGGAACCGCGTCTGCTCCTTACCTAGCCACACGAACCCTTAACCAATTAGCAAACGATGAACGCAAACATTTTCCGATGGCAGCCACAGTCTTGGAAAACGATTTTTACATGGATGATGTGCTCACCGGAGGAAATAGTTTAAATCAAGTAATTAAATTAAAAAATGAATTAATAGATTTGTTAAAAAGAGGGAAATTTGATCTTCATAAATGGAGCTCAAATTCCACAAGATTATTAGAAACCATTCCACCCGAATTTCGAGAAACACTTCACAAGGATGAAACTAGTTCACAAGAATCAATCAAGGCATTGGGTATCGAATGGAAGCCTAACGAAGATATTTTTATTTTTAAGGTAAAGGATTTATTAACTAATGCAAGCCTTATTACAAAACGAACTGTTTTATCCGATATTTTACAAATTTATGATCCAATGGGTCTCATATCTCCTATTATTGTAACCGCTAAGATTATTATACAATCGCTCTGGAAATTAAATTCTGATTGGGATACACCCGTTCCTAACGATTTGCGATTAATTTGGTTAAATTATAAATCACAGTTAGCTAATCTAAATAAATTAAGTATACCTCGATGTATTATAAACTCTCAACCAGTTTCCATAGAATTACACGGCTTTTCTGATGCTTCAGAAAGGGCTTATGGGGCTTGTTTCTACGTAAAATCAATAGATGAATTCCATAATATACAAGTGTCCTTATTATGCAGTAAATCGAGAGTTGCCCCTCTAAAGACCCTAACTATTCCTAGGTTAGAGCTTTGTGCCGCCCACTTGTTATCAAAATTATTAAGTCCCATTTTAGAATCTCTGAACATCCATTTTGACAAAATATATCTCTGGTCCGATTCTACGATTGTGTTACACTGGATTAAAATGTCTCCTTACCAATTAAAAATATTTATAGCAAATCGGGTGAATCAAATTCAAGAATCAACCAAAATTTGTTCATGGCAATACGTTAATACTCTGGATAACCCTGCCGATATAATTTCTCGTGGTCTCATGCCTGCGGAAATAAATGAAAATAACGTATGGTTTAACGGTCCTGATTTTTTACGAAATAATATTTTAATTCCAACAATTCCAAATATGTCGATTGATCCTAGTGCTCTAGAATTAAAACCAAGCGAAAATTTAAATAATTTTTTCCAAAAGAATTCTGATCCGTCTTTTTTATACAGATACAGTTCATACAGTAAGTTGATTCGCATCATAGCATATTGCAATAGGTTTATCAAAAATTGCCGAATTAATGTTAAACAATCCAAGGTTGAAAAATTAGACCAAATTAGTGTAAGGCAATCCGGAGCCCTTACCATAGAAGAGTTAGATATAGCGTTATTTATCATTATAAAAATCATTCAGACAGAACACTTCAAATCTGAAATTACCAGTATTTCTAAAACTGAAAAGTTTGCAACAATAGCCATCTCCAGTCCCTTACACCATTTTTAGATAACAATCAAATTCTTCGCGTTGGTGGTAGAATAAAAAACGCAAATATTGCATATGACGCAAAACATCAAATTTTACTACCTAAAAATCATTATTTTACAAAACTTGTTTTTAGACATGAACATGAAAAAAAATTTACACGTTGGCCCAACACATTTAGTTTCAATAGTACGCCAAAAATGTTGGCCAATTAACGCAGTAAACACAGCTAAATCAATATGTCGTTCTTGTGTTACGTGTTTTAAATTCAAGCCCATTATTTCTCAACAATTAATGGGTAATCTTCCTGTAGATCGTGTTACGCCAGCAAAACCATTCAATACAACCGGCATAGACCTGTGTGGTCCTTTTAATATTAAAAATAGATCAATTCGCAAGAGTCCACCTCAAAAAATTTTTATTGCTCTTTTTATATGTTTCTCCACAAAAGCTATCCATTTAGAAATAGTGTCAGATTTATCAGCTGACTCATTTATTAATTGCCTCAAACGTTTTTTGAACAGAAGAGGTAAATGCAACACTATCTGGACAGACAACGCCGGTAATTTCATAGGTTGCAATAACGAATTTAAACGTATGTTCAAATTATTCCAAGATACCACGCCCGATAATAAAATTATAAAATTTTGTGCCAATGAACAGATTCATTGGAAATTTATTCCCCCTAGATCCCCAAATTTTGGTGGGTTATGGGAAAGTAACATCAAATCCGTCAAGCGTCATATCAAGAAACTTGCATCAAACACATTACTATCATATGAAGAGATGAACACACTGATTATCCAAATAGAGGGAATAATTAATTCCCGACCAATAACTCATATTCCTAATGATCCAAATGAGCCTGAACCGCTAACACCAGGCCATTTTTTAACTGGTGGTTCCATAGTATCACCACCAGAACCCTCATTACATGAAATACCTCAAAATAGGTTGGCAAATTGGCAACTAGTAACTCAATTAGTTCAAAAATTTTGGAAGAGGTATTCTGTTGAGTACCTTCATACACTACAGCAAAAATCAAAATGGAAATTGAACTTACCAAATATTGGGATAAATGATGTTGTTTTGCTATCTGATACTAATTTACCTTCTACTAAATGGTTAATGGGAATTGTTGTTAAAGTGTACCCAGGCCAAGATAATAAAGTACGAGTTGTTGATGTTAAGACAAAATCCGGTATATTCAAACGAGCCATAACAAAACTGTCAAAATTACCAATATCGAATGATTCAATTAATGAGGTCAATAATAAGTAACATGTATTAGCATAATTAGAATTAAGGAATTTTAACATAATGTACCAATTAAGAATTTGGTTTATATACAGTCCACAAATATTGAAAATTTATAAGCTTACTAAAAATATTTAAACATTTCATATTATTTATAGATTTTAATCATTTAATGAATTAAGAAAATTTTAAAATTAATTAACGAATGTAATCATTATTATTATTAGTTGAAAGTTAAACCTTTCAAGAGGGCCGATATGGTGAATAATAAATAAATTCAAAACAAAGGAGTTCAAGATCAACACACATGTTTTGCACATGTTTTATTGTTAACAAAAAAAAAACTTTCCATTAAACCTATATACATAATCAAATATACATATTTTGGTTTTCCCATTTCTTTCTCTTCTTTCCTTATATACTTATTTTTCCCCTTCCAATATTATAAATTTTAGTTTTAAGTTTTTTGTTATTATGTAAACCTACACACACACATTTTTTAAAATATAATATATAAACCCAAAAAAAAAAATAGTTATGATTATTAATAAATATATCGTTTGAAAAGTAGTTTCGTTTCGTTTATTTTATCCAAAAAATTTTTGTTGTGATTATCCCGAACAGTGGTTGCCCTTCAGCCCCGACCTAAACTCGATTTAGCATATGTGGGCTAAAACAGTCAGAAATTGGGAACTTAGGCTTGGAACCTCTGTACTAGCTCATAGGAACAAAGACAATTTATTTGGTCAAATTTTTGTAAAGTGAAAGGTACTGCGTGGTAATAACGATTTTGTCTCAAGATTAATAAATTTAATGCCTAGAAGGCTAGAAATGATTTGGCTGGAATTAATTGCTTTTTTATAGTTCGAAAATCGAGTGAATCACATTTCAAATTATGTATATACAATTTTTGATTAAATGAAACACACGGTGTCACTAATTAAAATTCAAAATTTGACAAACTGAGTACCCTAACTCTTTTTATGGTAACGACTGTACACATATAAAGAAAAGTCACTTTTTGACGTTCACCGTGACATGTCATTCACTTTTCGGTTTCTAAATAAGTTTAGATGATTCCAAACTGATTTCCAGAAAATCTTCGACATATCTTGCCTGAATGGAAAGAATGTAGAAATTGCCATACAAACATTGTGCACATTTTTTATTAAAATGATGTAAGAGGGCTACAATTTTTAATATGTTGAATTGTAAGTGGTGCCCCCTATCGACTGCTAAATCTTCCAATTCTTAACAAAATAGCTTTGTGAAATTAAAATAATTTACTGTGTATTTTAACTGTCACATTCATTACTGCAAGAAGCCGATTTTATTGTTTTGTTGCCGGATAATGAACAAAATTTGAGTTTATGGAATATGAAATAAAATATTATGTATTTTGATGTCGAATATTGATCCGATCCAGTATATCACCCTTACTTAATAAGACTACTGAAATATTGTGCAAAATGTAAGCTCGAGCTGCTGCAGGTCTTAAATTTTCACATACATAGTTTATATCTTTATTAAATAATTCAAAATATAACAAACAAACATTATTTTTCAAGTCCTCATCAAACACTTATGAGTACATACGGTAAAATTTTACCTTGAGTGCTAATAATCAGATAAATTTAATTTATATCAACTCCCATACCCATCCCAAAAATAATCAATATCCGAATCATATTAAGTTCTCCCGTAATTAAATATCTTTCTCTTACTTCTTTCCCCCTTAAATATCTTCACCTTTAAAACAAAAAAACAAAAAAACACGGTAAATTAAATTATCTAATTGAACCCAAAAATTAAATTTGCTTTTCAAAATAAATAAAATATTACAGGTAGGTATTTTCCAATGGTAAATATTAATACAAAAAAGAAGCCATCAAAGTAAAAACCTAATCGAACCTAAGATAACAAAATCGAATGAATGAAAGGGTTGAACCAAAAAAAAAAACTGTAAACAATTTATTATTTAACCGTGGATAGATTTTCAATTTTTAAAAAGGTGTTCCAAATGTGACTAAACATTTTGTGGCACAAATTCTCAATCCACTTTTTGTTGTTATTTGAATAATGCGTAAGATTTGAGTATATAGTGATGTACGAATCTCTCAAAGCACACGTTTCATTACACTCCACTCCCATTGTATTGGTCAAGAGTTTTCCTTTAATTTTTCATCTGTATGTACTCATATGTATATCGTCGTAAACGTATGTTGTTTAGAAAAAATATTGAAATATTATATTGGGTAACTCCATATAGGCCCCTAGTTATTTAAATGTTAGTTGCCAGTTTGATTGGAGCCTTTTGCCATCATCATATAGATTCAATTAGGTTTTGAAATCCAATTTGCAAAAATCGAAATTAGCTAACAAATTTTTTATGGTGCAAATTGGACAGAATGTAATATAAAAAAACGAAAGCTCAACATGATATAAGTAATAAGAATATTAGATTATTGGGATGGTAGCAAGAGGATTTTACATCAGAATGCATAATGTGAACCAAGACTTTTGGACCCAAACATATATTATTCAAGAAAAACTTTTAGTTTTTGGTCATTCATACAGAATTTGTTAAATGTCAAGAATATTATAGATCTGTATGTTTTTAGCACACACATTGGCAATTTAATGGGAATGGACAAGAACGAAAGGACAAAAACAAAAATTACATCCTGTGCTCCATACGAGTATGTATAGTTTATCCTATTTATATGGATAAAAAGGATAGGAAGTAAAGAAAATATAGAAAATCGAAAATGGATTGAAAGGATAATTCAATTTGTTATCAGAGATTATTGTTGTTCGATACCTTATGTTGTTTTTGTAATATGTGCACTAGATATAGTGTTGTACACTGTCTTATTTTTATAATTGAATATTGCCTTATTGCTTTACTGCTCGTCTCTCTATTTCATGAAGCTATTTAAGGTGAAATAATCATGTAATAGATGGTTTATTTGGATTATCAAAAGATTTTTATTGTACCTAGGTTTACCTCTAAATATATACAACAAATATACTATTAATGATGACGGGTTAATACAAAATACTTAGTGGGATATACAATAAAGATTTTGCCAATTTGGCGGTTTACCAATTATTGGTCATAAAATGAATTGAGTCAGCCAATCAATTTATCCATGGTTGGGTGTTTTGCCCAATACTATGAGAAACAGTAGTGTAGGCAATATTTATCTTTCTCATGCGAGTGAAGTTTGTGGTAACTTGCCCCATAAAAACAACAACAATAAATTAGTTATGTGTTAGCATAGGGGGCCTATTCCTGAATACGATACGAAAACGTAAATATAAAATTCTTGTTTAAAATTAAAGTGAAATAAATAACATTTTTTTGAATAAAAAATGAATCCACCGAAGTGTTCGTAAGCTGTCCTAACTAACTTTTAAGCATTTACCATTGTTGCGGCTGGTACCATTTCATAAAGTGAGATGGAAGGAAATGAGTTATTCCTCTCAAAATTTATTTTATTTTTTTTTATCTTGGTTGAGCGAAATAGGATCTCTTGGAGTATACATTAAATATCGAAATGGTCAGTTTTACATTTAATTATACCATTATTACATTTTACTGACGGTATTTTGTAATGCTTCAATCCATTACATACAAATTATTTTTGTGTGTATGACCAACAAGAACCAGATTTTATTATATTAATTGGTGTTGGGGAAATTGATTTGTTAAAAATGTTTGTTGTGTATAAGAGATGAATTCAGTCTTCTTCCAATTTTTGGACCAAAATTTTGAGGTATTACAGTATGCAACAACCGCTGTGTGGTTTTTTTTACTGGGTATTGTGTTTGAGTGCGGGGTTAACATTATATTGGGTAAATATTTTGTTTTATACCAAGTAATTGGATGAAACTATATCTAATAGATTTTTTTATAGTTAACTGGATATCCAATTATTATCCGTATGGTGCTAGTTTCGCCACGCGAAAATGGCATATTTTACATAAATCATATTTTTGTTCCACTAGGGGTTGCATCATATTGTCTCTGTGTGGATGTGCTACAAAAGTCAAATTTAAACAAATTTGCTGTATATTTTGAGACTGCAAATTACCAATTTTGATTACGCAGCTGACTATTCCGTAAGCCTGGAAAGCACTTAATCACGCCACAAGACAAAAAGCGCGAAAATATTTATAACCGTTATTTACCCGAAATGGATACCATTAATCGTGCCAACACAATCAAAACGTACACGATCACAATTACACCATATTTTTGATCAATTAAACCGCTTAAAATACTCGAAAAGCTTCGGAGAAGATTGTGACACATTAGTAGAGAAATGTCTAACCCTCATTGATATTATAAATAAGTTTTTGGCAAATGAAGTGTGTAACGACACCGCCAGATTTCGTTTGGCGCACCTTGGTTCAACAGTCATGTGTGCGCCAGTTTAACGTCATCCTGCGATGTCGCTAACAGACATAGAGTAGCGGTCTGGTGCGGTCTTCCTAGCTGGCTAAGCTCAGGGATGGCGTGGGGGTGTCCAGACATTACTCTATGCTTGATTAACCGCAGGGCATAAAGAAAAGAAGAATTAATTGGGAACTACCCTGTTTACAGGAACAGATAAAATGGAAAATGAAAAAAAACTAAGGTTAAACCGACCCAAAATACAAAAACCCTGCCCTAGCACTCATCTTGACCCACGACTTATCACCTACTCACTCATTTTCCCAATCATACAATAATCAAGCTCACAAACTACCATAATACAGACCAAAACGAGAAAAATAAACGAAACCGTAAAATAAAATCGCAAACGGCGTGACTAGAGGACGGGAGAGCTGAAAATAATTTGCATATAATAAAAATAATAATCTAACACACCCCAGTCAAGTGAGGATTACAATATATATATATAGATAATAAAAAAAATCACGCGGTGCTACCGGTTTCTTATATATTTTACCGTTAGACACCTTACCTGAACAATAAAAAAATTTTGGCCCGTCCGACCACAAAACAGCTACCAACAGCGCCGACGCAGGAACCGACGCAGCTGCCCCCTCAATCGCGAACCCCACTCCGTTCGGCGGAGTTGCTGCCACAAACCCAATCAATATATATAGTTTATATATATTATAAATATACCAGTTAGGTATATATCAACTGATTATACTGTCTCAAATCAGGTAAAACGGGATATGAATAGTTTGTCTAACCCGCAGTAATACACTGTTTTCATTGTCTGGCTAGTTCGAGCACCTTAAAACTCCATGGCGCTACAATGCCTAAATATACATTTCAGCAAGGTCAGGATCACCACAACAGAGCAATAGTTTTTTTTTCTCAATATATGTAGATGAACGACAAAAGTTTAATCCACACCACTGGACCTCAAATGCACTAAAAATCACAAATCCCACAAAACTGTTTTTTTTTTAAAGATATATAAACAACACCACCTTGCTTTTTAGGATTATATTTTATTATTTTTTTTATAAACGTTTGATATAAACCACAACAGTTAAAAAAATATAGTTTATTTCATTATTTATATCATACAATAATAGGTTATGTAACTTTCTTATTATTTATGATTTTTTTAATTTTATTTTTATTTTTTATTTTTAGTATAATGCCACTCGGCACTTATGACAAAAAAACTTTTGCAAAAACTCAAATATCTGCCACATGGCAATAACTTAACTTCTTCTTTTTTTTTTTTTTTTATAATTTCACAAAAAAAAAAAATTTAAAAAACTCAACTGAATAAAAAAACTCCAAACTTGACTGTTTGTTTTTTTCCAACATTCAAAACTCGACTGCTCAAAAAAATTTTTCCTCTTGTCTCGCAAAAAAAAAAAATTTCCAATTTTATATCTCTCGCGATGAGATAACCACAAGAAAAATCGCAAAAACAACTCGACACGAACCGCAAAACTCTCTCGTTCTTGTAGTCACGCCTGTTGCCCACCACCACACCAACATCTAACCGCATGCAAACAACATTTACCAAAAACAAACAATACCCATCCAGAATTTTCCATACGAACCATCCAATCACAAGAAAAAAAACAATCGTACGATATTCATAAAACAAAACTCTCGCTCAATTAATACAGCCAAACCAAAAAGAAACTATTGCACGGCGTTCTCACTCAATCATTCACACAACATTCAAAAATATCACTCAACTCAAAAAACTCAATAATCTTGATGGTTGTGTATAGCCGGCATAAAGGCGCAACAGTCACCACTGAAAATGATCAGCGCTGTCCACACCCATCCACTCGCACCAGACCAATGCGCGATTGACATGGATGTTACGCACATAACAGGTGCCGTAACAAGTGGACCACGATACGTCTGTAACTCAGTTAAACATTGTTTCAGTAAAAATTTTTGGTGACGATTACTCAGATTCGAAAGTCGATATATTTTAGAATCTAGAAAACAAAAAATTAAAGAGTGTTATACGAATTCTATCAAGATGTGGTCTCCATATCCCTACAACTTGAAAATACGATGAGTGACACTGAATTATGCAGGTGGGATGGCAAGACAAACTGGTGGATCAACATTTTGGAACGATTAGTCAGATGGTGCAATAGTTTGTCACTTACGAGGATACGCGGGCCAGAACAGGCTTTGTTCCAGAAATGCTATGCATGAAGCGTTCATTCTACTCAACTTGAACAAAATGAGCAACTATGTGCAATGCAGCTAACTAAAGGTCCACTTGAAAGGATATCCAATCAATACTCTACGAGAAGAGGAGATTATGCGTCAAATATAACTAAGCAATGCTGGAATTGCTTTCATGAAGATTAATTCTTCAAATAATGCCCTGTGCTATTGTCACTTAAATTTTGTTTTGGTTGCTCAACTCCTGATCGATTATACCCTCAATGTACTCCATATTTGCAAAATAAAAAATTCCGCATTTCCCCCATAGAACACACAGGGAATGTAGATGCTGCGAGCAACATGGATCGAGAACTGCTAAAATTACAAACCAAACATCTTTAATTATAGCTCTGTAAACCTTCAACCAATCGACCCAAACCAATTTCTGCAAAAATTCTGAACCAAAACCAAATACACGGTTCTGCCAATTGCGTAAATGTAAGAGATCACTTATTGCTGAATCTTTATTGATGGATGAAGATGATCATCGTCCTTATGTCGAGGTTGAATTGTTAGGTGAAACGTTTAAAGAATTACACGACCGTGGTGCTAGCATTTGTGTACTTGGAAAAGGTTGTGAATTCTTTTTAGATATTCTTGGGCTTCATTTTTATTATCTTCCAACAACCTTACATACCGCTAGCGGTCAGTAAGAATTAATTCTCGGTAATATTCGGATTCTGACTCCAAATTTAAAACAAGCTTTATATCTGGGAATTGACTTCTGGGATTTATTTAAAATTAAAATAGTGATTCATTCAAAGCCGCTTGTAAATTTGGTCCCAAACATTTTTCCTGGTAACTATCTTTCGGAGCTTGATGCTATGCTTGACTCGTCACTCAAACAAAATGCTCAGCATGAACTTACGGAAGAGCAGAAATCAAGATTAACTCTTGTAATCCAAAAACTGCCATCGTCAGCAGTATTAGGTTTGGGTCAAACACATCTACTCAAACATGAAATCGGTGTAGCCAAACCCATTAAACAACGGAATTATGCTATGTCACCAGCTATTCAAGTGTAAATGAATAAAAAAATCGATCGAATACTGGAACTAGGTGTAATCGAAGAGAGCTATAGTTCATGGAGCTCCCCCATCGCTGTGGTGCGTAAGCATATTATAATTATTCAAAAATGGCTTTAATTATAGACCAAAGAATGTTTTTTTTTTAAATGTTATATTTAATTAATTTTCGCCAATATTTCGGTATTGTATACCATTATCAAGGGTTTTTTAACATTTCACCTGATTCTAAAAACTTTCTCGTTACAAAATATTGGGTTGAATGACTGAAGATTACAAAGAGCTTCTACAATTATCATATTTTTTTTTTTTTGAGGAACGCCAACTTCTTCATTTTATGTGGCAGGACTTGTATCACATGCAAGATGGATGGTAAAAGCTTTATATTTTTTAAAAATATTTTTGGTTAGAGATCAGTTTAAACTAACAACAAATAAGGAAAATCAATTAAGCGTAATCTGCATTTTTATAATTCGATTTTACATCAAGGTATGATTTAGATGTCCAATAGCTGTTGAAGCTCCTTATGAAGATCGTAACTTTCTTCTAGCAATTGCCAATGACGAACAGAAAGATCAAGCAATTTGTCAAAATATTTTAAGAAAAATGTGTGGTCATTTATGGTACCTACTACATATCGGATGGAACAATCGCTTTGGCATTCTTTGATAAAAATGTGTCAAACGAATTAAAGAAAAAAATAGTCCACGCATTGAAAACCGCAGTATATTAATAGCAATAGAAAAAAAAATGTTCGGCGATTTAATATTTGTTAGAATTCCTGGATCATGATCCATCAACTTGGATGACCCGGAACGATTTCAAACAAGGAATGGACGTCGTTTCCAAATTAACAGTTGTTAATGAACCAGCAGAACGAGCTGTTCGATTGATGGAAGAATTTAGCATAATCCTGACACGAAAAGAAGAACAAAACAGTACTTATTGCAAGAAGTGACTGATTATCGTAATATACTTCCGTCACATACATAATCGAAGAACTTGATTTTCATTAATAAAACACTTAAAAAAACACTCAAATAAATTTTATTGAAGTACATATTTGAGAATATTCGTCACTTTATTTAGCTGATTATTGTATAATATCAGAGCCTTCTAGAGTATAGAGCCATAATCATTATGACGTATTTTTTTGAAGCTTTTTTAGTGGTGTAACTTTTCACTAATTTCCATAGGAATCCATAGTAAAAATGGTGTTTTTTAGCTTCAAGTTTTGCAATGAAAGAAGCAAAAATCTTACAAAATTTTTATACAAAAGTGTTCTACATATATTTAGCAGCAATATACAGGAAGGGTATATGGGTATTAAGTAAATATTAATTGCAGAAATATTAAAATTAAATTATTTCTAAAATATATTTTTGGAATTTTCATTTTGAAAAATACATCAAAGTTGGCTCTGATGAATTAAAATAATACTTGCTACATTTATCTTTAGTTTTACTAGTGTACGTTAGATGTCTCAGATTTATACAGAAAAATACGAAAAAAAATTGTTTAATCACAAAATTAGGACACGTTCTTAATATTTTGAGAATTTGTTTTGCTTTTCCTACAATTTTTGAACTCAAATTTCCCCAGGTGGCAATTTTTCGTACGATTTTTCAAAATGTTTACTGCCCACTGCCATCTATGTATATTGACTTAATGCACCCGATTTCTAGTAAGCTTTTCTTTTTAATTTGACCAGAATGCTGTTGTTATGAACTTTTTTTTATATTTTGGTTTAAATAAATCAATTATTACAAGAAAATGAAAACAATTTACTTAAACGACATTTATATAAGATGAAATTCAAACATTTATGAAAATATTTCAGAAATCATAATTAAGAATTTGCAAAATTTTCATTTACAAATTTGTCTTAGGAAAAAAAGTGATTTCCCATATGTTTTATGTGTTTTACTATGGAAAGTTTGGTTTTTTCCTCGTTTCTAATTCCCTTATAAAAGCTTCGTTTTTTAGATTATGGCTTGTATAATCAAGGTTGCTTTGATAATATACGAGTATAATAATTATTTTATGTAAAACCAAGAGTGACTTATTATTATGAAAATTAACAATCGAATGACAAAAGTATAATGTTTGTTTTGTTACAGGTTTAAATATAATTGAAATACTAAAATTAATATTAATTTGTGCATTTGTGCATTGCACCTCAACAATTGCGTGAACAAATACAGTTTCGACTAAAATCCTTCACGATCATTCTAACATCGTTGCATAGCCCATTTTTTATAGAAAGATTTCTTAGGAGCATATGCAACCTTTCTTTAAAAGGTCTTCTTCTTTCTATGCAACCTTTCTTACTATGCAACCTTTCTTTAAATTTAAAATGTGGGGGGGGGGGGGCAAACCAGAAGGTTCCAGAGAATTTAGGTATTCCATTACTGGGAATTTACTTGCAAGCCGGAATCACATGTCCCGTATCATTTTTTACTGTGGCCATGGATGAGTAGGAGGCTTTTTCGGAAATCAATTTTTCAAGAACCTCTTCATTGAGGTCTCAGGCTTCATCATTTTTTCGACACAATATAACGTACTGCGATATTGAAGAAATATACTTTTGAAGAAAGATACTTGTTTACAATTGCCTACATTTAATAAACATTCACTAAATTTAGGATCAATAATAGCTTTCATATTTCTTTTTAAATATAATGGAAGGAAATGCCGCCATAACCTTGATTTTTTTATTGTAGCGTTCACTATTGAACTTCGATTTCCAGTTCTTACTACAGGCAAAACTTGCCGAAAATCACCTCCTAACACAACTACCTTTCCACCAAACGGCAAATCGATGTAATTAAATCTCTAGAAACCAAATCTACAATTTCAAGTGAGATACACGGGTTGCCATCGGTGCATCATCCCATATAAGACAGTCAATTGATGATACGAATTGTCTTTTTTTTAAGGATAGTTGAAGATATTTAGCAACATCCATGTTAAGCGAAAGCGAACATGCTGAATGACACGTCATTCCATCGGGGAGCAGATTCGCAGCAATCCCAGTTCAAGCTACACGCATTACTTTTTTAATACTATTAGAGATCTTCTGCTTCAACGCCAGATTATTATTATTATTATTAGTTGAGGGCCATGTGGGCGTTCAAGCCACCCCACACTGCGACCTAAAAGATCTTTTGTGCATGGACCCTACTTAATGAGCCGTCCAGTCAGTATTCAGGCTCTTAATGAACCTGACAATACTGCCGGCCGGTATATGATGCATACCATCCGGGCTCATTACTCTCCCTCCTAGATGTTGTAACCTTTTGCAGAAAATGGCTGGGCAATGGCACAGAACATGTTCCGCTGATTCCGCTTCCATGTCACAGAAGCGACATCTATCCGTCGAACTTAGGCCCATTTTCTTTAGGTGATACCTTAAGGGGATGTGACCTGTGAGGAAGCCGGTAAGCAGCCTCAACTCAGGTTTCCTAAGTACAAGACATTCCTTGGCCCTGGCCGACGAAGGTGAAATAAATTCCTTCGCCTGTCGCAAACCTGGAATTCCGCGCCAGTAAGAGGACTTTTGCACATCCTCCCAGCGTTTAACTGCTGCCCTAAGGTGCCCCTTAGAGACGCCGCAGAAGGGCTCTGGTCCAATTAATGGAAAGGCAGATCCCTCGCGGGCGAGGACATCAGCTGCCTCGTTTCCCACAATTCCAGTGTGACCTGGCACCCAAACAAGTGTTACCTTATTTGAGCTAGCCAGCAATTTAATAACCTTCAGACAATCCCATACCAGCCTTGACTCAATGGTAAAAGACCTAAGAGCCTTTAAGGCCGATTGGCTGTCTGATACGATATAAACCTTTGCGTCGTTTAGGCCTTTAGATATGCCTATCCTAGCACAAAGTTCTATAGCATGCACTTCTGCTTGAAAGACGGTTGCATTGGTACCCAAGGACTTCGAGAGTGATACTCCACTCCCATGTATTCCTACCCCCGCCCCATCTTCCGTTTTTGATCCATCTGTAAACCACACCAATGACCCTCGCTCAAAGGATGGTCCCCCGGTACTCCACTCCTCCCGGTCAGGTAATCTAACACAAAAGGGTTTGTGGAAATCCAGTTTGGCTGGCATACAGTCGGAAGGCATTCCTATAGTGGGGTCTGTCTGAAACTCCTTAAGGATCTCCAGATGGCCCACCATATTGCCTGGTTTGATGTTACCCTCCGCCTGCATCTTAAGGGCCATAGTAGCAGCATCCTTTTTTACATGCAGATGCAATGGAGTTAGTCCTAGGAGTGTCTCCATTGCTGCGGTCGGACATGTTTTCATTGAGCCCGTAACCCCAATGCAGGCCATACGCTGAACCTTATTCAATAAAGTTTGCGCTGTCCTTTGTTGAGTTTTAGGCCACCACACTAGCGATGCGTAAGTGATCATAGGCCTAATAATTGTTAGAAATGACCAGTAGATCATTTTTGGTTGTAGTCCCCAAGTACGTCCATAGAGTCTCTGACAGGCCCAAAAAGCCTTTGTGGCTCTATTTTGAATTTTTCGTATATGTTGTTCCCAGTTCAGTTTATGATCCAGGATAACCCCTAGATATTTAACCTCTTTGGAAAAGGCAACAATAGCACCGTTTAACGAGGGAACTACAAGCGAGAGCTTTCTCCTCCTCGTAAAAGAGACAATGACAGTTTTGTTTGGATTGACACTAAGTCCTTCCTTGTCACACCACTGTCATATCAAGTTGAGTGCATTTTGCATGAGATCAGAAATGATCTCATCAAACCTGCCTCTAATCACGATAGCCACGTCATCCGCATAGCCCTGGACATCAAACCCATGGCTATTCAGGAGGACCAGTAGTCTATCAATAACCAATGACCATAAAAGAGGAGACAGTACACCTCCTTGGGGACAGCCCTCTACGGCCCTGATGGTTACTGACTCGCCACCTAATGTGGCTGTAATATCGCGATATTTCAGCATGGAGCGGATCCACCTAGTTGTAGACGGCGGAACCCCCTTCTCCATAGCTGCCCTCTCTATTGAACCATAGGAGGTATTGTCAAATGCCCCCTCAATGTCCACAAAGGCACACAGGGCAATTTCCTTAAAAGCCACCGCTCTTTCAATCTTCGTGACTAGATCACTAAGAGCCATCACAGTGGATTTGCCAGCTTGATAATCAAACTGGTTCCGATGCAGTGGGTTATTTACAAGGATTTCATTTCTTATTTGATTATCCAGGATTTTTTCCATCGTCTTCAATAGAAACGATGTCAGGCTAATTGGCCGATAAGCCTTGGGCTGGGTGTCCAGACGACCCCTCCCTTTGGTATAAAGACCACATTTACTTTCCTCCATAGTTTCGGAATATAGTTAAAAGCATAACTTGCCCGAAACAACTGGACCAAGCTGGGGAGTATTTCCTCAATACCTTTTTGAAGTAAAGCCGGAAAGATACCATCCCCTCCAGCAGATTTGAACGGTTTAAAAGAGCCAATAGCCCATCTCACCTTGCTGGGTGTGAACATTTTTCCAGAGAGGCTCCAGATCCTACTGTAGGATGAATAGTCTACCTCACTTGAAGGGTCATGGGGGTCCTCCTGGGTACCTACCACTATTGAGTCCGGAAAGTGGGTACCTAATAGTAACTCCAGGGTTTCCTTCCGGTTTTCAGTGAACATCCCGTTTTGCTTCTGAAGAAGCCCCAAACCATTTGAGTGATCCCTAGCAAGGACTTTCTGGAGACGAGCTGCAGAGGGTAATTCAATGATTCCCTCACAGAAGTTTCTCCAGGTAGCCCTTTTGGATCTTCTTAATTCCAGATTATATTCCGTTAAGGCCATCCTAAGGACCAACTTAATGGACTCTCTTCGCTTAACTGGGCAGCTGTTTTCGTAAGCCGAGTGTATAGAATTATGCAGCTGGTTTGAATAGAATTCCAAGCCCTATGGAGACTCTATGTTCCCCATTACCGAGGGCATTTCTGATTCGAGTGAAACTCTATAAGAGTCCCAATCGGTCAGTTTTGGAATTCTTATCTCCTGCCGCTGCATGGCTTCGGCCGCCAAATCGAATCTGATGTGCAAGTGATCCGATAAGGAGGCCTCTTCAGACACATGCCAATTTTTAACAAAATGACTAAAATGCGGAATAGCGAGGGTCAAATCTAGGACCTCCTGCCTAATCGCATTTATGAAAGTAGGTTTCCTTCCCCTATTGACAATATCTACATTATTAGTAATTATATACTCAAAAAGGTACTCACCCCTATTATTGATGTTCGTGCTGCCCCACACCGTGTGGTGCGCATTTGCATCGCATCCTATTAGGTAAGCCAGCCCATTGCGCTAGCAATGAGCTATGAGCCGCCTAACTTCGAGAGGAGGTATCATTTCCGAGTCTCCAGGAAAGTAGGCGGAGGCCATTATAGCCTCCTGTTTCCCTCTTTCACCCAGAACCTCCACCATTACCGCCACTAAGTCCCTGGAGATGAACTCTGAAATGGGAATAAAATTAATTTGCGAGCTGGCCAAAATGGCCGCCCTTGGACTCTCAGTTCCGTTACAATAAATCAACTTACCCATTTGTTTTGGTATACCTTTAATTTGGTTACCTATTACCCATGGCTCCTGTATTAGAGCCATGCCAATTTTCTGGCAGATAAACCTACGACAAAGGACGTCCGAAGACATCTTTGCATGATGCAGGTTTATCTGTAGGCAGGTTATGTGTGCCATCACTGCAGCGACGTCTGCTGAAGGCCTGGATTAGTCTCCTTGCTCGCACCGCCATTGCCAGATGGCGAATTCGTGTCCTCCATCTTACTGCGGCTTGCGCGGGGTGACCCCTCGCGGGGCCATTCCCCGTACAACCGCTGACGCCTTCCTCTCTCTTCCCCTCCTTCTCCTCGCCTGTCTCCTGGAAAGGGCCGCCACACCAGTGGTTTTACCCACAGGTGTGGCCCCGATAGCCGCCACAGGTGCGGCCACGATCGCCTTCACAGGTGCAGCCACGATATCCTCCACAGGCTTGACCACTTGGGGCTCGCCCCTGGAACCTGGCTTTCCACCACCCTGGCCCCCCTTGGGGTGCAGTTGGACAATCCCAAACTTAAAATTGATTTTGAAATCAATTTGTTTGAGCTTCTCAACCGAAGAGTGGTCCATGGAGAACGTGCAAAAAGCTGAAGTGCCTTTCGCCTCTCTCCTGACCACTCTCCAGTTGATCGCCTGCATGCCCTCGTTTTGGCTTCTGATAAAACCCAGAAGCTTATCCGTGGGCAATTCGGCACTGTTTGGGAAGGTACCAAACACGATCCTAACTCGAGGCAGGTTTCCCGCCTCAGCTACAATCAGCTCTGCTCCATCCCATGGCTTGGCCATCCTGAGCCACTGTACAGTGGCCCGGTCGGCACAGGTCACTACCAGCCAACCAAGCCGAAGCTGACTGCCAAGGAACTTAGGTTTAAGCTCCTTGGCCTCCTGCTCCAGCACCTTATCCAAGATTCCCTCCTGGACAGCTTTAAGCTGCTCTCCAGTGAGGGCAACCTCAGGAAAGCCAGAGGGTAAGATCCCAATGATCTCTGATTCCGCAGCCTGCCTGAAGGTAACTCCAGACCGGACCGCAGAACCCGAGGCCACCAGGACGTGTTCTTCCCTCCTGGCCTTTTTTTGTGCCGGTGAAGTATCGTCATCCGAGCGGTCCCTCTTTGGCGGTTGGGCCGTCGTAGGAGCGCAAGTCTCCTTCCGTGACCGCACCGCCAGAAGCCTTGTCTCACTACCGGGCGCTTTGCCCTCAGCCAGAAGCTTCCTGTACCGCTTTTTCGCAGCCCCACACATTTTCACATGAGGAGCCGCAGCAGGTTTGTTGATGTCAACCTGACCCTTCCGACACTCCCCGACGTCCGCACTTTCCCCTGTTTTCACAGAGGAGATCCCCCCACTTACGGGGGCCAGTTCCTCATCTCCTGAGGTTTCCATATCGGAATTGAGAAGTAAGTTCTCAAACTCCGAACGGATTTCCCCATCCGATGTGCCACCCATTGGGGATTCCACAGCGGAAAGAGGACCTGAGCCTCGAAAGCCACCGCAGAATCCTCGCTGGTCCGTGACGCTTTAGGAGCGTTACCATCCTTATCATTGTTTTTATTTTTGTTAGGCATTTTATTCCCACGAGTATTTGGGAAATGAAGGTCACCTGTGGGACACCCAGCTACCACAGGAAGGCTAAATAAAACTGGAGGGCGCCTGGTATCCAGAGTCCGCATATTTGGGACTGATTAACCTATCAGTCATTCATCCATCGGCATATGCTGTTCCACCTTAGATTAGGGTTTTTTGTTAAGGTTTTCTCCTTTAGCGCCGTACTTTGGCCTGAGTCAACTAGAACAACTGTAATAGACGACATCAGTTACCGACGATTGCCACGTGGAGGCAGTACGTACACTTGCGAATTGTGGCAAGGTTACCCCTACCACAATCGTACTCATCCCGCCAGCTGCCTGAAACATGACCAGAACAGCTCACGTGATGAGCACCCTACTGAAGGTTACGGAGCTGATCTAATCAGCTGATCCCCCCACCAGCAGGCGCCAAATCGTCGGCAAGATACAAAAATGTGTTTCCACTACCGCCGGGACCATCGAGGTAAAAACATTTTTGTAGATTAAATTCTAATACTGATAAACAAACTGCTGATACTACCGAAAGTTGATCAGTATTTAGAGCTTCCCAAAATTTATTTTCAGCAATATTGTTAGCTGGCAAAATAATAGCAATATTCAAAATTTCAGAGACGTTTGGTATTGTCACTACTGAAAGAAAGTCAAAACCTACTTTTTGACATTGAATTTTTAAGTCAAGTATACAGATACTAAAAGCTGTCCTATGGTTCATGCCTTGATGAATAAATCTTCCATCATATGTACTACATTTGAATTCATTAAAAAGTTTTAACAGATCAGCAGGATTGCAATGGGTCAGGATAGTCACAAATAAGGATCTTAAAAATTTAGGTAACATATGCTCGCGAGCCTCAGATAAATAGTTCTCACACTCACTACTATTATTTATTAATCCCCTTGTTCTTGCTGATTCTTCGTAGGTTAGGCATATTACATTATTAAAGGTTTTCAGTGCTTCAAATGATGTAGATTCGGTACCTTTAATAGAGGTGGCAACGCTCTATATCTCTAGGTGAAACTACTATTATTCTGCCAATAGTTTTTCCACCAAAATGAGAGTTAATTATGGATCAGTTTTCGCATTTCGAGTTCTTGAATATATAATAACTGTTCTATGAGATTAAGTTCAAAAAATGTCGTCAAAGTGGTGCCCGCGGCAGGTTGTCGTCGCAAAGAACTTCCTATATTGTTTTCTTGAAAGTAAACCGTCTTTTAGGTGCACAGATAACATTACAGTATTGTAAGGTTGACCATGAATGGGTAATTTTTGTAGATTCCATGCTGCTTCTTGTGAGCTTGTGTAGCGACAATTTAGGTATTGCGATATTTCATCATGTTGATTTAATTGCTTTAGCAGTAGAGCATATAGTAGTTCGACATTTATATGTGCGTTATATTTCAAGCTTAAATATGCATTGTATGGAACTATAAAACGGTTGTCAACAGGAATATTTGATCGCGTTCGGGGCAAATGTTCTGGTGAATTAGAAGGAGGACGCCTTCTATATTTGGGATAACTTTCCATATATATATATATATATATATATATATATATATATATATATATATATATATATATATATATATATATATATATATATATATATATATATATATATATATATATATATATATATATATATATATATGTATATCTGTCTTAAAACAAAATTCTTTATTAAATTGCTTTGAACATTTTCCGACCACCATACAAACAGAATTACGATTAAATGCTCCACATAGACCATGTACATTGTGTTTAAAAACCACCTCGTGTAGTTGTCTGTTATAATTTAAATTAGGAATCTCTGCTGAAATGATTTTATTAATATCGTCCCAGTTTTGAATTTGTCTTCCTTAGCTAGTGTAAATAAACAGTATGCATGAGGTAACCCAAAATTTACAGTTTTACGATATCACTAAAGAATTCCTGTAATTTTAAATTAAAAACTCGGGTTACGATATCAGGACCAATTCTGGTATTATTTTCAAGACCATTACTATTTACGTAACCCAAATGTTCTATGTTAGATTCAACACGAAATTTTTTTTGATTATGTCGTACTAAATTTTAACCGGTTAACTTCAACTCGAGCGTAAGCAAACACCAAATATTGTTGAAATAGTTTGCTACAATAATGAAGCAGAGTAAAGACAGTTTGATGGACTGCAATTTTATTTGAATAAAATTGGTGGGTCGAATTTTTTTTTTTTTCGTTTGCAGTAGTGAGTTGTGAGTAGCATGATCGCTCTTATGATGCATATCGGTAGTCCATCCGAATTCCTCCTTGGGAAATAAAAGAGGAAATAGCGTAGGATCCAAATGTTTTGAGAGGGAGTTTATGCGTTTCAATGTTCTAATATTACTGGGGTAAACAGCAAAATTTATATCAGCTGGAATATTTCCTTCACGCGATCAGCCACGAAAAGTGCTTGTATAATATTCAACCGCTTGTATAATATAATATAGATATATGCAGATTGTAGATATATATATATATAGATTATTTGTAATATTGTCACAAGTATCTAATACAGTGTCACATTTCTAAATTTTTCTATTTTTCTCCGAATTAAGATAATTTATTGAGCTGAAATGCATGTAATCTTCCAACATTACTACCTCGGCAAATAAACTAAGCAATAACCTTAATTTTATGAGCAGTTGAACTTTCAATGTCGATTTTCCAAACACTTCAAGTTTTGAGATGCGACAGTCTTTGGGGTGCGTAGCGACATGTAAACCAAAATTGCACCATTCATCAATCAAGTATATTTGTACATATATGGTGTGACATATAAAACTAATTGAAATTTTCAAAACAATAAAAAGTACGAATTCCATATAACAAATTTAAAACTTTAAAATAATTTCAAACCATAAATTTTCTAATGTGGCATTTTCGATATAATATGCATAGTATAAAATGAAAATCTGGAATATGTAATTCAGAGACTAAAGTGTTTATTATTTAATTAACCAAACGATTTGACATCGATTCGGCGACTAGAAACAAAAATGGTTCAAACCATCTAATACCATAGCTTTTAGCTGCACATACATATACTCGTGTAGGACGAGATACTTTCCGGGTAATCGATGTTTGTTTTACATAAATTTCCACTTCATCAAATCCAGCATAAACGACTTTCCTCCGTACAAGAATATGCCAAATATGTAATTTGAGTTTTTTTTTTTCTTTTCAATCTCTATTTATTTATATGTGTTTACAAAACAACTGTTTCCTAGTATATCTATGTATATACATATCAAATTGTTTTCCCAAATTTTTCACTGTATTATTTTCCATATAGTTAAATTTGTTCAAACACAAACAACCGAAAAAAAAAAAAAATCCAAGATCAAAAGAAAATTGTCTTATTTTATTAAGAGAGTTCTATTGTTGATTTTTTTTTTATTTTTATTTATTTACGTTTATTTTTTATTTAATTTTAGGAAATATAAATAAATAATAATAAAATACTGTTGTACTGATCATAACATCAATCATCTGCAATTTAAAATAAAAAAAGTCTTTTTTGTTTTTCTTTAAAGAATTTTCCATTCAAACTGTATACATACAAAGTTGTATTTTTACATTGAGTTTGTGTGAGTATGTGTGTTTGTGTTTCTGTCAGTAAATAAGAAAAATCTACATAATTTTGTTGTTTTCAACTGAAAAATATAATTTTAATGTTCATTTGGGATGGTTCTCCTTCACCAAACGTGAATTATGAATTAATTTTGGTCTTTTTCCCAGCCATGGGAAAATTTTAATGTCAAATAAAGGTAAAATCAAAAAGCTCAAGGGTATTTTTCTTAAATTGAAATTACTTGAAGAGGATGATCAGAACGGCGACCAAAAATAAATGCGCCTAAGAAAAAAGTGCACATGAAAAATTAAGCACACAGAAAAATGCCCACACAAAAATAAAATGCTCACATAAAAAAATTGCGCCCACTCTACTTGGGAATTAATTTCCGATTTTATCGAGTGAGGAAGATATTAGGGTTTAACATTAACGGGCTGCGAATTGATTTTTAACGGAACACCGTGAACTTCAGCGTTAATATTTGTAAGATGATCGAATGGTAGATAAAATATAGTATGTATATCATTAAACTATCGACATAACTTAATTATTGAGAACTTTGTGCGAGCACAACTAAACTACCAATTAATTTTTGAGTGGACTGTATCAATTTTGTCACCGGATTTTAAACAGAAAATAATAAAATCAAACACAAATTAAATTACAAAAATATTGTCAGCAACAACTTTATTTAATTTAGTTTTAACAGTTTTTGATTTATTATCACAAATATCACAATTTCTCAATACATACAATAATTTTTTAATGGCGACCGCTTGGTTGTGTTGCACATAAGATTAAGTTTTTCACGATTGACTTTTGGTTTATTTAAATTTTCTGTGTTCGATTTTTTTGTTGCCATTTGGTTCGCTGTTGTAATACCGTTTCCAAAACGTCTGTACTATTTTTTGGGTTTGTTCCCAACGAGTTGGTCTAGTTGTTGTTATATCGTCGTAGTGGAGTAAGGTAGTGATTGGTCCCAATGTAAGAAAAATGTTCCGGTGTTAACGCATCGATATGGCATGTGTCTTCGTTTGTAATGGTGCATAAGGGTCTCGAATTGAGAATTCCTTCTATTTGTATCAAAATAGTTTGTGTTTCGTGGCATGTGCGATGAGCATTTCCAATGAGTTTAACTAAATGATTTTTCCGATTTCACAGCACGTTCCTAAATGCCACCGATATGGGGTGAAAGTGGCGGAATCAAATGCCATATGATTCCCTTGTTAGTTGCAAATTCATTGATTTGGCTTACAGATTCTGCTGTTGCTACTGCGGCATAATACTCATGTATAGCATTCGTTTCGCTCCAAGAAAATTTGATCCATTGTCTGAATAAATCACCTTTGGTACTCCCTTCCGTCCAGCAAAACGGCCTAAGTCACTTATAAAAGCTTGTGTGGTTAATGATCACGCTGTTTCAATGTGTACATCTTTCGTAGCGAAGCACACAAATATCACCGTAAAACCTTTTAAAAGCCTTGCGCCTCGGTCTACTTTTGATGCAAATCGGCTCTGCGTAGTCTATAGCGATTATTGAAAATGGTCGACTAGATGTTACTCTTGCTTCTGGTAAGCAACCCATTTGTTGTGTAGATTTTAATGTAGAATATCTATAACATATAACACACTTCCGAGTTAAATTACGACACATTTTTCGTACTCCTAAAATCCAATATTTTTGTCTTGATAAAGCGAGTTAAGGCGAAGGTCCTGGGTGCAAATTTTTTTTAGGTAAATGGTTGAGTATTGAACAGCTAATTTGATGATTGTTAGGTAGAATCAACGGATGCTTAATATCATATGAACATTCAGACTTCCCTAGGCGACCTCCAACTTTTAACATGTTACTTGAATCCAGAAATGGTGCCAACTGCTTTAACTTCGAAGTTAATGGCACATCTTTATGTTTGTTCAAGGATTTAATATCAGCTTTGAATTCAGTTTGTTGAACATACCGAATTATTGTAAGTTCAACGTAATTTAAATCCAACACTGTCAATTGGATTGGCATTGCAACCTAACCTTCTCTTTGAAATTATATACGAACCTTAAAATATAAGCCATTATTCATATTACCTTTGGTCAATTTGAACACCGTGCTAATAAATGTGAAACTGGATATAGATCATCAGAATTAATTGCTGCATGGAACGTTTTAGTTTCATTACTACGGGCTTATTGTACTGTTTCGAAAATGACTGATTTTGTTGGCTAGTTCACCTCTGCTTGAGCTATCCATTTAGGGCCATTGAACCATAATTCATCTTTAATTCATTTATCAGCCGATACTCCTCTCGTTTCTAGATCCGCAGAATTTTCACTTCCTTTTACATGTCTCCACGTATACCGTCTAGCATTAATGTGTGAAACGCACCTACTCGGTTGGCAATATAATTTTTCCATTTACGAGGGTGACTGTTTAACCATGCCAAAACCACCGTTGAGTCGGTCCAAAGCCAAATAGGTAGTTGTTGCTTATCGTATACGCCTATAATACTGCTTTCACGAGCTTCGCTAGTAGGTGTGCCCCACTGGGTTCTAACCGAGGTAGACATATTTGTTTTATTGGAGCAACCTTAGATTTCGCTGTCAACAAACGTGTTGCGTATTTTACATTACATTTAGTTCTCACATAAACGGCAGCCGAATACGCCACCTCGCTGGCTTCGCTGAAGCCATACATTTGTATGTATGTCATCAGTACAATCCCCAATAAACTGAGGTATTCTGATTTGGTTGGATGTGTGAAATTGGTTGTACAATTTTCACCAAGCTTCTTGAAGATCTGTTGGTTATTTGACCTTCCTTAACCATGAGGTTCGCATAAGAATCTTAATATTTATTATGAATGGATTTCACTGGATCGAAAATCCTTGAGGCGATTGACAAAATATTTCTTTTAAACCAAACTGTATGTATAGCATGTTAGTAATTTCAAATGAAAATTTGTCTTCTTGTGGATCTCAACGTAAACCTAGTATATGTGGTTTCTTTCCTTCTTCTCTGATTTGTGTCATATCATTCGAATCATTCAAAGATGCGACGTTTGAATGCCATTTTCTCAATAAGAATCCACTATCTGAGAGCACTTGTAAAATATTCCTCTTCAATTGCCATGCCTGTTCTACAGTTGCAGCTCCAGCCAACAAATAATCTACATAAAAGGTTTTCTGTGTGATATTTGATTCCTCCGGATAAGTTGCTTACAATCTTCTGATATTTGTTGCAAGACGCCGATTGCAATAAATGTTACCGTCAATAATTCGTAATGAATGATTGAATCGTTAGGATATTTGCGCCAAATGATTAGTTGGAGTGATGTATGCTTCTCTTTGACCAAAATTTGCCTATGCATTTTGGCTATACCTGCGAAATCGCACTAATATTGTCCATAAGTTGTCTTGCAATGTCGGTCCAACTAATAACTTTTGGTTCAGTAATGTTTCGGTTGAAGTCGGAGCTGATCCGGAAAACACCACCTCCAATTATGTCGTTGCATTTTTTTCGCGTAATACTCCATGATGTGGAAGGTAGCAAATTTCTTTTTTACGGTCTCCGATTGATTCTGCACTGCTCGCATGTGACCCTTATTGAGGTATTATTCTATGAATTCTCGATACATTATTCCAAATTCTTGATTTCTATTCATCTTTCGTTCCATAGTTAGTGGCAGTAAGGTCATTTTAAAAGAATCTCCTAATCGCAGCGAATTCGGTTTCAATGGTAACTGCACAATAAAACCTAAGCGTCCTATCCAGTTCTTTATCCAGGAGTACCTGATTGTAGGGACTTATTGGATAATTCTTTTACTTGATAGCGATAGCATCACACTGTATTAATATAATGGAACAAGACTGAATTTTGGCCGATGTAATCCTCATTCGAGGTATTAAAACTGGCGACGGCTTTCGACAATTGATTTTTCTGGAGAATATTAAGCTCATGCTCAGTTTTTACGCTTTTATTTGAATATAATGTACACTCACTAGTCCAGGGTTTAATAGAAAATCTATCCCAAAAATCGGTTCCTAAAATCAATTCTTTGGTAATAGATGGGACAATAAGCGTTGGTATTATATGGACGGAATTGTTATATAAGAACGGCACGTTGATATACCCGAGTGCTCAATGTTCTGTTCCGTCTGCTGTAAAAATGTTGGACTCAATTGGAAGTATTTTTAACTGCTCAGACTTAATTAGTCTTTCTGAGCTTCTTCCTAATATGGTACAGGAAGCTCCTGACTCAAATAACCATTACAATTTCGGATTACCGATTGTAACAATAACATATGGTCCACCATCTTCATAGCTGTGAAATATTGATTTATCTACTTTGGAAAAATAACAAAATTTAGCTTGAGTCTTTGGGAGATTGGAACTGATCCGACTCAGGCAATCAGTTTCCTTTAGTGGTTTCATGTATTCGATTTAGAGTGTAAGCATTTCGGGCAGTCTTTAGATCCAAGTTCCTCTCGCCCACATTTGTATCAAAATACTTTTGTTCGAGATTCAGAACAGCGGTTAAAATGATGTCCTGACGGACGGTCTCTGTTACACAAAACAGATGAGTTTCTTGAATTATTACATGTCCACTTAGAAATGGAATTGAACCTTATGGCTGTGCTCGCTGCCATTTGAGTGTACAGAATATCTAGGGGCATAAGATGAAATAGAACTTACAATGCCTGAGTGGGTGTAATCCTAAGTGCACCACTAATACACAAGGTGGAAGTTGTCTGAATTTTCATCAGTAACTTTTGGTTAGCCATACTGTTTAAAGCTGGCCACCAAACAACAATCCTATATAAAAGTATAGGCCTTATCACAGAGCCAGTATACGATGTGGGGTTTAAGAACCCATCGTTTTCCAATGGCATTTTTACAGGAGTATAGCGCTATAGTAACTTTCTTTACCCCTTTTAAAATATTGGACTTCCAACTAAGGTTGCTGTCCAATACAACACCCAAGTATTTTGCTTTATCAGTAAAGTTCAAGCTAATACTATTTAAAGTAAGAGGATCAATTTGAGGAAGTTTGTATTCCTAGAGAAGAGGACCACCTCAGTGTTACGTGGATTAACATTTAGTCTACAACTTTTGGCACATTTAGAAAGAAGACCAAGCGCGCTTTGCATGCGCTCCCTTAAATTACAAGGATACTTACCAAAGACACCAATAGCAACGTCATCCGCATAAGCAATTACACTTAAAAGTTGTTTTAGGATGGTGCAGCAACAGGTCATTTATGGCCCAGACTTAACAAAGCCCGTATTCTATATCCAGAAAGGTTACCAAGTATTCCTTAAATTCTAGGGATTTATCAATAGGACAAATCAAGGAGTGTAGAGCGATTTCTACTTAGGTCCCTTTACAGTACGCATGTTGAGATTTCGACCACCTAGCCGGCCCAATAGAGTATCTAATGTGAGCTTCTCTTTGCCTTTTTATTATTTTTAATAGAAAAGAGCATAAGCTAATAGGCCTAAGGTCTTTGGAATGGCAATGACAGCTTTTTCCCGCCGCAGTCCATTTCCTAGGAATGTGACAAAGTTCCAGGCTGCCTGTAAAGAAAACTTCCAGCCAGGGTAGAGTCAAGTCAATGGCTTGCTGAACATCCACAGGAATAATGCCATCAGGTCCTGCTGACTATTACAGCTTAAAACTGTTAATCGCCCACCCTAACTTTCTCATGCTTATTATACGACTTTCAACGCTCGCACCCAAAAAAAACATTCGGAATTTCAGGCGCCAGTTCAGAGCACTCTGGAAAGTGGGTTATCAGTAGTAACTCCAAAGATGTAGCATTAGTTGTGGTCCAAGAACCATCCGGTCATTGGAGATCACTCGGCATAGCTTGAAGCCAGTACTTTCCGTAGCCTCGCAGCCTCCGAGGACTCCTGTATATGACCACATAGTAGATCCTCCAGTCACTTATTTTGGTACTTCTGCCATTGGACTTCTTTATAGCAGTCCCAATTGTAACACGCCACTAGCTACTTACCCACTATTGGACTTTTACCACACAATAACTGAGCAAGCCAGTGAAACACGAATTTTCCGATAACGTTACAATAATTTATTTCTTTATTTTTTTTATTTTATTTTTTTGGAAATCCCAAAAACGAACAATTGCAATAGCGGATTGCAGTGTATAGATCTCTACGTTGCCAAAACGTAGAGCAACAAAATTAATGGTTGTTTGGTAAGAAGAACCCAGTTGAAACCGCTGCGTTATCTCTGTGATATGTGTGTGCTTGTGTGAGGCTCTCCACTTCCTGCTAGAGATGAGTATTTACATCTGCGGACGAAAGGGACAATTGCGATCAATCACGTTTTCTGAAAACAAATGGAAAGAAAACAATATTCGACAAGTCTATTTGGGCTGATGGTGCCTTTAAAAGCGGACAATGAAATATTTATAAGGCGCCAGTCCGCGCGCGTGTAATTTGCCCGACTGAAATTCAGTCGTTGAAGCTTGAGACTTACGGGTCAGGTTCAGGCTACCATCAAAACAAATAACTGTTAGTATAAAATAGAAAGGGAAAAACTCACCGTGGCTGGCATTCACTGAACCCCAGGCCACCTTGCTGTACTCCGTCTACCACGCGATGGTTTCGCTTCCCTGTTCGCTTATATACTTATACGTAGAACTGGTATATATTCGCAATACGGTTTTGTAGTTGTTGTAGATGTCGTTGATCACCACTACGGCACAATTTGTATATAAATAATCCGCTTATATATTGATATATATAACTGGTATAAATACGCAATACTTTCTTGTAGTCGTTGTTATTGATGTCGTTCAATTTATGTGTGCGTACACCAACTTCAACCTTAACTGTCTACACACGGCGAATTACACAAACGTCTGGTATTCACCGCACAATCACTACTACTGATTCACCAATTAACTATACACGTTCAGGAAACTGTTTGTGTGGATGTTTTCGGCGGTTTAACGCACGTCGGCAATTTGATTCTTCCACTTATGACAAATTACAATAAATATTTGCGGTTGATATACAATAATATACGTATTTAAACTGGACGTATTGTCACTTTTTGTTCGCGTATATCACCACGCACACTGACACGATAATTCAGGTATAGCCTGTACTCACTTACACAAAACAAATAACTTAGCACAAATAAATAATTGTTACGAAACACCACTCTATTTTGCCGTTAGTATATCTGTAATACAGATTGTTTCGCTCATCCGCAATTTCTGTGCGCCTATGACACAGACACGCTTTTCCGTAAATGAAAATACGTACTCTTCAGATGGCGATTGCTATACATATATGTATCCCAGCCGAGTACTTAGCTGCTTAACGTGCCGCAAATTGCTCGTCCTACTTCTCGATGGCCTTAGTTGTCTACTCGATCCGTATATTGATTCCAAAACAGCACCAAATCGTATTTGATCCAAAATGGAACTCACCATATCAGTAATACAACACCAATTGACGTGGCAAAAATTAAATATGTCCGGAGATTGTCCCAAATGTTATATGCGCACGTGCAAGCAGCCAAAATACAAGAGGTTTTTTTTTTACGCTATTCACGCCTTATATTACTTTTCTCGACCGGAAGTTATGATCAATGGTCGTTTAAGATGACCGTTTTACATTATTTGAAGCGTTCGTTTTACCATTATTAATGATGTAACTGCAATCTAACAAACAATAGCTATTAATTCGGAAAGATACCACCTTGATGGCCAGGTTTTATAAATGAGCATATACCCAAATGCGAGTTTGATGAATTAGGAAGGAGAATTGGAAGATAACTAGAGTGGGAAATTAAAATGGGATATATAACCTGATAATTTCCATCACCTGACACGCCGCCCAAATAAACCTGTCGCAACGCGAAACGCGACGTCACACAATCCGCAGCAAATCTTGTTTTCTTGGCTATTCTAAAAAGCCTTTTGCATTTTTGACAAGAGCTTTGGAGCTGTTTCGGCCACCAAAGTGGCCTTTGTTTACCCAAAACTATAATTAGAGGAAAAGCTCCTAACATAGCTACATGAAAAGCATCTGATATAGCTTGTCTACTAAGTCATCAAGCTTCTAAGTAGGTACAGGGGATTTTGGAACCAGTACTGGCAATAAATTACCTAGAATGGATCTGAAGCTATTGCAGTCGAGTTTCGTCCTGTTTCTAAATATAGTCTTATTAGTGGCTTCTGTCTAATCAAAAACGGAATGGTCATCAGACACTTTCCAATTCACCAAACTATCCTTAATAAAATCTGAGATAAGCGTGATATCTTGCACCTCTTGTCGGTTTCTAGTTATAAAATTAGGCTTACACCCAAAATCAGATATTATATTCATATCTGAAGGTTATTACTAAGAATATGATCAAGTAGTAACTGACCTCTCTCTTTTGTCACCCGTACTTTCCCATATTGTGTGGTGTGAGTTCAGTGACCCAGGATGACTCCAATTTTTCGCTTTTGAGCATCCATTAAAGTATCTCTAAGAAATGCAGGTGGTATCTGGTATGTCATTACCTTCATATAATAGATAGGCTGAAATAACCCAGGGATTTAAACTAACACTAGTTACTGTAATTAAACACCACAAACCAGTTTAGGTTAGTTTTAGCGAGAATGCACGAACGAATGTTACCTTCCTTCTTGGCAAACATCACTTTATAGTTTGGTGGCCTGAGTCCCATAATCCGGTCTCCAATGACCCAAGGCTCCAGTGTTAGGACAACGTCAACTCCATTAGCTTCAATTTTGAGCAGCAGAGCATCTGAGGCGGCCTTGCAGTGGTGTACACTGACCTACAACAACCTCAGCAACAAATTACCATTGCCTCCACCACCGTCGTATCGGACTGCCCGCTTGAAGGCGAGTCTGACATCAAGTCCTCCTGGAGTCTACATAGTATTCCCAAGGATCTGGATATCTCGGAATTTGGGACCAGTTTTGTTAGAAAGTTTGTTTCTTCAACTTATGCAAAACTTATAGATTTTCATTAATACCGGTATAATAATGATTTTCACTGACTAGATGTCCGGATTCGCATAGTGGTTTGTGTTAGATATTGTTCTGGTATCGTTCACGCTACTGGGATATCCTCAACGTGGATTGCATCTCGCTATCTTAACTGGTACTGATGCAAAATTTTGACCTGACCTCCTTTCTGTATCATATTCTGCCGAAGTCCAACAGGTCTAAGTACCGTCACAGGTTCCAATTTCGCTTCTTTATTTAAATGAACGTATACCTTATCGCCTTCAATGAAACATTTATGATTAATCGAAATATTTGATTTGTTCTAAATGGTGGTTTCAGTTGTGATAGTCTAGTTCTTGGATCATGGTTTAACAACAAATTTGCTGATGTTTACGTTGTACTGCTGTCGGAGTAGTGCGAAATTTATTAAAATATTATGCAGTACCCGTTGCAGTTCTGCTGTTGAGTATTGCACATTTCCCAGTAAATATTTCAGCAAACTTCGTTTGATACTTTGAACTGCACTTTCAGCAATTCCATTACATTGTGGTATGTATGCTGGACTCTTCAACGGAGCAATTCCATTATTTTGACAAAATTTTGTAAATTGTATAGAACTGAAAGGTGGACCATTATCTGTTACCAGTTCCTGAGGCAATCCGAAAACAGCAAACGACTGTCGCAGCTTCTGTATGACATCATTTGCTGTTGTTGAATTCATTAAATATACATCAATCTATTTCGACGTCGAATCAATAATAACCAGAAAATTTCTCTATATAAATGAAAGAAATCGGCACCTATATCAATTTTGATTTTGTTTTGGCCATCCCAACGCCTCATCCCATCTGCCATGAAGTAACTTCAAAATGTGTTTTTTTACCTTTGTTTCTCGAGCAACATCTTCGTATGATATAGGAATAACGTCATCATTAGAAAATGATTTGATCAAGTTAAAATATATCCTTGGCATCCTTGACAAGGCATCCGGCACCACTAAATAGTTCCCTTTTTTATATTTAATGATATAGTTATACCCTGAAAGGATTATTTATAGCCCATCGTTGTGCTAGGAATTTTTATTTTGGAATGGTTGGTGATCTGCAATTATCTAAAATGTACGAACAAACAGGAATTTGTGAAATTTCTTCACAACAAATATTATCGCAATAAGCGCTTCCTTTTCTAATTGAGAGTAGTTCGTTTTCTGCTCCATTTAATGTTGCGGATGAAAACATTATTGGTTTTACAACCCATCTATTGAATGAGTTAAAACAGCACCGATGCCGTACGCACTTGCATCACATGACAAATATATCTCCTTTGTGGGATCGTAGTGACAAAGTATATTAACGCTAGACAATATTTCCTTACATCTTCGGAATGCTTGCTCACATGCTCTGTTCCAATTAAATTTGACTTTTTTTTGGGGTGGCCGGTATAATGACAAACTTCCTATGGAAATTGCTAAGCCTAAAAATGAATTTAGGTCTGTTATATTGCTGGTAACGGGAGCTTTTTCAATAGCAGCGACCTTCTCCGAACTTGGTAAAATTCCCTCTTTTGATATAATGTGTCCCAGATATTACGCTTGATTTTGACAAAACTGGAATTTGTTCAAGCTAACTGGAATATTGTAATCTGACAGCTTTGATAAAGAACGGTGTACAAGCGTTTTACATTCATCTATATCCTTTCGACCTATCAAAACATCATCCAAATAACACATGTTTTTTATGCTTTTCAATATCTGAACCATCACGCTTTGGAATATGGTCGGTGCACTTGATATTCCATAGTTTAAGCGTGTGAATCTAAATAGCCCAAGGTGAGCATTAATAGTGAACAAAGACCTGGAATTGTCTGCGACTTTTAGCTGTTGGTACGTTCCAGCTAGGTCCAGTACCGTAAACACTTTACAATTTTCTAAGGTTGCAAAGATATCTTCTATAGCTGGCACAGAGTAGTGTTCGAATTCCACCCACTTATTAACACTCTAACTTTAAAATCAACACAAATTCGTAACCTTTTATACTTTTTTGGAACGAGTACAATAGGACTCGCCCATTGACTCTATTTCACTGGAAAAATAGCACCGTATTCTACCATTTTATGAAGCTCTCGTATTTTCCTTCCAACATTATTACAGCCTCGAAATTTTTCATCGGCTCACTGGGACTCGAAAACACTACCGAAACTTAATTTTTAGTTCTTCTACCACGTGTCTTCTATTATCTATACCAATGATTCCTCTAATGAATTTATTTGTTTTCCCGAATAACAAACGCCGCCCGCCCGGAATTAATTTATCTAACCAGTTATTTCCAATAAGCGTAGTAAATAATTGATTTGCTCTTGTAACAACCAATGTCAATGAATCACTCACACCTTCATATTCTACAAGCACAGTTACGGAACGATACTTCATGTCTTCGTTTTCTAATTTCGTTTTTAGAAAATATTTATAGAAATAACTTTCCTCCATGTTACTTGCACATGCTCCTGTATCTACTACTACCAAGATCCGAACATGTTTAATTTTCAATAGCATTTTTTGTAGTTCAGCTTTCTGAGATGCAATATTCCAATTAAATGTACATTCTCTGAAGTATCTTCTACTTCTTCTTCCAAATTATTGATTTTATTTTTATTCCTACAGAGTTCTTTCACATCTCTTATTACATAAAAAACACCTCAAATATTTGGCCGGAAAAAATTTATCGCTATGATTCCAATCCACCCAAATCGGACCGACCGCCGACCAAATCGGATCGTCTGTAGCGCTTTTCACTGTTCACAGTTTATTATTATTTCGGCTTCTTCTTTTTATTAATTTTTTATTTTATTTACCGCAAAAAAAAAATTTAAGTTTATCACCTTTACTTACAACAGTATGTATTTACGCCTTTTATTTCCCGAATATATTGATTTATTTTAATACTCGTCGCCAATGTTGTATTATAAGTATTTACAATAATTAAAGATGTTGGTCGTTCAGCAGCTGAAATAAGAGAGAGAGAGAGAGCCCCTCGCTTTATTACCATTCAAACTCTTCACATTTCGTACTAGAGTTCGTGCAATCAAAACCTGTCATTATTCTACTACAATTATACAATACAATATGAGCAACAGATACTGTTCGAGATATAACACGAGTCAATCTATCTCGGCCGAATCTGATGTTAATATATGTACATATCTCATCGGCAGTTTTGATCACATAACGTAGCAAACTCAATACTACAACTACGATCCCAGGTTCCCGCTAGCCTTTCCTATACAACTACTTCGTCTTAATTATTTTTCGCTAGATTCGAGAAAAACAAATACAAATAATTGTATTCAAATCCACCATTATAAAAAATGGAAAAGTATTCAAATTCAAGAACATAATAACCTCCATTACTATATTGTTCAAGTGTATTCCATTAAAACCGTTATACAACTATTCTTCAACAAATAAAAAAAAAAATGTTGTACATATATAGTACATTTCAATCAATTAAAAAACGAGAAAATCCATTACACAACTTTCTTTTTAACTACAAACAAACAAAAAGTGCACAAAAAAGTTTTCTATCTCCATTTCCTCTAAAATTAGTTTGATGGAATTGTAACACGATTTAAAAAATAAAAAGTTTTTTAAATAAAATTTATATTCCATTTGAATATAACCGGCGCACAAAAAAAAAAGTATTCGAATAAGCAGCAGCAAGCACTTGATGCAAATATCTTTTTTTCTTCTGTGTACTTCTTTCGCTTTTGACAAAAGTCTTTTTATGTATTATATTCATTTGCTATTCTTACAGTTTCGACACCAGCAACAACACCAACAACATAATGGAAAATGATCAAAAAAGTTTTCTTCAATTTTCCAGTTTTATTTTACAAACCAAATTTTGAAATAGTATTTCACATTTTTATATGTATAAATGAAAATTGAATGAAAACTACTTGAAAAACGATCAAAATAGAATTTATTCCAATTTCTGTGTCAGATTTTTAGATTCTTTCGATTTTTTTTTTTTTTTAATCAAACAAATCGTTTTTTTTTTGTGTTGCATCAATTTTCGCGATTTTCTTACAAACATACCCCACCACCCGTACACCCGATGCTGAAGCACAAAAAATAAAGTAAAATTCCAATTTATTTACATTAAAAGGCGAAAAAGAAGAATTGAATGGTTTTGGAATTAGTCTATATTCGAAGTTTTATTTCGTATAAATTGAATTTTTAGTGTTGATTCGATAACTTTTTAAACATGCGATGGTTACGGTGTATTGGTTAGCAGACAATAGTAGGTTAGGATGGGCGGATGAAAGTGGGCTAAAAAGTTTATTTTCGTAATAAGAGGTGATGGATATAAAATGATGATGTTGATGGATTATTTATTTTTTTATTTGACACATTCTATCAAATATATTGTATCATGTGTGTATACACATTATGTAGACATTTTTTGTTGATCTGACATGTGACATGACAAATTATGTACATTTGTGTCAAGCACTTCAAAAGTTTTATAAATTATTTTATAACAAAATAGTTGGTCTGTAAACAATATTCCTAATATCATAATCATATTATTAGGTTGTTCCTTAAATCTTGTTTGTATTAAATCTCAGAATCTTTTTGTAATGGTGTTATAAACGTAGCTGTTCTTCGTCAAAATATACAAGAAAACTATTGGTATAAAAGTATATAAAGTAAGCTCGATAGCCTGACGGCATAAAAAATAATGCAACTTGTTTTCCATTTGCCATATTGAATCTAATTACAATAATTCAGGTGATACATGATTTTGGTCATTTTATTAAAATAAATATTTGTTTGTTTTCTAAGTTTAGAAATCCCCAAAAATGACATATAAAAAGGCATATTATGCACATTTGTTCTAAACAGGAGAAAAAGTTCTTAAAACTTTTTATTAAAGCTACGGTAAGTTTTACTAGTGCCATCTTTGTAATGTTTATTGGCCAAACGACTTATATTTATTTTAATTTGGCCAGGATTTTGTGGTTAGAAAAATTTTAAAATGTGAGTTTAAATAAATCAATTAAAATAAGAAAACGAAAATGATTTTCATAAATGATGTCCATATTATTTTGAGATGCATATGTATGATATTATCTCATGGAACATATCTTAATTAAAAATGTGTAGCATCTGCCGGTTAGAAAATAGGACGGATAGTAACACGACTAAAACCGTTTTTGGGTTAATGATGTCAGAAGGCGAAAAGGGAGTTTATTAAAGGTTATTACGTTAGCTAAATGCTATACCTGTACACGGTACAAATCTGTTATTGGTATAAATCAACTAATTATCTCAGATTGTCACAGATGGTGATGATAGTATATACAGCATTTCCAGAGTGACTAATTCTGTTGCACTCCGAGTTAAAATTTCGGAAAGTGTTCCAGTAGAATTTGTGTTTGTTGGCAATTTTAAAATACTCAAAAATAATACAAAATGCAGAAAAAAACAAAAAATAAAAATGAAACTGTAATTAAATTTTTGTTCCATATAAATAATAATAATTACCAACCAAACGCCACAGTGGGAGAACCCGGTACATTCGAATCCCGATAGGGACGAGATGCTTAAATGGAATTATGATCATCTGTTGGAGCGTAGAATTCGTAGACCGATACACCATTTATGTCAGTACTATAGGCTAGCATGGAGCTCAACAATGTGCAGGTGGTCTACGTAAAACGGGCATATAGCCGTACGCCTTCGATTAGGCTACTGCGTAAGGTAGGATGTCAAAAGTAAACTACGAATGATTGGGGAGTACCTCAAGCGCCAAAAAGATTGCATAGAAATAAATAAACAAACAAATAATAAAATTGTGCAATTGCACAAGGGCGGGTTGTTTTTTATATAAAACTGTTGTATTTGTTACTAATTTTCAAAAATTAGTCTTTATGGGGATATAATAGACAAATCATATTATGAAATAAAACCAAAAGTGGATTTTTTTGACTTAGAACAGTGTTTGGGACGCGTAGCGATGTGTTTGCGCAGTGTGATTTTGCCTAAACCAGTATTTGATTATAATTATAACAGTTTACGATTTGTCCCCAAAATTCACAAATCCAATACATTCCAAAATTTTATTTAAACACTTAGTGGTATACACTACTCCAAAAAATTAAAGGAACACACAGTTTTTTCAATTTTTTTAGTGTTTTTTGCAGAGCTGTATCTTTGTAAAATACGGTCATACAGAGATGGAAATAAAAGCATTTTAAAGTTTCAAATCTCTAGTTTTGAGATTTTTGAGCGGTGAGATACCATTATCATGCAATCATAAGAAAGAGCGCGAAAAAAAATTGGATTTTTTTTTTTTTTGTAAGGATCCATTGGCTCGGGAAATTTATTTTAAGTTAAACCAATGCATAGGTTGGTCAGCTTGTTAACCCTTTAATGCATAGTGTAGCATATCTGCATCATGTTATTTTAATTTGAACTGCATCTACATTTGAGCATATTTTTTGTGTTTTGTTTCGAATATCTGTTGTTCATTTGTTTTTCTATCTCGTTTCACACAATTTTTTGTTTTTTTCTGCGTTTTGAAAATAAAATCGCCATTTAGAATTAGTTAGTCGATGTTTTTCATATAGTTAGTAGTAAACATACATTTACATATCGTTGATGTCAACTCATTTTCCCGTATCTAAAAATATTGAAAAAAAATTTACTTATCTTTAAACGTTTATTCTGGACGTACATGGCCAATGTCGATGAAAGTGACCAATGATAATAACTTGTTACGCATAATATTATTTTACTATTGGTCACTTTCATCGACATTGGTCATGTACGATGAATTTTAAACGTTTTTAGATAAGTAAACTTTTTTTCAATATTTTTAGATACGGGAAAATGAATTGACATCAACGATATGTAATTTTTTTTAAATAAGAATATTGTTTTTGAATATTTATTTTAATTTTGAATGAATTGCCTTATTATTAAGAAGCGTTATAAATGAAAAAATATTTAAATTTTTTACCACAAATCCATAATGATGCAAATAGGCATAATGTCATAAAATCAATTTTCCGGGAAAACTAGCTGCTTCCAACCATTTTTACTTTGAAATCCTTTTCAACCAAACACATCTTTATAAGAAAAAAAGCATTTCAATTAAAAAGAAAAAATCATGCATTAAAGGGTTAATTAGGCATAAATTTAATTTCTTTCTGGTCTCTCTATGTCAACTGTTTGCTGAGATATCTGACTTTGCATCAAAAAAGGTCCTTTTGTCTTTGAACATCGATATCTCAGCAACCAATGACTGCACAGTAAATTTTAGGGCAGCGTTAAAACTTGAGTAAATTTCCGATACAAGACTCTTTAATGATTAGTTGAGAACAAATTGTTTTTCACCCTCAATACTGATTTGAAAAAAGTACCAAAAAACGACTTTTTAGGTTGTCTTAGTAAATCTACCGTTACTTCACAAATATTGATGAAAAGACTAATGTTGATAGGTCATTTTACAGTTTAATGTACACCTAATAGCCCTTTATTATTTTCAAATTGAACCATCCCACCGTTTTTCCGGACAGATTGATCAAAGTTTTACAATAGTTATTTACGTCACAAGCGCGGTAAATGAGTTGTTACGGTACGAGTTCGACGTTTATGGACGAGGCGACGAAGGAGCCGAGTCCAGAATTTTGAACGAGTACTGTAACGATCATTTAACGTACGTGTAACGTACAACGTTGTATTTCATACAATATGGGACATTAATTCGATTTTTTCATTTAAAATTAAATTTTAAAGTAAAAACATGAGTTTGAAATTTAGAGAAAATCAATCCAAATGATTTTCAAATTATCAAGTTACCCTAGTTATATTTTTTTTTTTGGTTTTACAGTCTACTCTACTGTAATAGCTCGTTTTCCGGACACTTTTGTTCTCTGACGTAATGATTCATTTCCCGGACTGAAATCAATCACGTAAACATTGATTTTCGGTATAGTATGAAATAAAACAATTAAAGGAACAAGTAATCATCAAAATAAAAACGATTTTTTTCACATTTTGAGTTAGTTATTTGTTAACCCTTAACGATCGTACGATTTTTTTTGTAATACTCATAAGAGACGACAGAAAATTAAATAAAGTTCTGCAATATGACCAATTATTATGGAACTTGGCCATTTCTTATTCAATTTCAGTGAAATTTGGTATGCGCGATGGAAATGGGATTCTAAAATGATTCGTGGATGAAGTTCTGGAATATGGCCAACAAGGAAAGAACTTGGCCATTTCTTATCCGATTTTGATGAAATTCAACATGTGCGATGAAAACGGGATCCTAAAATGATTTTTGTAGGAAGTTCTGAAAAATGGCCAACTAGGAAGGAACTTGTCCATTTCTTATCCGATGTTGATGAAATTCAGCAAGCACGATGAAAACGGGATGCTAAAATGATTTTTGTAGGAAGTTCTGGAATATGGCCAACTAGGAAGGAATCGTCATTTCTTATCCGATTTTGATGAAATTCAGCATGTTCGATGAAAATGGGATTTTAAAATGATTCTTGGATAATGTTCTGGAATATGACCAATTACGAAGGAACTTGATCATTTATTATCCGATTTTGATGAAATTCAGCAACTACAATGGAAATGGGATTTTAAAATGATTTTTGGATAAAGTTCTGGAAAACAGTTAATTGGGAAGGAACTTGGCCATTTCTTATCCGATTTTGATGAAATTCAGCGTGTGCGATGAAAATGGGATTCTAACATAATTTATAAAACAAATTATTAAATACATCGAATAACCATTTTAGTATTTCACTTTTAACGCACATGTCGAATTTCTTTTAAATTAAAAGAAATTCGACATGTAATGAAAATTGGGTTTTAAAATTATGTTTAGACGAAGTTCTTGAATAAGCCGTATTAGGATTGAACTTGGCAATTTTTTATCCGATTATTGAAAGTTTTAATCGTTTAAGGAATAGGCAAGCGCCTTCCAACTTAACCATATAATTTTAACCAAAAATAATTTTAGTGTTCCATTTCTATAGTACATGCTGAATTTAATTAAAATCGGATAAAAAATGGCTAAGTTCCATACTAATACGGCTTATTCCAGAACTTCATCTAAACATAATTTTAAAATCCAATTTTCATTCATTATACATGCTGAATTTCTTCAAAATCAGGTATGAAATGGCCAAGTTCCATAATAATTGGCCATATTTCAAAACTTTACCTAAAAATCATTTAAGAATCCCATTTCCACCGGACACGCTGAATTTCATCAAAATCTGATAAGAAATGACCAAGTTCCTTCCTAATTGGCCATATTCCAGAACTTTATCTAAAAATAATTTTAGAATGCCATTTCCATCGCGCATACCAAATTACATCAAAATCGGGTCAGAAATGGCCAAGTTCCTTCGTAATTGGCCATATTCCAGAACTTTATCCAAAAATAATTTTGAAATCCCATTTCCATCGTACATGCTGAATTTCATCAAAATCGGATAAGAAATGGCCAAGTTCCTTCCATGTTGGCCATTTTCCAGAACTTCCTACAAAAATCATTTTAGAATCCCGTTTTCATCGCACATGTTGAATTTCATCAAAATCGGAGAAGAAATGGCCAAGTTCTTTCATAGTTGGCTATATTCCAGAACTTCATCCACGAATCATTTTAGAATCCCATTTCCATTGCGCATACCAAATTTCACTGAAATTGAATAAGAAATGGCCAAGTTCCATAATAATTGGTCATATTGCAGAACTTTATTTAATTTTCTGTCGTCTCTTATGAGTATTACAAAAAAAATCGTACGATCGTTAAGGGTTAACAAATAACTAACGCAAAATGTCAAAAAAGTCGTTTTTTTATTTTCATGATCACTTGTTCCTTTAATTGTTTTGTAAAACTTTGATCAATCTGTCCGGAAAAACGGTGGGATGGTTTAATTTGAAAATAATAAAGGGCTATTAGGTGTACATTAAACTGTAAAATGACCTATCAACATTAGTCTTTTCATCAATATTTGTAAAGTAACGGTAGATTTACTAAGACAACCTAAAATGTCGTTTTTGGTACTTTTTTCAAATTAGTATTGAGGGTGAAAAAAAATTTGTTCTCAACTAATCATTAAAGAGTCTTGTAGGAAATTTCCTCAAGTTTTTAGCGCCAGTGTGCAGTGTATTCTTGTACTATTATTGATTTATATGTTACGCCTAAATTAAGTACCTACATTCTAAAGCCATATGTGTATATACAAATATATTTAAAGTTGAAAACTCTGTGCTGAAATCATCGTGGCCTGTTGTGAGGTACCGTTAGTGTTACCAATTACAATTTAATACAATTGGCATACAACTTTGTGGCATGATTCGAGTTACCGTGAGTGAACCGTAATAATATGCAACGCGGTAGTAAAAATCATAATAACATATTGGGAGTGACCGTGAGTGTATAAAACAAGTAGATAACTTGACTACAAACATTTAATAAGTAAAATATAATTATTAATAAACTCTATGGAATATAATAAAACCACATAATAAATATTAAAATCAAACTATAAGTTATTATAAAAACGGTCAACTCCAGTTATTAAATTTTGGTGTAATGTACTAACCGATATATGGTAAATCAAACCGAACAGCTGTTAAAACAATCAACGAGAGTATGGAGAAACCGGCGATGGCGTAAAGATGACGTATAATTAAAGCTAAGAATTTATTTTGTTTTATAATTTGTATTGTTTATTTACATATTTTTCTTTAGTTATTATTAGTTATTATGTTTTTTTTTGTCTGCTACAATTCGTAATATTACCTTCCATTTTGATTTACGGGTAGTTTACCTTTACGTTGATTAATTTAATTAAAAAACCATAAGTTTGCGGAGTTAAAATTGGGAATTGTAGTGTTTCATAAACATCCAATTTATTTAGATTTAAATATATACTAACCCGCAGTTAAGTGATAAAATTTTGTTTGTAGTACAAACTGTGTTAGTCGTGTAAAGTGATCAGATCAGTTACTATTATTGTTACATCAGAGTTGTTGCAAGCTAATGATTTATTGTTCATGAAATTAAAGTTTCAAATCTTGTTAATGCAATTGTTGTGGTTTTATGAATAGTGAGCTATAAAATTTCAGGATGAGATAATTTTTTTGAGTGCATATGGAGGAGAGTGACATGGCAGTGTAGTGAAATTGGATGATCGAGGTGGGTATTTCTCGCCTGTCCGCGTTTTCGGCTAAATTTAATTCTTTTTTGAGATTCCTTATTCCCCTGACCAGGAAGAAAATGTTTTATTACTGTCGCGGCAAATCAAGATCGACTTATGCTTTGGTATCAACACCCACCCCAACCGCTGAGCTCTAGCCTGCCAGTGACAGCCGCGAACCAAAGCCTCTAAGTTGATAAATTTCTGCTAACCAACAGCTGTGACGTCAGAGCTGTTGCGTTACAGTCTCTAGAGAAAGAATTAAATCCGGTCTATAGACCCTTAATAGAAATCACCTTAAACCTAAATATGTTTAAAGAATTAAAATAAAAAATTCTCTGCAAACCTAAAAGTAAAAATAGACAAAAGACTTTAACAAAATTTGAACTTTAAACTTAAAATTAAACATTTCTTAAAATAGATCTGACTTAAAACTGAAATAGATCTGTAAACCTAAAGCTAAAATATGTATGCCTCCCTAAAACTAAATTATATTTATAGACCTTAAATTTAAAATCTCCTGACCGAAAATTAAAACTAAAACTAGGTCTGTATAGTAGAACTTAAAATAAAATTAGTATACATGACTTAAATTAAAATTAGGCCAATAAATCAAAAATTAAAATATGTGTATAAACGTTAAAATTGAATTAAATCTGATCCAAGACTAAAACAGTTCTATAGAACTAAAATTAAAATCAGTTTAGTTATTAGTTTTATCAAAAACTTCTCTAAATCTTTGGCTAAACCCTTACCTGTTCTGTTCCACTGATCTTTGACTTCTATCTGGAAAATAGCCAATGTTCACCTAGTGCTCTAGAAGGACAGTAAAACTAACCTAAGGTTCTAGAAACTATAGTCAATTTTCAAATGATGAAATACTTCGAAACAAATCATCTGATTACTGAGCAACAGTACGGATTTCGAAGCGGTGATTTAAAAAGGTCAGATAACGTCACAGAATAATGGAGCAGATCTCAAAGGCGTGGGTGTGGCACAACCGGTTTACTATGAAAGTTGTGACCAATTGGACTTTCCAGTACGGTGTAGGGGTATGTAGGCTACGTAAAGGCTACGATGCATAATTTCACTCACTCGACTGTACGGCCCTTATATAGCGGAGATTTGAATAACGGGAGTTAAGAAATATGGAGGAAGAATTAAGTTTAAATTAATTTTATTTTTGTAAATTCCAACATTACATGAATTAAATTATTTTGGATTAGTGTAATCTTGAGCTAAAACATATTGAATTTCATATGGAAATATGATAATTAATTTCTATTATGGATCAGTATGCATTAATTTACAATGACGCAAAAATCATGCCAAAATACAACATTTCCTCAACGAACCGAAAAGGTAAACTGAATTGAAAGAAAATTGAAAATACCAAAAATATACAAAATCAAAATATGTACATTTTACGCTCATTTTTAGTACTCAGCAAGTTTACCAAAATGTTGGTTAAATTATTGGTAAATTTACTAAAAATTTAAAAATGTTGCTGTCCTATCTTTTATGATGAGTTTTTTTGGTAAGTTAATCCTTTAATTCCTATAGTATTTAATGATTATGCAGGATTATTCACATTTCTATAAATAAAAGTTTTTCTTTCCATATATCTGTGCTATTAATAGAGTAAAGGTTCCGGCAAAATGTGGAAACGTCAACGTCACCGAAGCGAAACTAGAACCTCACAGGGATCCCAAAATAATACTCACTTTACGTATAGAAAACATGGTGTAACCCCAGTTTACGATATTCGCCTAATTTTTTTCATCAGTGACTGTAGCTACACGATTACCGAACATGTTGGTTATAGGAATGCATTCTTTTAAGTTATAATGGTGAATAATTATGTATTCCGTTTACTATTGTCACTTATAAATTTTAAATAACATTTTTTCCTTATAGTAACTGTGATTTTTAAAAATACTTTAGATGTTAGAAGATCGATTTCGGATAGCTCCTTCATCAGTTCGTTTTTAACTACTATTATTTAAAATGATACAGTGGTAGACATTCGTATAAACGCACTATGTTTTTTGAATATAGTTCTAACAGTAAAGTGTTTTGATTTTTTCAATTAGTCTAAATTATGTCTATCATCTTAAATCTGTTGATAAGATAGACCATTAGTAAAAATTTTAATGGTTTACTTCAATAAATTGAAAAATCTAAATTTCAGGTGGACATTCGTATAAACGCACTTCTTACAATGTACTAAAATAAAAACCAAAATTAGCAATTTTTCATATATTATTTTATTTAATATTTGGTCTGTTATTCTGAATAACTTCGAAAATTCGAGTAGGCATTGAATTTGTTAAATTGTTGAGGGCTTTCAGATCAATTGTGGCCCAACATTCAAGTATGGCACTTTTCAAATCTTTAATTGAATTATATTGCTGTTCATTTCCATAAACTTTTCGAGGAGGGCCCTCTAAAGGTTTTCGATAGGATTGCAATCAGGACTGCAAGCTGGCCATTCAATTGCAATCCTATCGAAAACCTTTAGAGGGCCTTCCTCGAAAAGTTTATGGAAATGAACAGCAATATAATTCAATTAAAGATTTGAAAAGTGCCATACTTGAATGTTGGGCCACAATTGATCTGAAAGCCCTCAACAATTTAACAAATTCAATGCCTTCTCGAATTTTCGAAGTTATTCAAAAAGGTCGGGGCCAGACCAAATATTAAATAAAATAATATATGAAAAATTGCTAATTTTGGTTTTTATTTTAGTACATTGTCAGAAGTGCGTTTATACGAATGTCCACCTGAAATTTAGATTTTTCAATTTATTGAAGTAAACCATTAAAATTTTTACTAATGGTCTATCTTATCAACAGATTTAAGATGATAGACATAATTTAGACTAATTGAAAAAAATCAAAACACTTTACTGTTAGAACTATATTCAAAAAACATAGTGCGTTTATACGAATGTCTACCACTGTATTAGATCATGTTTAAATGTCAAATTTTCTATAACCGCAAGAGCTACCATCTTTCGGAAAATTCTGAAAACACAAGCAACTTTCACATAATGCCGCTAGGTGTCACTAAATATTTTCTGTCAAAAATTGTATGACATTTTTATGTATGCATTTTGTACATATAAACAAAAATATTTTCGTGTTATAAAAGGGATTATTATTAATGCTCGATAATTAAATTAATTTTATCTGTCCCCTTTTGAAAAACGTCAATAATATTGTTTTGATTGTCTAGTGACATCTAGTGGCAAACGCTCTGTAATTTTTCTTTGATCGTGCTGCCTCTTTCGGAAAACGCTCTGTACTTTTTCTCTGATAGTGCTGCCTCTTTCGGAAAATATGTTCTATAGTTGTTAAAAAGGAACATCCGAAGGAACTGAATGAAATGGAACTTTTAAACATTGTTACAATAAGGAAAAGTTGTTCCAATTGAAAATTACATTTAAAAATACCTAAGTTCTTTTTATTATTAATAAATGCATTGATATTCAACCTTCTAAAACATCGTTCACGCACCTTAAAGTAAGTAACATCACATCCTGATCACACTTGTGTTACACAAGGACAACACGTATATTATCGATTCCATGTATTTCCGTTTGCAGTTTTATTTATCTCCATCGCCATTATTATCTGGAATGTGAAATTAAACACATATGGCTATAAAACATAAACATACTCGTATAACGAAGAACTTATTTACAAATGTGGTATGGGTAACGATAAATCGCGTCCATATATCAATATGTGTATTATGCACACACAAAAGTCAAACAAGCATTAATGTCACAGAATATTTATTTTATATTATATGTTGCAGTATGGATTAAATATACAAACATGGAAATTTTGTTGCACCCAATTTTAGCATAATGCTTTTCTTAAGTTCCCCAACAATCATAATACATCAATCAAATTTGGCATCACCACCGCTATGTACCAAAAAATACTCAGTTTGTAAATCAGCCATCCAAAACTGACCAACATTAACCACCCAAGCGAAATGTATAATATGCATTTGAGATCTGAATAGTTGGGGGGTTTGCATGGTGTTAATTAACGTCAAATACAAAAATATTTTTGTTGTTATATGGGAATGTTTTACATTTTGGGGTTTGGCTTTTAATATTTTAATAAAAAAATAAAAAAAAAAATTGAAATCAAAAACGTATCTGTGCATATGTACACGAACAAACAAAAAAAATAAAAAAATTGGTCAAATTTTATGTATTTCCATTTATATTTGCATATTATGCTCTAAAATTTTTTTCCGCGTTATAGTTTGGTAGTTTCTGTTTAAACTTCAAAGTAATCATTACATTGTTAATTTATTTAATTTTTATTTGCTTTTTCATTTGTTTTTCTGTTTTTGGATATAATTTTTACTGCAAACATGGATTTCAGAATTTCATAGAAATAAAAATAAATAAACGAATTAAATATTTTGGTATTATAGTTATTTGAAACCGGGTAACAATTACGTTATGTACTCTATCTGGAATAATTGGAATTTTGTTTTTTGCAGCCCCGATTTTTTTTGGTCGATGTTGTTCACCAATGTTATGGTTTTGAGAGAATTGATATTAAATTATTAAATAATTTTAGCTTACTGTTTTTTTTATTTTTTGGTGGTGACTTAATTTATGATAAAGGCGTAATATATAAATTGATATGCCTTATGAATAAAGCTTTTAGTTTTTAATTGAGGACATGGCCAGAGAATTTAAAGTCTGGTAAACGTCAATGTTGTTGTAGCTCGGCAAATATTGATATTATCGGGCTTTCGTAGTAAAACCACCATTACAACCTGAGATGAAATGCTCACTCATGTGCATATCATACCGTTCTAAATAAGAATATAACTTTTTTTAATGAATGACATCTAAACGTCAGTGATTGTAAAAAAGGATACGCAATAAGTCACTTTTCTGGCCTTCAATAAGAGTTGCTTTGATGGGCTTGTATTATATTGTATATTAGAAATGACATTTGTATATACATTTCAATGAATAAACATACCTGTTTATACCCATTTAAATTTAGGCTTTCTTGATTTCTTAGACTGACGTTTGTGCTTCTGCCGATGTTGGCCATGACTTTCACGTCAAATGGCTGCGTTTTTTTTTAATTTTTAATTTTCCCTTAATTTTGTTCTCGTTTGCTCGTGTTCTTTGTTAACCATTAGAGATGCTGATCTTATGAGTTGTTTAGAGGGAGGAATTAAAATTGAAAGTAGCTAAATAGATTTGTTAGAAATGACCGTAAAATGGAAAAAGTTGGAAAATTAAATGTGCAGTTCTAAGGTTTGTATTTACAAGGTGAGGACGTATGGCGTTCTAAATAATAGTTTCAAGCAGAAATTTCAATGCTGTGCGGAACATGTTCAACAGAATATCTTAGAACTAATAATAATACAAAATAAAAGAGAAAAGAAAAAACAATGTGAGTTGGACGAGACAGTAGATTTAGGGCATTATTTTATGTAATTCAGAATGTCAAAACAGGTAATGTCATTTTTTCATGTTATCACTACTAAAGATTTTCAGGAAGATTCACATAATGCTGGTTTAACCCATTTGATCCCACTGTACCTGTATGGGTACAGAAAAATCACTAACTTTACGACACCACTACTGCGGTATTTAATGTCAAATTTCAGTTTGTATTTTACCGTTATATATGGTTTTTAGTTTATTTATCATATTTAAAAAAAAATCCATTTCGAGAAAGGATTTTGAGTGTTAAAAAATATTTAAAGTACAAATATTTTACACAATTTATTATTGGTGTGGGAACAAATGGGTTAAAATTTGTAGTTGGATAGAAATAACGTTGTTAAAGTTTTCGAATGGATTTGGTGAGGAATGTGTCGTGAACGTGTGGTCTGTTGTATATCTGTGTGATGTGTTTTTTTGCTTAAAAGTTATAAGAGTGCCTTAGCGGTATTTGATTTATCCCAGTGGAGAGTTCCTGCAATTTCGATTGCTACTGGTCGAGTCTAAAGCGGAATGTTGCTTATGATGGTGTTTTTCTTAATTTGACTTTGTTTGGATGCAATTTTGCTTACTTTGACATGATGGGTGATTGTTTTGCGAAATTTCAATTTAACTATAAACGAATTTGGCCGTAATTTGTAATTTCTTTAGGAGTTTATTCTAGTACAAATGGTAGGTATAATTTCGACTAATATTAGTAAATTGCTGGCAAATAAAATTATTAAGTACTAAACACTGCTAATTAATTTGCCAGTACAAATTTTGAATTTTGGTATTTAATTTAATTGTTTTTGTTTATTTATAATTTAATTTTGTTATACAGTACGTTGCATAACTATATAACCACCGGTTTTTTTAATTTTCTAAAATAATGGATTAAAAAATTTCAAAACTTTTCATGCAAAAAGTTGAAAAAGGACGTAATACAGCCAAATATAAAAAATCCGTTACAAAATTCAATTGTTTTACACAAAAAAACAATTTTTTTTTAAAATTGCCTTGTTGCATAACTATATAACCACAGTAGCCTTTTGAAAAATTTTCTCGCTCAGCTTTATAAATTATACAAATTTTAGTATTAATTAGTCTTCCGAATATAAATCAGTGTCGCAGAAAAATAATGCCACGTGGAAAATATTTATCGGACGTGGAAAAAGGCAAAATTCTAGCCCTTTCCGAAGAAGGGTTTTCGCTTAGGCAAATCGGGCGAAAATTAAACCGTAATCATGTTACCGTTGGTAATTTTTTAGGTGATACGGTTAATTACGGTACAAACAAAACCGGAGGCCCAAAAAAAAGATGAGTTAACGTGAAACTCGTGGGTTGGTTAAAGCCGCGAGTACCTAATTCATTTAAAAGCCTTAAGCGCGCTTAAGTTAACTGTATCTCGAGGCTCAATCAGCCGGTGTTTGAAAGTTGCTGGGCATCTGAAATACAGCAAAACGATGTCAGCACCAAAATTATTGCCACGACACAAAGCCGCTCGTCTTGAATTTGTTAGGGCAAACATGAGTCACGAATGGTCAAAGGTAATTAAAGAATTACTTGTTTTGTTTTTATGATAACTATCCGATTTTATCATAACTAACCATTATTCAATTACAGGTGATTTTTCTGATGAAAAAAAATTTAATATTGATGGGCCAGACGGAATTCAGTACTATTGGAGGGATCTTAGAAAAGAGCCAAAGTACTTTTCTATACGGAATTTTGATGGTGGTAGCTTAATGGTATGGGGAGCGTTCTGCTCAGCGGGAACCCTTACCTTAGCATTTCCATCCACTAAAATGAACAGCGTGGAGTACATTGGCGTCTTAGAAAACCATCTGTTACCATTTTTGTACATACATCAAGACGAAAGCTGAATTTTTCAGCAAGATAATGCTCTCGTACATAAGAGCTGGAGTACAAAGTCATGGTTTGCAGAACATTGCATACCAATATTAGATTGCCCCGCTTGTTCGCCAGACCACATCCCAATCGAAAATCTATGGGCACTATTGGTTCGAAAAATGTATGAAGATAATCGCCAATTTGACACAATAGATGAACTAAAATTAGCCATTCAACATGCCTGGGAGGAAATATCACCCGAAATTATCAATTCGTTGGTTAGAAGTATGCCGAAGAGGATTTTGGCTATAGCAGAAAACAAAGGTGGTCCAACGGCATATTAATTTTATTATTTTGATTTTTTTTATTGATTTTTTTTTTTTTTGAATTAAAAAAAGTGGTTATATAGTTATGCAACAAGGCAATTTTTTAAATTTGTTTTTTTTTTATTTGAAACAATTGAGTTTTGTAACGGTTTTTTATATTTGGCTGTATTACGTCCTTTTTCAACTTTTTGCATCAAAAGTTTTGAAATTTTTCAATCCGTTATTTTAGAAAATTAAAAAAACGGGTGGTAATATAGTTATGCAACGTACGTATATGTATGTAATGATTTAAAACAAACTAAACCATGACGATTTCAGACTGTAATAATTTTAACTTAATAATTTTAATTTTAATTTTGAATTAACAAATTTGATCTGGATATACAGAATTGTCGGAGGAACATAATTTACTTCAATTCATTTATTTATTTATGAATACAAAAATTTTGTGTTAAATACCACCCTCATGCTTTCACTTTCGGTTTTAAGCATATCCTAAACATATTTCCACAAAATTTAAGCATCTAGCGGAAATGTAGCTTAGAAATTTTGTTGTCTTGATTTTTGTCATCTTAATTCACAGGAACTCCAGGTCGGACATCGTACTTTAGAAACTAATTAGTGTCTTTTCATTTTGATTCAGGTTACTGGTGGCGCTAATTGTAATCCATTACAGGACAGCATCCCACACAGATCGAACGTCCGCTGGTAGGTCCGCTAGGTCCGCGGTACTGCTTCATTTATAATAGCAGTTGTGCTAATTGTAGTGTACAGGGTTGATAACTAATTAAAATTGACTTTAGGATGTCAAGGATTGAAAGCAGTTTTTTCGAAAAAACGTAACTACTAAAAATTGACCGCCAAGGCGTTTGTAACAGGGTCGTAGTCAAGTCGTTATAGCGAAACAGCAAAACGTGTTCAGTGCCATTTATTTTTTCAGTTTAAATTTGTATATTCTCTTCCTGCATTTAAACATGAATTGTCGGCACCAAATGATAGTTTTTTTTGCTTTCGCATGCTGGTTTTACTTTGCGGACTTGAAATTTGTTAGCAAATTTGTATTGAATTATTTTACGAAAACAAACAATTATTGTTAAAAAAATATTATATTTGGAAATTAACCTTTGCTTGCCAAAATTGATCAAATTATCATATATTTATGCTGTGTACCTTACGTCGATATTTTTGACTAAATTTTCGACTTTTCATTTCAAAACAACATTACACTATTCACCGACAGGCGACCAATGAAAATGCCAATGTCTCGTGAGATTACTTTTCAATTTAGTTGTATTAAAACAAGTGAAATCATAAATACAAAGTAAAAAAGTCAATAATAATTTATGAATAGGATTGATTATGGTGATATAGAGGAAAAAAATAAATAAAAAAATAAATAAAAAAAAAAATAAAAACAATGTAAAATTACATCTCTTACAAGTGGAGACAAAATTAGGAGCAAATCGATATATTGTTTATCGGGCTCATAAATATTGAATGAAAATAAAAAAAAAAAAAAAAATTTAGTTGTCATTTATATAGAAAGACTGCTTGGATTAATAAGCGTTGCACAAAATTTAAATTTGCACAGTGTTTTGTAAATGAGTAAAGCATGGTTTCCACGATGGCGAGGCGAAAAAATTAGTCAAGCTAAAAAGAGAAAATAAAAATTCACCAATAGTACGATAGAGACAAAATACCATTTTGACAGAAAAATTTGGACGTCCAGTTTTTAATATTTTTATTCAGCACTCCGAAATTGGACGTCTAATCCGAAAAAAAGATGAAATAGATGATCTTTTTTCGGATTAGCCGCTGATTTTCGGAAATCATATGTCAATTTGAAGCAAATTTTCGGAATAAAATAAATTTCAAAATAGAACCGTTAATTTGGAAAGCATTAATCCAGTAATGGATGTTAATAAAGTTAAAAAATGTAAGTTAAATTATAAAATGTCTCCAAATGTATATGAATCCAAACATAAACAAAGTTATAGGTGATGAAATCGCGAAACGTCAAAAATAAATGAATAAAAATTCGGTGTAACGACTTGTTTCTGTTTCATTCACTCTCATGTTATTTTTTTTATTCCTTCCTCTTTTTAGTTTGACTAATTTTTTCGCCTCGCCATCGTGGAAACCATGCTTAATGAATTCAGTTTGTTCACCAATATTAATTATAATTATATATTTATCGCAATTTAAGCACGAAATAAATCTTTTATGGAAATATTGTACAAACAAATTAAGAACCAGCCTCATGTTTCAAAACGTTTCTAAAATAAGTATTTCCACTCGGCCTTCATCTGGCCTAACGTATTAAAAATAAAAAAAATTAATTCAATAATCGAGTCGTAATTGTAGGCGTATGATATTGGTAAAGTAGTTTTTTACTGGATGTATCAAGCACCAAATGAGGTGAAGGTCCATCCCAAATTTATACAGATACTACTGGGAGTAACGATCGAGAATTCGGTTAGGTAGGTCACAACTTCAACTTTAAATAATTGTAATTATACATTTTTTGTGTTTAATAGGTTATTCTTTATAATGAAAATTAATTTCGTTTAGATGTGCTCCGTAGGACTGCTGTTTACCGAATGTAAAGCAGTCTGTGGGCAAAGTCACTCTTTCATATAAATTTCGATGTACAATATTTCACCAATAATATGTTGAATCACTCATTTTGATAGTTTTTCTTATTATATGTAAACGTTGTTACTGAAGTAGATACTGACTAGTAAATACTGAAGATGATTAATTATCAAGTAAAAAACTTGTTAAATTCAAATTAAAGCATTTCTTGATTTATTCATTCCACTTATTGTGTTGTCCAACGAGTAAACTTGAAGACATGCAAAAAATACAATTTTTGAAAAAATGGAAAGCTTTTATTTTTTCATATTCACGTCAGCCTTTAAAATGAGTATTCTCCCATCTTTAGCACTAACAAGCCCTAATCAATGGCAGTGCGATGTTAGAAATTGAATTATAGCATTAAAATTTGCAAAAGAAGAAATCACAGTATTGTTATCGATGTTCTAAATGACACCGTCGGACATATTCCGTCAGTGCACATTTGTATGTACCTGGTCACTCGATTTATTCAGGTGATTTTGCAATTCTTCCAACGATCTAAAAAATAAGTTTTGCCAAACTCAAAATAGTGTTTCGTCCACAGGCTTCTTCTTCTTCTTCCGCTGGCGCTACATCCCATGAAGTGATTAGGCCGCCTCAACGATGCTCCAAGTGTGCTACATTCGATCGGCCGCAAGAAAACGCCAGACACGGTGGTGTGTATAGGTCCCTTTCAACGTCGTCCATCCATCGGGTAAGTGGTCTCCCACGAGGTCCTACTATCGTTGGTGCCGACTCCAAGTCGTGTTTAGTGATCCGTAGGACAATATATACGTTCCATAACGTATTCTTCTTAATGCTGTCGTACGCCTGTTGAAAGTCTATGAATAAATATGTCTTTTTCATAGCATTTCTCCAGCACAATGCTCAGCGTAAAAGTTTGATCGGTCGTTGATCTATTTGGCCGAAAACTACATTGATAATCAAATCACCCAGATCCTCTCGCTATAAGTTGATAACTTTGCTGCGACTACGTTGGCCCAAACCTTGTAGCCCGTGTTCAGCAAAGCTGGTTGTTGCAGTTCAATCGATCTCCCTTTTTATGAAAAGGACAAATAAGAGCCGTCTTCCACTCTACTGGGATTTATTCTCTAGACCAAATTATTGATATTAGCTCAAACATGCCATAGAACTGATAATCACCGCCATATTTGAGCATTTCGTAGCAGATACCATCCTCACCAGGTGTCTTGTAATTTTTCATCTGCGATATCACGTTCCGCACTTCATTATATGATGAAGGAGGTGGTGGGGTCATCTCGACGTTAATATCGCGTTGAAGCAAGAGGAGTTATTGCTCGGAAGGTGGTGCCTGTTTATTTAAAAGTGAGGAGAAATAATTTCGCCACACTTCGAGGACGGGTTTAGTGTCCATTTCTAACTCACCGGATTTGTTGCGAATAACGCTGCTACGTCGGTGAAAGTCCGTAGCTAATTTTCTTATGCAACGCTACCTATCTCTTAGGCTAGAATTTTGGATGTTGCGTGCCTGTTGTTCATGCCATTCCCGTTTCTTCCGTCTACATAGACGATTGGTGATTCTTCGCAGTCGTGTAGGCGTTATGGTATTGTCTTGGACTTTGCGATAGATTTCGTAGTCGTGCGCGATCTTTCTCCCGAATAGCACCAATACAATCATCATCAAACCAGAGATTTTTAGCCCATGATGGATTTTGACCTATGGTGGACTTTGAGGCATCGGTTACCGCCATTTTGATATTGTCTCACAGTCTGGAAGTGGTTTATTTTCCAAGATTTCTGATACAGTCATCCCGAAAGTGGTCCTGGTAACTTGGTTGTCCAATGCCGCAGTGCTCCAATAAGTGATGCGCTGGAAGCGATGATTTATGTGCTTGATAAACAAAATTTTAATTCAGCAACTTCCAGGAAATAATCTGAATCAATGTTAGCTCCAGGTTTAGTTTTGATGTTTTTAAGGGTAGAAAAATGTCTCTTGGACAAGAGGATGTGGTCGATTTGGTTGACCGTTGTCCCGTCGTTTGATTTCCATGTCGCTTTATGAATACGCTTATGTGGGAAGTATGAGCTGGCAACCACCAAGTTGTACAGTAAAGCTAGCTCGATGGTGCGCGTCGCGTTGTTGTTTGATGTATTTGAGCATTGAAGTCGCCCAAAACAATTTTAATATCATGTTGCGGAATTTTGCTCAGGATGGTTTCGAGCTGGTCGTAGAAAGCGTCTTCAATTCATGTTTATCCATGTTATTGCTATGACAGAGAGATAGTTCGAAGCGTCTATAATCGGTGATGTTATTTCCGATTAGTCTTGTTTCCTGTAGCGCTATGAAGTCGAGTTTATACGTAGATGCTGGTTCGAAGAGTTGATGGAGGCTCTCCGGGCGGTTTAGGCTGAGTACATTCCATGTTCCAATTTTAAAATCGTTGTCCTTATATCGTGTCCGAGGTCGTTGTTGTGAATACAAAAATATTCTAGGCTCTTGTTGAGGTTTCGTAACAAAAAAAGTTTTACAGGTTGAGCTGTTAACCAACGCCAACCTCCTGTGAGGTTGTACTGCATACACAGCAGCCTGGCCACAGCAGCCGGTCCACAGGCTGCACGGAAAAAGTTTCGGGTTGCGATAAAAATTGACTTTACATGTTCCTTTTAGTTTCTTTTTGATCGGCCTTTAACGATTGCGGTACAATAGTAACGGCAGTTTTTCAAGTAAAGAATATTGTGCCCGTCAGTTGAAATGCCTACAACCGCAGCAGATATGCAGTTTTATAAATTTAATGAAAATTTGTAGTTTACATTTAAGTTGGGCTATTAACACGGATAAGCATTCTCGTAGAAGATTAGCCAACATCATTTACAGTGATCTCTGCACCTACTAAAAAGTGCCTCAGAGGACCGACAAGCCATTCGTTTCGTGTTCTGCAATCTGCATAATTCAGGTGAAATTTCTGATTCTGCGATTTTTTTTTAAATCGAATATCCTATACAGCAACAGTTGAGTTTATACAAATTACCGGAATTTTATAGTATGCCTGGTTATGTTATTTAAAGAGTAATATGTCCTTTAAACTGTGGCGCTATATGAACGACTGGTTTGAGTTGGCTAACTATTTAGAAAAGTCCAAAATTTAGCCAAAAAATTGACTTGATGCACACAGCATTAATCTAAATATCTGTCACAACCTAAAGCCATTTTAATTTCTATGGAGTCAGATTACGTGTAATTACTCTGACATTCACATTCAGCAACCGAGAAGAAATTGTTGGGTCTGTCTTAAAAAAATATTTAATAGCAACAGAAACGATTTCTTCTTTGTCTAAAACTAAATCATCGCCTTTTCTTAAAAATTTCCTAAAAATGTTCCGAAAATTTCAAAAGGTTGGTCTACTTTAAGCTTAATCCGAGCTACCATTAGACAAAACAACTCGTCTTGATTTTTACTAACAGATCTTAGATATATTTTTTATGGTGTATAAGACATTTTCGCCTCCTCCTTTCTTATGTTAATACGAATTAATGTTGCTGCAACCACGATCCCCACTTTGCTTTCGCATGCTCTATTAGGAAATATAAGTTCGTAGCCAAAACAAGCAATATACAAATTTTCGACTAAACAGAAGGACCGTCTTCAATTTGCTTTAATGCTTAAAATATAGTCTGTTTCGGTTTTTGGTCGATTTCGCCTACAAGTTTGTCTAATTAAACTAATTAAAACTGCACGCAAGCCAAAACGAAAAGTATTTACAAGAAATTTGAAACAGTGAAATAATATTCGGTTGACGTTCCAATAGTCGCTATTTAGAAAAATAGAAAGCAAGGTACAGCTTGTCTTATTGACCCTTATTCCATCTATGAATAACTGGTATGAACTAGTCAACAATTTAGAAAAGTCAATGGTTTAGTCGAAAAAATCGACATAAGGCTCACAGCACAAGAGCAAAATACCGGTCGGCGAATGTAAATAATGATTGTTTAATTTTTTATTCATTATTTATATATTTAGCAGATTTTAGAACACCGGCGGTTGCTTTTATTAGACTTTGAAAAAAGAGCAGCAATATTACACTAATGATAATAATTGATGTAAAAATCTTTATAATGGATTAAAATAAAATTTTTATTTTCAATTAACATTAATTACCAATAACACTACCAATATTGCATCATTCGCACCGTTCGCATTCTCCAATTTTATTAATTTAAATTATAAGAATATAAAGGGCTACCTCACGAGGGGACCAGAACTTCGGTCTTTCGTTCGTTCTAACCGTGTAACTGACCATATTCCAGAACTTTAACCAAAAATCATTTTAGAATCCCATTTACAACGCACATGTCAAATTTCATAATAATCGGGTAAGGAATAACCAAGTTCCATTCTACTTGGCCATATTCCAGAGCTTTATCCAAAACTCATTTTAGAATCGCATTTCCAATACACATGTCGAATTTCATAATAATCGGTTGATAAATAGGCAAGTTCCATCATATAAACTTATTAACTTGTTTTTGTTTTGTTAACTACTCACTAGATCCTAATGCTACCCCAACTCAACTCCAATTCAACTTCAACTCAACTCGCAAATTGACCCCTAACTTAACCTTCAAATCAATTCCAAATTCAATGTCCAATTCAATAATCAAACCAGCATATCGATGGCTTATCTTCAATAAGCGCTATCCCACAGTTTTCCAAAAATGACATTTTGATGAAAATCTCTTTATCGATCTCAGATCCATCTAACTTTGCAATATTACGATATTTGGAACGTAATTTGAGTGCTAAACCAAAGCAACCTTGATTATACAAGCCATAATCTAAAAAACGAAGCTTTTTTAAGGGAATTAGAAACGACGAAAAAATCAAAATTTCCATAGTAAAACACATAAAACATATGGGAAATCACTTTTTTTCTTAAGACAAATTTGTCAATGAAAAGGTTACAAATTATTAATTATGATTTCTGAAATATTTTCATAAATGTTTGAATTTCAACATATATAAATATCGTTTAAGTAAATCGTTTTCATTTTCTTGTAATAATTGATTTATTTAAACCAAAATATAAAAAAAAGTTCATAACAACAGCGTTCTGTGCTGAGATGTTCTAACATCACTTTCGATTCGTTTTCGATAGTATTTTGTCTCTTGTAACAAGAACAAAATTGTACTCTATTTCCTTTTTTCATTACGATTTTTCTAATGCGATCTCAGCCTATTGTATACTTACTCTTTTCTTCACGTCGATAAAATATCGTAAACAAAAATTTGAATGATAAAGTGTGATGAATGAAAGTAGAAATAGAATGATGTTTTATGCGAGCATGCTGAGATCGCAATAAAAAAAGCTTAATTCAAAAGTTGAAATAGTATACAATTTTATTCTTGAAAAGAGAGATATGAATACTATCGAACATCGAAAAAAGTGATGTTAGAACATCTCAGCACAGGTCAAATAAAAAATAAAAGCTTACTACAAATTGTGTGCATTAAGTCAATATACATTGCATAGATGGCAGTGATGGCAGTACATATTTTTTAAAAATCGTACCAAAAATTGCCACCTGGGGAAATTTTAAGTTCAAAAATTGTAGGAAAAGCAAAACAAATTCTCAAAATATTAAGAACGTGTGATAATTTTGTGATTAAACAATTTTTTTTCGTATTTTTCTGTATAATCTGAGACATCTAACGTACACTAGTAAAACTAAAGATAAATGTAGCAAGTATTATTTTAATTCGTCAGAGCCAACTTTGATGTATTTTTCAAAATGAAAGTTCGAAAAATATATTTTAGAAATAATTTAATTTTAATATTTCTGCAATTAATATTTACTTAATACCAATAAACCCTGCATGTATATTGCTGCTAAAGGTATGTAGAACACTTTTGTATAAACATTTTGTAACATTTTTGCTTTTTTCAATGAAAAACTTGAAGCTAAAAAACACCATTTTTACTATGGATTCCTATGGAAATTAGTGAAAAGTTATACCACTAAAAAAGCTTCTAAAAAATACGTCATAATGATTATGGCTCTATACTCTAGAAGGCTCTGGCTAAACGCGCAATTTAGAAAAGCGCTTTCAGCGACGTGCATATTTTCTAATGTAATAACCTCTAAACCACAGTGATTTGACAGTTTTTAGTTGAATTTTCGTTCGATCTATTATTATTTAACGACTTTAAATCAAATTAGGATTTTTTTAAGCAATAGAGATAATTCTTCTTTGTTAGAAGTTTTGTATTGTGCAATAATTTCAATTTATAATTTAATGTGATTAAAAAACAAATAAAGGTATTAAGTAACGTCAATTACTTATAGCGTTTTTTGGATATTGTTAAGATTGTTGAACAGAGTTTATTGTTTTTCAAATTGTCATTTTAAAAGAAAGCAAAATGAGTCGAGCTAAATAAATTGTGCAAATGGCTAATGCTAATACTCCAGTTAGGATTCAGCCAAATTTTAACATTAGTGCAATGCGACCTGGAGTGGCATAATTTTATTGATGAAGTTGAAACTCCAGCAGTGCAATTAGACCAAAATGGTAATGTGTTAGATAGTACAACAACCGATAGTAAATATTTTAGCGGCAAGAAAGAGGAAACTTTTCTAAACAATTGTACCACGAGACGTTAAGTCCATTAGATAAAGAAGACCTTGAAGAAAATCCATGATTATAAATTCTTTTGTAGCATGAATAGTTAAGTAAGGGCGTCACCAAAAATCGCAAAAGAAGAACTAGACAGTTTGCTGGTAAAGCTCGTCTGCAATATAAGCAGAAAAGAATGGCTGGCGATTCGTATTTAGGTTACACCTTTAATCAAGGCAAAATAAAGCAAAATAAAATGCGTGACGGTAGATCATTGGGACCTTCTTGTTCTTCAACTATGTGCTTACGATCATCCCTTCGAAGCTGTTCTGAATTTACGAGAGCTACCAAAAGTTTAAAGCCATTATTGTCGAAAAGATACTCTAAAAAATATTTAATTGGGTCATTTAAAACCAAAACAGATTTCTTTGAAGCCTACAAGAAGAAATGTACCAATGACAAAGAGGAACCTGTATCAATTTCCACTTTTCTGACTTTGTTTGATGAAGAAAATCTGTCCCTTTACATGCCACGAAACGACCAATGTTATATTTGTATGAGTTATAAAACAGGCCAAATTACCAATGAAAAGTACCAAGAACACTCTAGTAATGAGAAACGGATAAAACAAGAAAAGGAAGCCGATAAACTGGCAGCTGAACAGAAAGAACAACACACATTTACAATGGATGTTCAAGCAGTCAAGATGTGCCCACATTTAAATGCTTCTGCTATATGTATATTACAAGCAGAGACTTCAGGTTCACAATTTTTCTATTTTTAATTTAGCCAGTCATTAATGTACAAACTACTGGTGGAATGAAAGCGAAGGTGATCTAAGTGCCTCCTCATTTGTACGATAAAAAACAGAATAATATTCCACTTTTGACATATTTCCCGGTGTGAGACCCGTTATACATTTCAGCGAGAAACGTAGTTTATATTAGCATAGCTTAGCCCGCTTAGCTCACTTCGTTGCACATTTGAGCTAATTACATCGCTCACCCATACATTGATGTTTTTGCATAATTTATTTATTATGATTTATAACACTATACCTAATAGGTATAACTAAGTAGCCTACGAGTTATTAACAAAATATACAAAAACTTTAGTGTATATGTGAGCGATGTTAGCTGACATAGCAAGGCGAAGACAACTCGAGCTAAGATAGTTTGCATCGCTCAAAATAAAAAACATAGTTCGCATAGTTTAGCTCAAGTGTTCCATTGAAACTCTTTATTTACAGACGAAAGCTATGCACATAGCCTACATCGCATAGCTTAGCTTAGCTGAAATGTGCAACGAGCTTTAGATCTAGTACTAAAATGTGGGAAAAATAAAATTTCCGTTTCATTTCAACAAAATTCATTTCACAAAACCGGAATCTACATACAGATCTGTATAGGGCTTCCGTGCAAATTTAGTATGAAGAATTTATACTAAAATAAACATTGTAGTGTGCTTTTGAAAACCCTCTACATGCCAGTTGAATATTTTTATTTGAAAATTCATAGAAATTATTTTAAATGATCGTTGAAGGGATGTAACAATTGACAAAAACTCCAGTTTAGTTAATTTTACTAAACTGCGCAGAATTCCTATACTAAATTAATAATACCAGCTTCAAACTACTATTACCGTTATTGCTCTAATACATCAACAAAGTAATAATACCAACTAGTCTTCACTTTACGATAACAAAAACCTCAAACGGGAATTTGTAGACCGATTACAGTAAAAGATTATTCCCGAAATTAAATTCTAAATTGCATTTTACTGTCCCCAACTTAAACTAAATATTATTGTTTTTCGTCTCTTATTTGAAAAATAACCAAAAAAAAAAAAACAACAACAACACAATAATACAGCTTTCTTTAAGCTTACTGGTTCAGGATTTTCTTGGATAAACACATATTACTTTGGAACAAGAGAAAGAGAGTCGTCCAAAAAACGAAAACCGATAAAAAGCTTCTCTGTGTATAAATTCATCGTTTCCATTCTTCTTCAGTGAAAATTGGATAAGCAATTGCATTGCATTTTGTTGTTCTTATTTTTAAATTCGTTTGAAGCTTCATCTTTGCACAGTAGTATTATTATACATACCTACATACTTATATTGTAAAAAAAGAAGTAAAATAATAAGAAAATTATAAGTACCGAGTATTATAATCTAAAATGGTTATTTTATCAAGATATTATTAAAACAAAAGTATTTCTTCTTCTGTACCAGCGCACCATAGCAGCTTAAAGAGCAAAAAAGAAGAAAGCTTTTTGTGAATCGTATATAGATGTATAGCTAGTGTGACAAAACGAAATGAAAATAGAGAATAGATGCTTATCTAAATGGATTTTCTCGTTTTATACAGCTTCTTCTTCATCTTCGCTGTGTAGTCTTAGAAAAATAAAAATCTTATATTTTTGTATCATTATTTTTATTGTTTTGATTGTTTTATCTTAAATTTTCTATTTTCTCATTATTATTATTATTATTATTACTACTATTATTGCTATTACCATTTTTTCTTCTGTTTTTCTATTTTTATTTTTATTTTTTATATATTATTAAAAGAAAAGTCAATTTATTTTCTTTTTGTTGTGAAAAATAAAGAAGAAAACGAAAAGTGACATCTCAAAAGTTTTTTATTTTTGTTTCTTGTATTGTTTTGTGAAATGTCGACAGTTAAATTTATGTTCTTTATATGTTTCGGGTTTCTGGGGAAATAAATTATGAGATTCTGTGTTCATTCTGAGTAAGAAAACTATAAAAGGCAAAATTGTGGCATTTGGTTATTTTTAATTGCTGATAGGGAGCTACAGCTATGTATGTATATCCAACCCCACACACACAGTTATCTTCACATATACGAGCGAAACATATTCTTCCACTATATTACGTACGTGTATATTATATCATCGCACCGCTTATAGCTGATAAGAATAATAAACTTGTACCGGAGATTTTTACAATAGTTGAAAGCTCCTTAATGGGGATTTAAAAAAGAATTTGTTTTATAGTTTTATCGTTATTGAAGATAAATTTATTTTTATGCTTTTGGATTTGTAGACAACAATTTTTAGTTATATATCTGAAACCATTTCCAAGTGGAATTTAAGGAAAAAACAAAATCGTTTTGTATGTACAACAATGATGAAAATAGCATATGTGGCATAAGATCTCAACATTAACTGCAGTTTTATCTTTGTTTTGTTGCTACTCTCTACAAATAGTTCACCCTAATAAGAATGTTTCAAACTATTATGCTCTACTGATAAAACAACATCATAATTATAAACTGCTCTAATCCAAAATACCAATATATAATACGTTATTGATAATAATAAAATGTTTTTATTATTATAAAAACGAAAGATAAGCCTCTTAAACTGACACATTACACTATACATGCATCCTTCCTAATCGACCCTATTTCGCTGGCTGATTATTTCGATTTGATTAAATATGTACATTGTATTAGCCGTTAGGAATGGCGCCAAAAAACTAAAGTCATTTCTGTGAGCTAGCTGTAGTCTGTGATAGTTGGTTAGGGAATCCAATATATGGATCTATATTTTAAGGCAGTGATGTCCAAACAAAATCAGTATTTTTGTCAAATTTTTGGAACAAATCGAGCAATAAAGCCTCGAGTACAAAAAAAGTCAACCGGGTAACGCGGTAATAATTTATGGAATTTGAACGATAATTATGTTAAAAGATAAGGTGCTAATGAACCTATTACCGAATCCAGCGTTAACAAAGAAGATATAAATAAAAATATAGCAACATGAAAATGTAAATACACCATATCCACCAATGTGTTAAATCCGCTCTAACATATGTAAATGTCTAAATAAGCAAGTATTAAACATAATACGTAGAATGAGAGCAAACATAGAAGAGAACTTTTAACTAAGACAGATTAGAAAATGATGCATGCATACTTCAGCAAGAACTTAAAATGGAATATCATTGAATGACCCACATAACACTGACCTAACAATACAGCAACCACTCGTAGAGATATTGCTACGTTGCGTTGGAGGAACCATAAGTACGTATTTAAAGCTGACATCAAAAAGATGTGTAGACAAATAAAAATTCGTCCTAGAGGAATTACAAAGGATCAATCACTATGTCCAAATTGAAAACGGACACATATGGGACACGGACACACACCTAGCCACAAGAGTCCTACATCAATACTGTTAAGAGTTTAGGTATTAATCTGAATTATTGTATGTAGATTTTGATTCGTGGTTGCAAAGGTAAACCACCCTATATAATTATACCAACAGCAGTACTAGAATAGCTAATTACTTTATTACTTTGACTTTATGTATTTGAATTGAACAAAAGATTGTAATTAAGAGAAAAATAAAATAAAAACCATCAGTACTGTTGTGGAGCTTGAAATAAAACATTTAAAACAAAATAAAATTAATAAACTTATAACAAAAATACCAAATGAGTATTATTAATCCGCTCGGAACACAACAGTTGGTGACAGCAGTGAAATTTAACAGTTTTACCAGTTTCTTAAAAAAAAAACTGAACAAATTCCTCATAATATCATATTGATATGGGAATAATAGTACATAACTTAATATGTATAATACAAAGTGAATATTAGATTGAATTTAATAATTTCATCACATGCGAAAGTGAAATTAGAACATACTTATTATTAAAACAAAAATAAAAAAAAACGTGAATCGATAAGCTTGTGTTAATATGTCCATAAAGTGCAGTTGCAAACCAACAAACCGAACTTTTTGAGAATTATAAAAAAAATACATGGTTGCACAACTATATCAACAAAAAAAAAAAAAATCAAACGTACAAGTGGAAATAATAAAAATAACCGACATATTAAACTCTATAATTAATCCAAATGCAATTTTTATAAAATATTTCATTAATAATTTAATAATTTTGAATTAATATATTGCAATTCTTAATAAAACGAAACTATACTATAACGAGAAAAAAAACACATCATGGAACGGAAAATTCGATAAACAATTATGAAAAGGTCAACCCAAATCAACAAATAATCACATGGAAAATTATACATCAAGGTCAAGCGGTTAAGCGGTCTGCAGTATACATACATCAGTAACGGATAAGTAAATATTGTATATTAATCTAAATTTTGAAAATTTTTATTTAAATTCAATTAAATTTTGAAACTATCCAATTCTAATCTTTTAGACAAATTTTTTTTTCCATTCCTTTAGAGAATTTTCAAATTTTATTTTAAATAATTTCAACTAGCTATAAGCAATAAAATAAAATAAAACAATTTCGTAGGTTTAAAATTTTCTTAGGCGTAAATATTTTTCCTTAAATTTAAATGTGATTTTTTTGATTTAATAATACTTTAATTCTTATGCAATTAATTAACGTTAATTTTAAATACCGCTATGTCGTGATAAAAATTTATAACGCATATCGATTATGTCAACAGATGAATCATCTGATAGTGAATTATCCGAAGCTTCTGTAAGTTTTGTGCATTTACGGAATATTTTAATTGAAAAACAAAGGCCTAAGCCAACCAAACAAAATCTAAAGAAAACTAACCCAACAGAAAAACTTTCCGAATTAATTCAAAATCCCCCCAGTTCTTCTATTAAATCCGAACCTATATCACCTGAAACCGAAATAAAGAATAACCAAACCCAATTAAGTTCCACATTACCACAAAAATCTCAAATACAACCACCAATTTCAGTTAATGAAATATCCATACAGAATTCAAACGACAATATTTTGCAAACAGAACACAGTGTAGATAATATAGAAATCACAATGGCAACTCTTGATCCCAGATTTGTGTTAAAATTAGTTCCCAATTTTTCCGGAAATTCGCGCGATTTGCATAAATTTATAACTGCTTGTGAACTAATTTACTCAGGTCTACGTGAACAAGATAGAACACAATTTCTCCAGTTAATCAAACTAAAATTAGACGGTAAAGCATATAATTTAGTAAAGTATAAAACACTAAATACCTGGGACGAATTTAAAAAACTTATTGAAAGAGAGTTCATTGAAACTAGATCTATTGGTCATCTTCAGATGGAACTTACGTGTATAAGACAAGGTCGAAATGAAGATGTAAAAAGTTTCTCTACTCGATTGGAAACTTTAGTCCACGACCTTAACGAAGCATGCATTAATTCTCAAGACATTGGTGCAGCAGACACTATAAAAGGTCTGAATTCTAATATTGCACTGAAAAGCTTTCAAGAAGGATTAGATCCGACTATTAAATTGATCGTTAAAGCATGCCGATTCGAAAAATTATCTGATGCAATTAATCGAGCTATAGAAGAAAAGCTCACAGTTAAACATATGTCGAAACTCTCAATTACTGAAAAAACTCAGTCCTCAATTAAATCGTCCTTTTGTAATTATTGTAGACGTACCGGACATACTAAAGATACATGTTATCGGAAACCCAATTCAACATATAATTCTAAAACAGTCAATTCCATTTCATCTCAACAATGTGCCTATTGTAAAAAGTTTGGGCACCCCATTCAAGATTGTTACTCAAAGAAACGTAGAGATGCATTAAACTTAAAACACAATACTGAACAACCTACAGCAAGCGGATCGGGAAATGCCCGAGGATTTTCGAAGCCAGAAAGAGGCACTCCATCGAGAATCCGAGATCTCCACAGTGTCTCTCAATTAATTCCCAGTCAACCAGAAAACAATGCATAGACTCTGAAATCCATAATATATCTGAAACAAATATCGATAATGTAGCGAATTTGTATAAAATAAACCAACAAATTACTTCATTTAACAAATATATAAACCTAAATATCGATATTTGTAAATATAAAAATATTCCATTTCTAGTTGATACAGGAGCAGATATATGTATCATAAAAAAATCGATTCTTTACGAAGATACCCTAATATTTACAGACGCAAAATGTAAATTAAAAGGAATTTCCAACGAAATGATCGAAACTATTGCAGAGTGTGATGGTCTTCTACAATTTTCTAATGGTAAAGATCTTAGCATTACACTGCAAATAGTAGAAGATTCGTTTCCTATAAGTTCTTTTGGGATAATAGGACAAAATTTCTTAAGCGTAAATCAATGCAACATCAACTTTCAAAATTTAATTGTAGAAATACCTATTGATTCAGACATTTTATCATTAAAACTTCATTCTGACATTCAAGTCGAAAGTTTAAAACCTATAGAGTTATCTCCTCGTTCCGAAAAAGTTATTACTATTCCTGTAAACCTTTTGAATGAATATGAATTAATTTGCCCATCTCAAGAAGTTGCACCTTCTATATTTATCGCAAATTCGATTCACAAAGTTCATGGGAACTATGTTACTTTACCTGTTTTAAACATCTCGGATCAACATCATACCATTCCAAAATTAACATTCAAAATAGAACCATTTAATAATTACGAAATATTCTCATTGGAAAAATGTAACGAAGATATTAGTAAACGTTTAAAAATTTTTGAACAATCCATTACTTACGATTACTTGAATAAAGAAGAAATAGATTCTCTCAAGCCGATACTAACTGAATTTAACGACGTATTTTATCTAGCAGGCGATAAGCTTACCACAACCGATGTAATCCAACATAAAATAAAAACATTACCCGAGTCAAGTCCAATAAGTGTACGCCCTATTCGTCAACCACATTCCACTAAAAGTGAAATTCAAAGGCAAGTTAATAATATGCTTGAAGATGGTATAGTTCAAGATAGCATGAGTCCATGGAATTTTCCATTGTTGTTAGTTCCAAAAAGGTCTCCAAATGATGAAAAGAAATGGAGAGTGGTAGTAGACTACCGTAAATTAAATCAAATTACTACAGATGATACATTTCATCTTCCTAATATTACGGATATCCTTGACACATTAGGAATGGCACAATATTTCTCAACTTTGGACCTTCAAAGCGGTTACCACCAAATTAAACTTGAGCCTGGCGATCGTCCTAAAACTGCATTTAATACCGACGAGGGACATTATGAATTTGTGTCCATGCCTTTTGGTCTCAAAGAGGCACCCGCTACATTTCAGCGAATGATTAATAGCGTTTTAAGTGGCCTTAATAGTATAAAATGTCTAGCTTATCTTGATGACGTTGTTGTCTTTGGAGAAACGCTCGTTGACCATAACAATCGATTAAAGGAAGTTTTACAAAGATTCCGACGTTATAATCTGAAAGTGAATCCCTCAAAGTGTCAATTTCTAAAAAAAGAAATTTATTATTTGGGCCATATGGTAACATCAAACGGTATTAAGCCAGACGAAAGCAAAATCATAGCCGTAAAACAATTTCCTGTTCCTAAAAACAGAACCGAAATAAAATCGTTCATTGGGTTAGCCGGATATTACCGGAAATTTATTCCCTATTTTTCAGGAGTAGCCAGACCTTTAACAAATCTTTTAAAAAAGAATACTACATTTAATTGGAGTTCCGAATGTCAAAAAGCTTTTGAATCATTAAAAGAAAGTCTTATAAATCCTCCAATTCTACAAATGCCTAATTTCACCAAATCCTTTAAGCTTACATGCGACGCCACGCTAGCGATTACGCTCTTGGAGCAATATTATCACAAGACGTAGAAGGATTTGACCTTCCAATTGCTTACGCTAGTCGGGTACTTAGCAATGCAGAAATTAATTATTCACCCACAGACAAAGAATTATCTGCAATTATTTGGGGAATATCACATTTTCGTCCATACTTATACGGACATAAATTTTGTGTTGTGACCGATCATCGAGCTCTTTTATGGCTATACAAATTGGAATCACCAAAATCTCGTCAGGTACGCTGGCAAATTTATCTTGGCGATTATGATTGTACTGTTGTACATAAACCTGGAACTTTGATTAAAAATGCAGATGCTTTAAGCCGAATAAAGCAAGAAACAGATAAATCCCAGAATGTACCATAATGTAATGCAATTACTCGATCAAAAGCACCCTCTAATATAGAACTTCAAAAGGTAAATTCAAATTTAGAAATAATCGATAACGACACAAATACTTCCAATCCTAAAATTGAAGATAATGAAATAGAACCAAGTATAGAATCTCATACTATTTCTCATGAAGCTACAAATGATAACCCATTATTTGAATTTAATATCGAAAATAATAGTGATAATAGAAAAGATATAATAATTAAACATATTACAAAAGAGTCGGAAATTCAACAGTTAATACATGATTTCCATATTTCACCCCTTGGTGGACACCAAGGCATATATCGAACTTTTAAAAGAATACAGCAATATTATAATTTCCCAAATATCTACTCCACCATCAAACAATTTATTTCAAAATGTAAACTCTGTCAAATAAATAAACATGGCAGAAATACAAAAGAATCTATGAAGATCACATCAACTTCATCTAAATCATTTGAGAAGGTATTCCTCGATATAGTTGGGCCAATGAAATCATCTCATAAAAATAATAAATACATTCTCACTATACAAGACGATCTAACGAAATACTCAATTGCTCACCCTATACCAACCCAGGAAACTGAAATCGTTGCACAAGTATTTGTCGAAAAGTTTATTTGCATATATGGAATTCCAGATCAAATCCTTACCGACCAAGGTACTAATTTCATGAGTGGCTTGTTCACTCAGATATGTAAACTTTTAAAAATTAAAAAACTCTCAACGACAGCTTACCATCCACAGAGCAATGGGGCTCTTGAACGATTCCACAAGACACTTGGAGAATATCTTCGGAACTTTTCTCAAAGTGACTCTTTAAATTGGGATATGTGGCTACCGTACTTGACGTTTTGTTACAATACAACTCCGCATAGTTCTACGGATTATATGCCATACGAATTAGTGTTTGGATTTGCACCAAATATTCCCACTTCTATTTGTAGAGAACCTGAACCAATTTATACAATAGACGACTACTATTACGATCTCAAATACAGGTTACAAAATTCCTTTGCCATAGCAAAAAATAATTTGTTGAAAACAAAAGAAAAAACCAAATCCTATTATGATAAATCTATAAATCCCCAACAATTCCGAACGGGTGATCTAGTATTACTTCAAAACGAAAAAGGGACAAAATTAGACCCAGAATGGCTAGGACCCTAGGAAATAGATAAAATCATTTCATTATAGAATTCTTCTATCAAAATTGGCAGAACTTCAAAGATAGTTCATAATAGTCATTCCTGCTCAGTCTGCCGTACCGTACACATATAATCTTTAATTTTGTTAGCATAATAATAATACTTATTTCCTAATTGAAAATATTTCAATAATAATTAAATAATATTTTTTGTAATTGTTTAATATAAAATATAATAATAAATTAGTGTAATTATTAATAGTTTGGGCAAGTGTTGTTTTACATTATTGTTAATTGCCATGTGCATTTGAATAACATTATTATCAGTGTTACCTTGAAAAACTCATTTTTTTTTGTTGTTTTTTTTTTTATTTATTAGCAGTATGTGCTAACTGCTTTTGTGTTTGAAACAGTGAACGAATTATTTTGTGATCATTTTTGTCATCAACAAATCATTTTTAATGGATTTATCTTTTTCTGGCTGAACGTTGTAATTGTTTAATATTATATTGTTAATAATAATAAAATAGTGTAACTAATTAACAGTTTGTGCAATTGTTGTTTAACAAAATCGTAATTTGTGGTGTGCATTAATTAACATTATTATTAGTATCACTTTGATGAATGTGAATGAACTTCTCGTGAATAACTTTTAACATCAACAAATCATTCACTTTTAATGGTTTTATCTTATTAATGGCTGTAAATTCTAATAAGTAAAATCTTTGTGGTATATGCAACTCAAATATCGTTAGAAAATCGGTTACTTGTTCTGTTTGTTTCAAACATTTTCATTCGTTTTGTGTGGATTCACCGGAAATTTTTTGTTGTGGTGTTTGTTTGATAACGGATTCTTCTGTAAAGCCAAAAATGTCAAATATGGATGATGTACAAAATTCTATAAAAAAAATAATGGTTGATATTGCACATTTAAAAACTAAACAAACTGAGTTTACGGCTTCTATAAAACTATTAAAGAAGTTAGAACAAAATTCAACTGATGTTTCGCGTACTCTAGATTCCATACAAACAAGTCTGATGAATGTTGCTAAGCTTGAAGACAGAGTAGTGATAGTCGAGAAACATATTGAAATCCTGACAAAAGAAAGTAATGATTGTGTAAGCAAAGGTATATTTAATAGTAATAAAATTGAATTACTGCAAAAACGCTGTGATATTCTAGAGAATTATGCCTACCAATCTAATTGCGAAATTAGAGGAGTTCCAACCTCTCAGAATGAAAATGTTCTTGAAATTGTTAGTACCATTGCGACGAAAATAAGATTTGAACGTGATAATTCGCACATCAAATATGTACATCGTATTTATTCACTTAAACAACCGAAGCCTATTGTTGTGGAGTTCACCTCTAAATTCATCAGGAACAACTTTCTGGAATGTTATAGATTACATGCCAGAAACGGTAAACTATATGCTAAAGATGTTTCAGCTACTACTACTAATTCTCAAATATTTATTGCCGAGCATATTTCTTCCTGGAAAAAGAAGTTATTATCAGAGTGTAAACTACTGAAAAAGGACCACAACTTTAAACATGTTTGGGTAAAATTCGGCAAAATTTACTGCAAATTTGATGACGACAGCATACCGGTAAAAATTGGTTCATTCGATGATCTAAATTCTTTAAGAATAAGTCTTGATTGCGGTGCGAACGGTATAGTAGAAAACGATGGTGCAATTGAAGCTCGCCACATTTCTTGTAATGATGATAATATTTGAAGATTTTGTTTCATCTACCTTTCATTTTCATGATGTCTGGGTATTATTTTGATTAATTCACTGTTTCTAACATTAATGTTTATTCACTAACTTATATTTATTTTTTTTTTTATTTTATTAATTTATATTCTTATAATTCTTTTTTTTTTTTTTTTTTTTATATTAATTTATATTGTATCATTATTTATCCAATTTATTTCTGTTTTTGTGTTTTAGGCATCTGATTTTTCCAATATGAATTTATATTATCAAAATAGCCGTGGCTTAAAAACGAAGTGCACAGAATTTAGATTGTCATTACTGGAGGTAAGTTATGATTTTATTTGTCTTACTGAAACGTGGCTCAATGACAGTGTTGGCCCTTACGAATTATTTGATAATCGTTATTTAGTTCACCGTTGTAATCGTAACCTTAGTGTGAGTGGTTCCCTTGATGGCGGTGGAGTGTTGATTGGTTATAAACGTGAACTTCCTGTTGTTATGGTGCCCATTCCTAATTTTCCATTTGAGTGTTGCATGGTTAAGATATCGCTTATTGATCATAGATTTCTATATATATGTGTAGTTTATTTCGCCTATGCTACATATGATTATTTACAATTATTTTTTGAATTTTTAGATGAGTTTTGTTGTAAAAATATAACTTCTAGCAGTGAGTTATTATTGGTTGGGGACTTTAATCTGCCCTCTATTCAATGGACTAGCGATGAAAATGGTGTAGTATTTCCCTTACAATATGAAGGGCGTTGTGCTGAACTACTAGTAGATTCGCTTAGCTTTTTGAGTTTAACGCAAATTAATATTATTACTAATTTTATGGGCAGAACTCTGGATTTGATAATTACCAACAACTTCAGTCCGTACCGTATTAGCCATGCAGAAAGCGTATTATCCAAGATTGATCAATATCATCCACCCCTTAATATTTAATATAATGCTAAATGTTCTAAATTTAAAAAAATACGTTTGAGCAATTCGATTAATTTCCAGGCAATTAATTATACTAGGATTAGCAAAGATCTGAATTTAATAGATTGGGACGATCTGTTTGATAACATTGCTGTTGATTCAAGTGTTGATATTTTTTACAATAGGGTTTTTGAAATTATACATAAAAATGCGTGCAACTCGAAACGAAATAATTCCAAATTCCCGACATGGTATTCTGTTCGTCTGAGAAGATTGATTAAGACAAAATCCAAACTGCTAGCAAAATCAAGAGCTTTTAACACTACCGTATATGATAGTCAAATTTGCGCACTTCGTAAAATAATTAAGTCGGATATCAGAATTTGTTATAATAACTATATATGCACAGTTCAGGATTCAATTAAAAGTGATCCGAAATTCTTCTGGAAGTTTAATAAAGCATTGTCTACTAAGTCGGAATTTCCCAGCGTTATGAGCTATTTAGATAGTAGCTCTAACGATTCCATAAAGATTTGTAATTGGTTTTATGATTACTTCAGAAGTGTATTTAATTCATCATCGACAATTACTAATTTTAATTATTGTAATTATAAGTTTTTGGGCGGATATAATCGTATATCTGAAAATGACGTTCACTTGACTATTAAAGAACTCGAAGTTAACAAAGGTAGTGGTCCTGATGGTATTCCGAGTAAATTTGTTGTTCAGACTAGCCAGTCTTTAGTTAAGCCTTTATCGATCATTTTTAACAAATCAATTAATAGTTGCATATTTCCTAAAGCATGGAAGACCGCGTTTATTATTCCTGTTTTTAAATCGGGTGCTGCTGGTGATGTAACTAATTATCGTGGAATTTCCATAAGTAATGTGTTTAATAAAATTTTTGAAAAGCTTATGTTCAAAATTTTATATAGTGAAATTCGTCACTTAATTAATATATCTCAACATGGATTTGTACCTGGTAAATCAACGACTACCAATTTGTTGGAGTTTTCCAGTTTCCTTTTAAACCAGATAGACAATAACGGTCAAGTAGATTGTGTGTATACTGATTTTCAAAAGGCTTTTGATAAGGTGGACCATCAATTGCTTATAAATAAATTGGACCTCTTGAATGTAACGGACAAATATAAAAATTGGATAATATCATATTTAACTGAACGTTCAGTTTATGTCAAATTTAACGGTGTTTGTTCTTCTACATTCTCTCCTACATCCGGTGTGCCACAGGGCTCTATACTTGGTCCATTATTATTTTTAGTATTCATAAATGATATTGTCTTTAACATGTCTAGTAAATGTCTATTATATGCTGATGATCTTAAGATCTTTCGATCTATTAAATCTGGCAATGACTGCCTCCTCTTACAGAATGATTTAAGTTTGTTAATGAATTGGTGTTACCTAAATAAACTTGATTTAAATATTAATAAATGTAATATTATTACCTATACTAGAAAAAAGAAGCCCATCTTATTTAATTATTCTCTTAATGGGGTTGTAATAAATAGAGTTGAAATTGTTAAAGATTTAGGTGTTACTTTTGATAAAAAATTATCTTTTACGACTCATTTTGACAATATTTGTTCGAAGGCTAATAAGTTATTAGGTTTTGTATTACGACGTTGCCAGGATTTTACGTCGCACCGTATCATATTAATTTTGTTTAATTCCCTTGTAAGAAGCCAACTCGAGTATTGCTCACAAATTTGGAATCCATTTTATGCCAGTAATAGTGCTAGAATTGAATCTATTCAACGCAGATTCACTAGGAGTCTATTTAGACGATTTCGTTTTGAGGATTCGGTTCCACCATATATAGTTAGACTAGAAAAACTAAATTTATTAAGTTTGGAATCACGCCGATTGTACTTGGATGAATTGCTCTTATATAAGGTCATTAATGGAATTGTTCACACTTCTTTCCTTACTGAAATTAACTTTTATGTTCCAGCCTACCGGTCAAGAAATTTAAACACGACATTTTTTTGATCTGTGTTTCGGTATCCTGGTAACCTAATTCTTCGAGAAATGTGAAAATCAGGAACAATCGTTATAGTGGGAAAAGTAAAAATCAAATAAAAGTGCAATAAAACCAAAATAAATAAAAATTGGTAGGTGGAAAAATCAAATAAAATATATAATTTGGAAAATTAGGGAGCTTTTCAAAATCTCGATTTTAAAAAATTTCGGTTTTTAATCTCGGTTTTTATTTATTTTTATTGGGTTGGGTATGAACTTCTGTTTTATATAATTCTGTTTTATAAATGTCTCTTTTACAAAATTCTGTTTCACATAATTCTTCAAAAAATTAATTCTGCAATTAATTTTTTTGCGACAAAAAAATTAATTGCAGAATTAATTTTTTGAAGAATTATAAAATCTTAGGTTTTATGATGTGTTTGCGTGTGGGTGTGTGTGTGTGTGTGTGTGTTATGTGTGTAGCTGTGTATATGGGGGTTTGATCGGACCTTCTTTAATTTATTTTATTTTTTTATTCAATTATTCATCCATTTATAATGTTATGAACCACTTTTGATTTTCCCTCTCGCGCTCAAGGCACTGTAACTTAACCATAGTTTCTGCTGCGAAGTTGTAATTAGCAGACCAGTAATCATTTGAGCCCACCATACGTAAGATGATGTTCCCCGGAGTCGGGCGCTGCCTAAGCTTACTTGAGAGTTTTTGTCTAGCTTCCTCGAATCAAGGGTAAAAGAAAACACTTGTTCTGATTCTCTCTCTCTCTCTTACAATCCGGGCACTCGGGCATATGGTCGGATCCGAACCAATATACGTGTGACTGGAAATATTCATGTTTGGACAGCAGCTGGATCAGATATAAGTCAACTTCACCTTGTTGGCGGTTCAGCCAAGTATCTATCATTGGTATGAAGTGGAATGTCAATCATCCCTTATCTCATTCGCTCCAACGTTGCTGACATTCAGATTGCGGTTCGCTCTAGCTGTTGTTTGGGATCCGTTAAGAGTAGCTTGTGTCACTCCTTTGCCATCAGATCCACTAGTCACATTCTCGCTACTACATTTGCCGCATCATCTGATACCGAGCGAAATACACGTCTCAATCTTAGCACACACCGTCGGTATGCTGGTGGTATCATAGTGGGTGGCACAGGTTTCCCGACTTTTCCTGCTCGAGATTAATACCGCCTTCGTCTAATTTTCGGCTAATATCAGTTATATCTTAGATAACCACTGCTGGATAAAGTCTATAGCCTAGTTAAAGATATTCTCTGCTTCGCTCTCACATTTGGCCACTACACCGCAACGCCCCCCGCTTTTACTTCCTCAGATATGCGAAGTTTAAGCACACCATTATACAAAATATTCCATATAGCAATGGACTCAGCACCGAACAGTAAAGGTTTTATATGAGTAAATTGATGGATAAGTTAGTGACAAACATTATGTTTAAAAATATAGAATTTTCTAAAACAGAATTTTGCAAACCGGAATTTTTCAAAGCAGAATTTTTCGAGAAACTAAAATTTCAAAAAAACAGAATTTTGTAAAAACAGAATTTTTTAAAACCGGATTACGTACCGATCCCATTTTTATTTTAAAATTAAATTTTCCATTTTCCAGAATTTATAAGTTTTGGTTATTTTCATTTTAAAGGAACCCCCATTTTCCAGAATTTATAAAAACCGAGATTTTGTAGCACCGAGATTTTGTAGCCAACCTGGAAAATTAAAGATTTTAAAATCAAACTTTTGACAACCGCCATATTAAAGAAATTAAAAAAGCGTATGATTCCAACAGGAATCCCAACACAACAATATATCGACTAAATATAAGTGATCAGTAAATACAAATCAATCAATCTGAAAGTTTTCCATTTTTAGATATACAAAAAATTTTAATAAATTAAAAAATTTAACAATACTGAATTAAGTGAAATAAAATACAAATTTCGAAAAATAAAAAATTTTAGTAACAAAAAGTGTCAAAATCTACAAAAGTGCAAAAACATAAACTAACAACTGAATCTGTATATCGGATCGGATAGATACAAACTACAAAAACTACAACAAAATGTTTCCTATGGAAGAAAAAAAAGGTTAGTATAAAATCTATCCAAGTATGTATATGTTTAGCACCGTATGTTTAACATAATGGAGGTTTGTACCAATAACATCGAAGTGTCAGATGGCTTAGCAAATGGCACTGTTGGGAAATTAGTTTATATTGAACATAATGATGAAGGAGAAGTGAACGTTGTATGACTTGATTTTCTAGGCTCTCCAAAGATTGGCCAAAAAATAAAGAAAAAAGTTGCTCGACATGTAGCTGCTAATCAAATTAGTAACACTGCTATACCGACAGGAAGAAGATCAGCAACTATTCCACTTAATAACAACAAGACGATAAATGTTAAGCGATCGCATCTACCTTTAGTTTGTGCTTGTGCAAATACGATTCATAAATCTCAAGGAAGCACATAACCTGAAATCGTTTATGAATATGACAAAAAACATCAATTGCCAATAGTGTATGTTGCTTTGACGCGGGTGACTATTCTTGAAGGTTTGTATATTACAACCATGACAAAACTTTCTATCATGGTCGAAGAGTATCCACAGCTATAACTAGTCTTCAAGATGAATTTCGTATACTTTCGCTTATTCGTTTGCAGGCTATTAGCAGAGATATGTTAGATTTTATTCGCAACATACAAGAATTGATAGTACTTATATAGTTTTAATTGTCAAAGTCTTCGTGCTCACTTCGTGCTCTCAATTCTCCTTCGTGCTCGGAGGGGAATTTCATGGCAGAGAAGGAGATAAGTTACCACTGGTTCTAGGTGGAGTGTGGAGACTTCAACGTCAATTTTTCTCGAGAAGATGCTGTTATTGACTTTCTCCAAGAACATGTGAATTTTACTATCAGTAATGATCCTAAGATTTCAACAACACGACATGGCACCAGCATTGATGCTGTATTTACGCGATACCTTGACGGCGTCAGAACAAAACCCTTCATATCTTATTTTAGTTACCATAAGCCACACGTAACAGATGTCCCAGTTCTATCAACACAGGAAGAAGCAAGGACGGTGGAGGTAATTTATGAAATAAATGTATTAGTTTCTATTTTTTAAAATTAATAATTGATCAATTTTATAGAAATATTTATTAGATGTTTATGTATATCAATTTTTTTAATTATTAAATGATAATTATTGTTGTCTTAGATAATAAAATAAAATTTATTTAATCATCTGTATGAGAAAATAAATATTAATTTTTGAAATTTGATTGAATTTAGACTTTACCAACTTTATCTATAATCATATATCATACTCTATACTTTTAATTATCGCCAAAGAATGTAACTTCTAAAGTGCGTACAAAAGTACACACACAAATTTTTTTTGTTACAGTCTGCATTGATACATCTAACTGTTGTAAGGTTTTTTTGTGTGACGCTACACTTTTACTAACACATATACATATTTTGTCATTTGTCATAAACTTCACGTTAACCAGAATAGATTACCACAATCAAATACATATGTAAAAGTTATACTGAAGCTGAGAGCAGTGTCCATCACTCACAGAGAAATCCCGTGAAATCTGTGAAGACACATTTATTAAAAGCGACGAGTAACGTGAATCTTACCTTTGAAGAAAAGGCAACTCTATTATATCAAATCGAGAACGTTTTGAATTCACGTCCTCTATGATGCCCTACATCGACAGATGACGATCAGGAAGTACTTACGCCACCAAATTTTCTGACAGGCACATCAAATTCTACACTATCTTGATGGCGACGAATTCAAGAAAGAATTCAAATATTTTATAATAAATATCGCACGGATTAAGAATCCGAATCCTAGAAACGCATCTCGGTGATGATAATCGAACTAGAGTGGTAACTGATAATGCAGTAAACCTTTTTTTTTATATGTAACTTGTATACATAATCTCAAATTGCTTAAATAAGAATATTTGTAATTAGTAATGTTACGTGTTTGCCTTGACAATCAAGGTTCGTATAATCGTATCACTGGATTGTGAATAAAACAAAACACTTCAATTTATCACAAACGAATTTATTTATACAATAACCACCAAAAATTAATTCAACACAATTTATTAACAAAATCAGTTTTTAATATTTTCGCACAATTTCTTTAATTCTTTTTAAATCTTCACACTATCGCTTACCAAATACTAATGTTTCAATTCGAATTCATTCGCTCCTTATATACTCAAACCCAAAATTTCTCGAAATTTCATGATTGTTCCTATAAGAATAGTTTAGAAACATTTAGAACAGGTTTATTGTTTAAAATTCCATTTTAATACAGTAGAACTTTGTGCTATCAATTAACTTATTCTATTCTATCCTAGGCGTCAACGTACCACACCCCTCACCTAAGCCTGTTCAACTTGAACAGGACCCAAATCACCTGCTCTGTACAGGGCCAGCCTCCTCAAATGTACCGCCTTCCGTTCACCTCATGTCCTTTCCTAATCCTGTGAAGCCGTAGCAATTGGCCTTCCATTAATCTTTGGTCATTTGCCCGTATGTCACATCGAGCTTCCATTCTGTCACCCAACACTCGCACTCATCACAACCTGGTACCTCTCATCCAATATCTCCTCAATCCGAGGTTCACTGGTTTCCTCCATAATTGTTTCTGACTTCAATGGCGGCTCTTCGCAATGGCTGACTGTAGCTCGCCTAACCGTGGCATTCGTACTGTTGATTTCAAGTGGCAGCTCGGTGCTATCTCTATTAAATACTCTTCGAAGTCCATTCCCAAAATGACCTCGTCCCTTTTATTCACGATCTTCTTCCCTCTTATCACCGCAGTATCTCCATTTGCCATTCTTAATTCTAACCCATTAATCAGCTGCACAGCTCTGCCGATAAAGTCCTCCAGAACAATCGTTTGAGTTGCTCCAGTATCCAGCGTAATGGTACATTTTCTCCCATCAACATCGTCCTTGATTGTTACGCTGCTACCGCCTCGTACTACACCCGTTTTGTTGAAAACGGTGAAGCCAATTTCTGCTCCTTTAAACTGACTTGGAATCTTTCCACCTTACCAACTGTTGCCATTCGTTTATCCGATGCCTGCTCTCTTCTAGGTGCTCCTCCCATTGAAGCTGTGTGATCCGTGCCGTTTTCCTCTTACTTCCCAACAAGCTAGTGAAATGTGGCCAATCTTGTTACACACCCAACAAGTGAACTCGTTGCCTCCAGACGTCCGTCCCGACCGTTCGTCGCTCGCCCGCATAAAAGTTGGCGACATTCTCCTTCCGTGTATTACCGACAGTGACAGTCCCTTGAGATGTAACCAAACTTCTCGCATTCCCAACACCAAAGCCTGCCGCTTTCGAATTTTGGTACCGCCCGCTCGATGTACCCATTGTTGTCTTTATTTGGCGTATTTTCATTGACGGTTTGGTGACTGCACAAACGATGGTTTCCGAGAAGGTGGCTTTAGGTGGCAACATTACTGCCTTGTATATTACTGGATCTTGAATACCATCAATAATAAAATCGGCCGACGTATTTGTATGTGCTTTGTGCACTAATCGCTCGATTGCTGATGAAAATTCCTGTAGCGATTCTCCTTCTTTTTGGTAGCGGCTTTTCAGTACCATATGCGATAGATTTCTCGCTTGTGATCACTGCTGCTTTCCGATTCAACGCCTTCATAATTTCGAGATAGCTGTTGAGATTTTTTCCGGAATGATTTGTAAGGCCTCCGCTGATTCACCTTTAAGAGCCACTATTAACGACGCCACACGATGTTCATCGTTACAATGATTTTGATTGGCCGCCGTTTCAAATTTAAACTTGAAAATGCCGAAGAATGTTGTTCCATTAAATGTTTGTGGCTTTATATTGATAGGAGTAGTTGTTCCACTTGCTTTAACATCAGTTAGCTCTTTCTCAAGACGTTCAACCTCCATTTGTAATTTTTCTTCAACTTGTTGAACCTCCGTGTTGACAAGTTGAACTTCCGTTTGCAGTTTCTCTTCAACATGCTAATCTCCTTCTGCAACTTAGTTCGAGAAATTTCTCGTTCATTTTATTTTGACCTTCGGCAATTTATCCCATCTGACGCTCTATAATTTGGTTGGACTGCTTAATTTCGCCCAACTGTTGTTTCATTTCATGTTTAATTTCTTGGTTTGACGGGTTCTGTTGTTCCATCATTTGGGTTAACCTCAATTTTTTCCATTTGTCGCTCGTTTTGTTGCTGAATGTCAACCTTCTGCTTCTCCAATTGTCGCTCCATCATTTCGTTTGACTGCTCAATTTTCTTCATTTGTCGCTCGTTTTGTTGTTTCATTTCTCACATTTGTCTCATCATTTGGTTTGAAGTTTCTCCTTGTTGCGCCATCATTTGCTTCATAGCAGCAATTGCGACAAATCGAAACTTACAGATGATAATTGTGTTGTTTCGACCAATATTTTTGTTTTATCTCTTGTCTTCTCTACGGTTGCTGCATTCTGTACTTCCACGCCAAACTCATGATGATCAGCATCTAAATCTTCTTTCTTTATGACATCACGTAGTCGCGCTTGTAAAGCTGCTTAAGTACTTTAGCTACTGTTCACTTATAACTTTTATTTCGCACTAAAACACTTTTTAAATCACTTTTTAATTTTCTTTTTAATCGTCATTTTATCGCTTACCAAAAACTAATGTTCTATTTCGAATTCGTTCGGTCCTTTGTAATAAGTGGTACCTCAGATTATACATATTTAATTTAGAGACTGATGTTTGTCCCTAGTTTGGGCGGCACTTTGTAACAAGTGGCTTTGGGCTGAAAGCCGGCTTCCACTGATTATAACGAAAATTTATCTTATTTGCTTATTAGGTACCGGCGGCATGATTCCTGCAGCTTGGTTAGGTAGAGGGAAATGGTGTGGGTAGAGGTACCCACAAGTAAGATCTTGTTAGCCGCATGGGTTGAACGAATTGTGAGCAAACTCGCAGAGTTTATGGTGGGGCTAAAGCATCCAAATGGTGGTTAATACCATATGATCCGTTGATGCTGCCTGCGAGGCTGTCAACAAACTCCAACCAATCAGTGCCCAAGTGTTAGTAAACCTTTGTTTTCATAGTTACCTGATTTTTAATATTTTATATATAAAATACTCTTTTTATTTTAATAAAAACAAAACAAAGCGTCTAAAACTCCAAATATAACCCCAAAAGGAATGAAAACAGACAAGAGACCTCCAAAAAGAATTAAAACAGACAAGAGATCCCCAACAGAAAATTGTTCAGGTTTTTACTGCCCACCGAAGCACTCGTTGAAAGAAAAGGATTATCTCGAGTTCCTCAGTAAATTAGGAAAACGGTTTTTACTTGGAGGTTAATGCAAAAAATGTCCACTGGGGCTCCAGATTAACAACAACTAAGGGTAAAGAACTCCTAAAAGCCATTAGGAAATGCAGTTGTGAAGCTCTCTCAACTGGAAAACCAACTTACTGGCCTACTGATCCAAATAAAGTACCAGATCTGATTGATTTCTTTATAATAAAGAAGATATCTGTAAATTATATACAAGTAGATGAAAGCCACAACCTAAACTCTGATCATTCACCGATACTTTTAACGTTAAGTGAAAAAATTATTCAGAAAGAAAGGAACCCTTTTCTAGTAAATAGTCACAACAATTGGGATTGCTTTAGACTATCGCTAGAAGGAAAAATTAACTTAATGGTTCCATTAAAGACCGAGGAGCAATTAGACAAGGAAGTTCACAAATTTGTAAACGATATACAGCAATCAGCCTGGGAAAATACCCCTGAGGTTAAAAAAAAAAATCAAGGGAAACAACTACCCTTTGGAAATCCGGGAACTCCTAGCAGAAAAAAGAAGAGCGAGAAAATTATGGCAACAAACAAGGGCCCCCCAAGATAAAACTAACTTGAACAATCTCACTCAACAATTAAGAAGAGAGATCAAAGAATTGAAAAATGAATCAATCAGCAACTATTTAAGAAAATTAACTAATGATAGCCGTACTGATTATTCTCTTTGAAAAGCAACCAAAAGAATTAAAAGACCAATAATACAGAACTCTCCAATAAGAGTAGCAGGTGATAAATGGGCTTGGAATAATGAAGACAAAGCTCGAGAATTTGCTGAACACCTTCTTGAAAAAATATTCCAGCCACATCAAGATGAAACATTAGAAGCCGAGATAATATCTGAACAAACTGTGCAAGAAAGTAAAGAAATCCTACCGACAACACCAAAGAAGTCGCGTATGAGATAAAAGCTAATATGAATATGAAAAAAGCTCCTGGCTACGATCTTATTACTACAGAAATCTTAAAAGAACTACCAAGGAAAGCTCTGGTGAAGCTCACCAATCTTATAAATGCAGCATTTAGAATCAAATATGTGCCAAGCTTGTGGAAAATTGCAGAAGTAATCATGATCCCAAAACCTGGGAAACCACCACACATAACCTCATCTTATAGGCCAATTTCGTTATTGCCAGTCAAGTCCAAACACTTTGAGAAGCTTCTGGTAAAAAGGTTAAATCCGATAATCGAGAGTAAAAAATTAATCCCAAATCATCAGTTCGGTTTTCGACTTTTCGTAACCAACACTCAACAATTGATCAAGTTCACCGAATAACTAGTATAATTGAGAAAGCCCTAGAAGAGAAAAAAATCTGTTCAGCAATATTTCTAGACGTTGCCCAAGCATTTGATAGAGTGTGGCATGAAGGACTTAACCATAAATTAAGAAATATTCTACCAATCCAATTTGCTAATATACTGGAATCTTACTTAAAAGATAGATTCTTCAGGATTAAGTTAGATGATACTTTCTCTGAATTGAAAGAAATCAACGCAGGAGTTCCACAGGGCAGTGTATTAGATCCGGTTTTATACCTACTGTACACTTATGATCTTCCTGCATTAGAAAACAATACAGTGGCGACTTTTGCAGATGACACGGCAATCTTAGCTGTTGGCACAAGCAGCGAAGAGTCAACATAAAAGTTACAATCAGCAATAACTAAAATTTATAAATGGACAAAATGATGGCGAATAAAACTAAATGAAACTAAATCCGTTCACATCAACTTTACAAACAGGCGATTCGAACATATCCCGATTACCATAAATCAAGAAATAGCACCGTATGCGAACACAGCTAAGTATCTCGGCATGACCCTGGATGCTAAACTGCGATGGAAAGCACATGTCAAGAAGAAAAGTGAAGAACTAAGAATTAAATACAGAAAGATGTATTGGCTGATGGGAAGGAACTCTTCTTTGTCAACATACAACAAACTGCTACTTTATAAGCAAATATTGAAACCGATTTGGACGTATGGTATTCAACTTTGGGGTTGTACCAAACAGAGCAACGTAAATATCATCCAAAGATTTCAGAATATGGTATTAAGGAACATCGTTGATGCACCTTGGTATGTCAGGAACAATGATCTCCATAGGGACCTTAAAGTGAACCTCATCGTAAATGAAATTCAGGAGAAAGCGCGGAGACATGAAGAGAGGCTCCGGCATCATGTGAACATTAAGGCAACTCAGCTTCTAAGCAACACGAATTTAATACGTAGACTTAAAAGAACCAAACCTTTTGAGTTGGTGTAATTGTTAGCTTAAACAGCATTGTGATGTGCAAAGCCCACTACAAAGATGTGGTTTAATTCAATTTACCAGACTCTATGGAACGCCAAGGAACGCCAATGGGAAGAAGCCATAGATTAATATTAAGTTAGTAAATTAAGTAAGAAACGAATTGCTCATTAGTCCAGAAGACTAGATTGGAATAACATTAAATAAATAAATAAAATTTATTTTAACAAAAAAAAAAAAAAAAAAAAGGTTTTTATACAATTTTCGAAAGAGAAGTTTAGTTGTCTGTATTAAATCAATAAGATTCTTTTCGGCTTTTTATAGGCACAATATATTAATAAAAATGGCATTCACAACATTTTCGACTTATCAATCAGAAAAATGAAGAGGCCAGTCATTTATAATATATCTACCAAAAAAGTAGAAATATCAAAATCCCCCCCCCCCCCCCCCCCCCGTACTTTAACCCGAGAGTTAATACAAAATGTATTTTGACTCTAAAAATGAAAACCTTTCCTTGCGTTTTCTGTGGGTAGTTTGGTTTCGTACTGATAATCTCAAAACAAAAAGTTCGATCTACTCATCAGGTAGCTACAACCAAACTACAAAAATACAATTCCAACTCCATACATTAAGTATGAAGCAAGAACGTAGTTGACTTAGCGAATTATAAATAAATTCACTAAATCAAAAAACACAAGGAAAACTTTTCATTTCTGTGTGTTTTATGCCAACACGAATAATAGAAATAGAAGTTTAGTTGTCCGTATTAAATCAATAAGATTCTTTCGGCTTTTTATAGACACAATATATTAATAAAAAAAGATTTTATTAAAATTTTATTAATATATTGTGTCTGTAAAAAGCCGAAAGTATCTTATTGATTTAATACAGACAACTAAACTTCTATTTCTATTATTCGTGTTGGCATAAAACACACAGAAATGAAAAGTTTTCCTTGTGGTTTTGGATTTAGTGAATTTATTTATAATTCGCTAAGTCAACTACGTTCTTGCTTCATACTTAATGTATGGAGTTGGAATTGTATTTTTGTAGTTTGGTCGTAGTTGTAGCTACCTGATGAGTAGATCGAACTTTTTGTTTCGAGATTATCAGTACGAAACCAAACTACCCACAGAAAACGCAAGGAAAGGTTTTCATTTTTAGAGTCAAAATACATTTTGTATTAACTCTCGGGTTAAAGTACGGGGGGGGGGGGGGGGGGGATTTTGATATTTCTACTTTTTTGGTAGATATATTATAAATGACTGGCCTCTTCATTTTTCTGATTGATAAGTCGAAAATGTTGTGAATGCCATTTTTATTAATATATTGTGTCTATAAAAAGCCGAAAAGAATCTTATTTATACAATTTTCGTAAAGAAAATTCCGTAATTCCCCCTCCAGTTATACTTAAAAAAGTGCTCTACTGCAATGTTGGACACGTTGGATGGTTAACCCATATTCCAAAAAAAAAAATGTTTTACGCTTTTATGCGTGTTTTACATTCAACGAATTTTTGAAGATAAAGTCATCTTGTAAAAAAATGAGATACAACATTGAAATATTATTAAAGACAAAGAGAACATTTTCATCTTGCGTAAAATAAACAGAAGAAACCCGAGAAACACACCAAAAAAAAGATTGTATTTTATGGCACAAGACGAACAATTTCATCTTTTTGCTATAAAAGACATTTCTACTCATGTTTCAAGTTATGTAATATCTTTGAGTATATATATATAGAGGAATCACCCCAATTGTAATACTACCTCAATAGATAGCGTTACTTGTATGATTTACAAATTTTTTCTAATTTTTTGTGCATAATATATTTAGGTTGCAATGTATCGAAGTATACAGTAAGATTTGTGGTTGAAAATGAATATAATTTATGTAAACTTTTCCTCTTTCCGCTCGTATCGTAGGTGTATAATACAAATACAACAAAAACAACAATAAAACGATTTAAAAACTAAAACGTAGAATAATTGTTTTTCCTATTTTCTTCGTTTTGAATGTTTTGATTGTACAAAACAGTGTGAATGTGTGAGTGATATTTGTTTTGTGTTGATGTTGTACAAAAAGATTGTGTGGGTCATGTGATTTTTGATTTTTAAATCTGTTGAAATTTAATTTTGAAACTATGAACTTAAATACATTTTAAGATTTCTGGAATAAAAAATCAAATGAACGTTCTTGTAGGGATATTTTTACCTCTGCGGTTCTAGTTATAAGTAAAAATATTTTTGTTTATTAATACGAATACGAAGGATGTTTAAATATTTGTATAAATGGAAGTTTTCTATAGTTTTTCAATTTTCCTAAGTAGTGATAAAAAACGGAATGTGTGGATTAAAGATTCTGGCAACAAATTATTGAAAATAACCACAGAAAAGTTGAACACTCCCATAAAATTTTGCGAAAATCATTTCTACGAAAATTATAAATAAAAATGTGTATCCCGTTTCGTTCGATAAAGAATATGAAGGTCTATCAATTGTTCCAAATATACAAATTAGAAAGACATTCAAAAGAAAAGCTACTCATATCATCGAAGGAAAATTGATTTTGCCAGAAGTTCAATGTTTTTCTGTTATAGATAATATATCCCTCACTATTTCGCCATTCCTTGAAGACTATCATTTATCACTGGAAGGAAATCGATCACCTGCCGGTCCAAATTTAAGAGGAAATATTCAAACCGTATAACTAATATTTGTTTATCTAATTTTCATGATAATGATGAAAGAACTGAAGATCAATTTCCTGTCATGCCTTATATTAGAAGAAAAAAATCCAATATAATAAATTCAACGAAAGTTCCTAGATTTATATTTAATTCACCAAAACAGAAGAAATTAGATTTCTTATGCTCAGATAATTTAGTTAAAGAAACAATTAATGAAATGTTTAGTGATCCGGTAAGAAAATTTATTTTGTCTCAGTTGCATCATAAAGCTAATGCTCATTGGCAAAATGTCGAACGAGATTTATATTTAAATGTTTACTATAAATCTCCATCCCATTATAGTTATATGTTAGAATTAGAAGTTTCATTGCCTGCGGTGTCAACCATTGAAAAATGGCACTCAAATGAAAAGTGTCGCAAATATGTAGCAGACCAAGAGAGAGTGCACTTCTTTCAAAAATGGATAAATAATGTGTGTTGTTATTAGACGAAATGGCAATCAAACCGGAATTAGAATTTAATACTTCTGAAGATATAATATATGAATTTTTAGATCATGGTCATTTAGGTCGAAAAAATATCATTGCAACTCATGGTTTGATTATTATTTTACGTGGTTTGAACAGTAATTGGAAACAAACTTTGGGAATTTATATCGGTAATGTCAAAAGTGATGAGTTGCATCAAATTTTCACTTACTGTATTTCTGAAGCAACACGAATCGGATTTGATATATGTGTTGTGAATTGTAACCAAGGCAGTAACAAAATAAGTGCCTATAAACTGTTAGGAGCTTCGGAGCCAAAGCCTTATTTTTTCTTAAGTGAAAAAAAATCTTTTTTATGATCCGCCACATCTGATTAAAAGTTTAAGAAATAGGTTAATTAATGCTGATATAGTTACACAGTTTGGTAGAGTTTCTTGGAAAATTTTAGAGAAAATTTTTGATTTTAATGACGGTACAATTATAATATTTTATAAATTAACGAGGGAGCTTATACGACCAAATGCATTTGAGAAGTTATCCGTAAAATTAGCCACTCAAGTGTTCTGCAACGGAGTTTATATGGGAATTTTTGCGGCAATCGCAAATATCTTTTTCACATAAGCTGAAAAAACTATAGCCACATTTTTAAAAAATCCAGATAAAAGTGCAATTTCCAAAGAATTAATAGGCATTATCGAAAATTTAACAAAAAGCGCTTTGGAAATCCGATAGAAAAATGGCAATATCTTATTGTTTACGGGTCTCCAACAAATCATTTTTTTTTTTCGATGGCGCTACATCCCATAGAGGGATTTGGCCGCTTCCTTTTGAAGTTTTGTAATCATTTTTGTTAACGGATAATGAGTGATTAATTCATTGATCCTACCCTTAACCAGCCGTGATTTTTTCATCATCCGCCGGGAATCGAACCCGGGACCTCCGGAGCGTAAAGCAAGTATGCTAACCACTGTGCCACCGGGGTGGCAAACAAACATTGGGTTTGAAGAGTTGTAGCTTATAGAACACTTAGCCAAACAGAATGTGATTTACTGTGAGAAAATAAAATGTGAACTTCATTATATTGGATTTCCAAATGAACTGATAACCCTGTTATGTCCAAATTAGTGTGTTTTGGCATTAATTAGAAAATATGGATAAAAAATGTGATATTACATTAGCAGAGAATATCAAATAGGGTGCTTACTTCTTCCCGTAGTATTCTTTCGGAAGTTATAAAATTGTATACGGTTGTATAAATCACAACACTTTAAGGTCAATGTTAAATTTCAGTTTATTGAATGAGGTAGTTTTCCCAGTTGTTCAAAAATCAGTCGGCCCTTAATTTGCTATTTAGCGCAATAACGCTCCAATACAAAAGAAGTAACATTGCCTCAAAATTATATAAAAATATTGAACATAATTAGTTGCCTAGGCCAAGGCAGAGTTTTATTTGCCCTTGTTGGGGTTTAAATGAACCCGGAAGATATTCGCAATCTATCATAGCAAGACTAAAAATGTATTATGGGGTGTTTATAAAACCGTGTGGGATAAGATTCCCTGCGATTTTACATAATTTTTGGGCCACTTCCGAGACGTGTTGGAGGCGTAATAAAAATGTTCCAATGGTTCACAAATTATAAATGACTTAATTTTTATTTAATTAGCCAAAAATAATTTTAAATTTAATTAATTTACTAATTATTTTTAAATTTTTCTGCATATCACAAATACTTATGCATCAAAAATATGAATCACAAAATGCTTTTCAATCAAGTTTAATTGAATTTATTTGCATTACATTATGAATTTATTTATGAAATTTATATCAAATAAAACGTTATTTATAATTAAATTAAATAAGACAAAAAGAAAATCCAAAAAAATAATTTTCATTGGTTTTATATTACAACAAACATAAACGTTACCTAAAATTTTCTCATCACAATGACTAATGCATCAGATAGTAGTTTTTGTCAATTAAATAATGTTAAATCATAATGTTTATTTTTTTGTAATGTTAAATAAATTTATATTAAATAAAATAAAATTATAAGATTGTTTCATTTTTTTTAATATTTTGAAGTTTTCTAATGTTTTTTTTTAATAAAGAAAAGCACTTTTTTTAAAAACGGCTAAGCGGATTATGTTAATTTTGATCTTAAATGATTCTTGAAAGGTCCCCAAACAATACCCAATTTGAAATTTTCGAGTATGTATGTTAAAGTCGAATTTAAAGTTCATTCAGGAACACCGTGTAATGCTATTAATTTATTGGAACAAACCTCATCTACACCACTTTCAGAAACTGATGCAAACGAACACATTGATGAAGAGCTTGGTTTAGAAACTGTGGAAGCTGCAATGCTCGATGATGAAGAAAATGACATAAAAGAATCCTTCAAATCAGTAATGAAAATACAATAATAAAATGTATTTCATTAAAAAATTGTGCAAATGCATACGTAGCTGGTTTTTTGGCACACAAATTTATTCTTAAAAATAGAGACGCAAAATTTCAAGAAAAAACAGCAAAACTAATAAAACGTGCTTACCATTCAAATTATACGGAACAACAACTACCTTGCAGAAGTTTGACTACACCATCAATGTTTGTAAAAGATTTAAAGGAAATTGTCTCAATATTTGATAAATTTTTCAAAAATTTTAAAAAGAAACTGATTGTATTGACAAAAATGGCTTCCGTAATATTTTAAAAGCAAAATTTCTTCTTCCATTGTGAATCTCACAAAGTTGAAATATTGAAATAAATCAATATAATCATGTGAATTAATCAAGTTTTAAATAAATTTATTTGAAATATTTTGAAAAACAATAATTTTTTTTAAAATTACCTATAATATACACAAAACATTTCTTTAATAGGTGCTAGAGTTTACTTATTAGCTGTCTTCTAAAATGTCATTCTAGCCATTTAAATTTGCGCCCTCAGCACGAATTAAATCTAAATCCAGCAACAACTCTGTGGTTTATTTATTCTCATTACAACAAAAACCTAACAAGTGATTTTGATTAATCTTCAACTCGAGCTGGGATTCAAGTATACCATGTATTTTCTTTGTTACTAAACCAACTTTAGTCTGATATGTTAAGCACTGATTGTATTCATTATTATTTCTATATTTCACAGAAAATAAATTTCACTTGTTGTCATCTATAAGCAATTATTAAGGCTCTACGCACAAATCCCAAGATTAAAATATACCACAATAAACTGCAGACACTTTGTTTTATTCGTATCATGACTAATGAAACATTTTATTGTAACGGAAAACCAAAAAGTTTATTTAAAAAATGAGGAACGACAATAATATTGCTTATGTTTGGATGAGTATGCATAGGTATACATATGTACATATGTATGTATAATGTTTTGTGAAAATGAAAATAAAAAAAAATTTAAAAAACAAACGAAAAAATGGATTTGTGTACCATTCAAGAAGTGTATTGCTTTGGTAAAAAAGGATTAGATTTAGGTTTGGATTTAAAATTTCAGAAAGCAACCCGCAAAGATTTATTTTTGAATTTAATTTTTGTTTGATGTGTTTCATATGAAGCAAATTCAAGTGGTAGGTTTTGAAACTAAAAATCCGATTTGATTTAAGTAAATTCAAAAAATAATTGGATTTAGCTGAATCTTTTTTGGATTTATTTAATGCAATTGTTGTTGCATTTTTTTGTAAATTTACCAAAGCAATACACTTATTGTTATTTCTTCATTTCATTATTATTATTCATTCTACTTGTATTATTTATAAAAACATGCCGATTGTCGCGCTCTCATCTTGCAGCGAGGTAGTATTACAACTTTTTTTTCGGTTTGGTGATTGCTCTATATATATACATATTCTCAAAGGTAATATATAATAATATTAAACATACGTTTAAAGTTATGTAATATTATAGTAATATTATAGCACTGTATGAGCTGTCATAATAATTACATAACCACAATTAAAATGAATCCATCAATAAGTGCCGGTAAGATTATTATTATGTATTCGTATTAATGAATTTTACAATTTATGTTTATAATTATAACTTTTTAAATTAATTAAATTGAAGTGCAACATATATAATATAAATTATTAATTAATACTATTTTCTTAGATGATTATTCGGAGATTTCACTCGAGGGAGAGGAAAGTGCAATTAATTTTTGTAATGGTAAATCTAAGTCCGAGTTCGCGACAATATTCTGCTGAAAAATTTTCAGCAGGATTGCATGCGATTTAAAAATATTTTATTCGGAAGGGGAAATTTGTTTACGAAATAGACTACATTGATTGGTTGCCTGCTGAAAATTTTTCAGCAGAATATTGTCGCGAAACCGGACTAAATATCAAATTGTTATCAGTTTATCAGGGAATAAACAATAAAATGTATTTTAAAGTTTCCTTCGCAGAAGCATTAATTGAGGCAATACATTCAAGACCTCCAATTTGGAACGCGTATGACGATTTATACAAAAATCGTATCATACGCGTTCGATTGTGGGAGGATATTTTAAAAGAACTAAGTAAGTACTTAATGTTGTCCTTTTAATTATTTGTAAATAACAGATGTATTTCTGCCAGATATTGAAGTAAATTCTAGAAACACATTGAAAATTAAAAAAAGATGGACCAGTTAAGGACATCGTTCATGCCGACAAAAAATCGCCTGCAAGTGGTTCTGGCGGAATTTCAATGAAACCACATCGGTATGAGAAGTTACTCACATTTCTTAATGACACTAACGTACCAAGGAAGTAAGTGTAATTTCAATTGGCTCATACTAAACGAAACAAAATATTTACAATTATCAGTCTATAAATTTATGTAACTTTAGTGAAAGCGACTCAAATGAAGCAATTCAAATAGACATTGTTTCTCCGACTCCAAAAAGTAAGAAAATTTATAAAAGGCATAATAAATGAATGTAAATTAAATGTATTTTAAACTTTTAGAAAATCTACTCGACGAATATAAAATAGAAAAACTGAATCTGAAACGAAAAGCAGTTGCAGTTTTAGAAACTCACAATGCTAAAAGCAGCAACAACATTTTCGGGGAATGAGTGGGATCCGAATTGGATAAAATGGATGAATCCACACAAAAGGAAAAAAAATTAAAATAATGGCCATATTGATGGCAGACTAATGGTTGGTTAAAGTTTGGAGACTGGCGTATTTTTATTATTATTTTTATTATTCTGTAATATGAATGTATACCTGAAATTAAAAATTATAGAATAAAATAAATATATAGAGGTTTTATTTTTGGATTACAAAACTTTTTATTAATTTAAATATTTTCACAAAATTAATTAAATTTTGTCATTTTGCCATTCCACCGCTCCATTGGTCATAAAATAATTGGCAAACTTGTCTCTAATCTTTTTTGCTGCCATTGCCGAATTTAAATTACTTCGTTTCAAACCGATTAGAATGGAAGGGTCGTCCATGATCCTGGAGTTAATATTCCATTGATGTATGTATCGACTAGACCGGGTGTTATATAGTTCGAATCACTCTGGCTTGATCGAAGCCAGTTGTGCAAACAAACGCAAGCTTCAATAATTTGTTCTACAAGCTGAACCTTTACATTTATGGCGGTGTTGAAAATTCTCCATTTAGTATTTAAAATACCGAATGAATTTTCTATGACTCTACGAGCGCGGCTTAACCGATAATTAAATATTCTTTGTGTAATATTTAATTGTTGCTTTGAGAATGGTTTCAACATGTTTTTGGTTAACGAAAACGAGTCATCAGCGACAAAAACGTACGGCACGTAGCAAAAACAGACCTGTATTGTGATGTGTTTTCCATCAATTGCGCCAATACAATGAGGAAAATTCCACTTTTCCTCAAAACCTCCTGCAATATAATGGAAAATATGGTTATCTATCTTTGGAAAAACTTTCGATTTCAAGGTTTCTGTAATTGCCCTTGTAGTTTCTGAAATTATATTGTGGACTGATGATCCCGAACATTTGTATCCAAAACACAAACTTTGTTGTGATTCTCCAGTTGCAAGATATCTAAAAATACATTACTTATTAATTGAATTTTAAAACACAAATAATATTAGAAATTTTACCTCAATGTGATGGCTAATCGCATACTACCACTAATGGGCTCCCGAATATAGGTTTGTTTTGATATTTTTTGTCCCGCACCATAGAAAGGAGCTCGTCAAACTGAGATGGACTCATGCGCATATATTTTTTAAACATTATGGGGTCATTAACAGAACCACCATTTAAAGTTAGCACAATATTGCGATGAGCCCCCGTTTCGTTTCTGGCTAAATAGTACGGTTGCACCCAACATCGTCTCTTCTTCCGTTTAATTTTATGCTCCTGTTCATCGTCGCTACTACTACTGCTGTTACTAGAAAATAATATGCGAATTGCTTCGCATATTTGTTTCTGGGTCAGACTCATCCTTTTCTCTTTAATATAAAAACTATTATAAAAATCACTTTTAGCCAAAATTCGTTTGTCCTAAACAAAACTTTTCTGTAAAACTAAAAATGCCAAAAACATGCTATAATTATGTACCATAAAAATTTGGTAGTATTGCTGTTTCTCGCTTTATTCTTTGAATTTTTTTAATATAGCGTAGCTCTTTTAAGATGACTTTATCTTCAAAAATTCGTTGAATGTAAAACACGCATAATTCACCGAATTATGGCATTCACCCCGTTGCTAAATGTTCCCAATTCAACAAACGCAAACCAAAACAAAAAATTTTGTTCAATAAAAAAAATGTTTTTGCGTTTACTTAGGCAGGCCACACACGTACAGTTTTAACGTCAGTTAAAACTGTACGTGTGTGAGTATTTCAGTTCAGTTAAACTTAACTGTACAGTTTAACTGAGAACTTTAAAATGTTTATATTTTTAACTGAAACAATTAACTGAACTGAACGTGTGTGGGGGTTTAACTGCACAGTTCTCAGTTTTGTATCGAAATTTTGAGATGAGACGACTTTTCATATAATAATTAAAATATTGAATTATACAAAACTAGTTCGACTATTTATATAATTTTCATTTAATTTTGAAGTAAATAAAAATTAATTAGGGTTCAAAGAAGTCTGGAACATCTACAGACAGCATTTATAAGCCGGGTCATTGGTATTACGACCTGTTGGATCGTTCCGCTCATTCAAATTCATGATATTAACTGAAGGATTAGACTGAACGTGTGTGTGCATCTCAGTTCACAGTTAAAACTGACAATTATAACTGCACAGTTAAAATTGTCAGTTAAAACTGTACGTGTGTGGCCTGCCTTACAGAAAGCTGAGCGTACAATTTTATTTTGTACAAACAAACTCGGAAATAAATAAACACAAATGAAATGGGAACTTTATGGGTCGCGTGCCAATATGGAAAAGATGATTTACGTTAAATTATTTGTTGGATTGATTATGAAACATAAACAATGTATGTACATGTTTCAATATGGTATCACTTAACTTATTCTATTCTATCCTAGGAAGTAACCAGGGTGAAATCCAGTTAAAAGTTGCCGAGCTGTACCCGCTGGTGATCAGAGCCCTAAAGGAGCGAAACACCGAATTCCATTCGTTCCAACAGAAAGTGAACAAAACCTACCAGGTAGTCATACGAAACTTGCATCCATCAATTAACATCGAAGATTTGAAAAGTGAGTTAGTTAATCTGGGCCACGATGTTGTTAATATCTGCAACATGAAGCAAAGTGGTACGAAAAAGCCACTCCCACTCTTTAAAGTTGAGCTTCGAATGAATGAATCAAATAGAGATATACATTCGATAAATAGACTGATGCATTCAGTTGTTCAAGTGGAAAAGCCACATGTCAAACGTGAAGTAGTTCAATGCACTACTTGTCAAAGATATGGACATACCAAATCGTATTGTAATCACAAACCCAGATGTGTGAAATGTACAGGTGAACACCTCACAAATCAATGTGAAAAGAAAACGTGGGGTTCAGAGGTGAAATGCGTGCTCTGTAATGGTAGCCATCCAGCCAACTATAGAGGTTGCACTGTGTATAAAGAAGTTAAAACTCGCAGATTTCCACCTCTTAGAGAAAAAATAGTGGAGAAGTCACAGCCCGCTGCAAAACCGAATCCATCTTATCAGTTAGTTACTGGGACAACATATGCACAGAAACTCAAAGATTCAATTGAAGATCAAACTTCGGAAGGAAATCGTACCAGAGGAAACCAATCAACGGATAACTCAAAAAATCATCAACATCTTCCCGAGCAATCTTCTACACAACGGTTAGAAATTATGATGGAAAAATTAATGACCAAAATGGACACTATACTTAATCTTCTAACGACCATTGTCTCCAAATCATTTAATGTCCAGAACCCTTAAATTAGCAATCTGGAATGCCAACGGCTTGTCACAACATGGACAAGAAGTTAAAAGTTTCTTGATAGAACAAGAAATAGATGTCATGCTAATATCCGAAACGCATAACACCAGCAAAAGTTTTCTAAAAATACCCAGATATACCATCTACAACACAAATCATCCTGATGGAACAGCTCATGGTGGCACTGCAGTTATTATCAAAAACATGATTAAGCACCATGAAGCAAAACAGTATAAGAAAGAACATTTACAAGCAACTACTGTAGTAATAGAAGATTGGCTAGGTCCTATAGCCATTTCGGCCATATACTGCCCACCAAAACATGCAATAAAAATGGAACAATTTGATCATTTTTATAATGCTTTGGGTCATCGCTTCATAGCAGGAGGTGATTATAATGCAAAACATCAACAATGGGGATCAAGATTGGTGACAACGAGAGGACGAGAATTATTAAAATCAATTCAAAAAAGTAATCTTCATCATGTATCAACCAGTGAACCTACCTATTGGCCAAGTGATAGGAGAAAGATCCCAGATGTCATAGATTTCTGCGTCACCAAAGGAATATCACGTAATTATATTAAAGCAATGCCATGCTTAGACCTGTCATCGGACCACTCGCCTGTCTTAATCACTATAGGAACAAAGATAGTGAATACACAGAAACAAGCAATGTTAAGCAACAATAAAACCGACTGGAATTGCTTCAGATATAAAGTAACAGAGAATTTAAACACAAATATCAAGTTAAAGACGGAAACTGATATAGATGAAGCAGTGGAACATCTCAATAAATGTATTCAGTCGGCAGCTTGGAAGTCCACACCACCACAAAATGAGAAAGGAAGAAAAGGAGAATGTTCGAATGTTGTCAAGAAAATGATTAAGGAGAAAAGAAAGTTAAGACAGCAATGGCAACGATATCGACTAGCGGGAGATAAACGTAAACTAAACAAAGCCGTCAAAAAGTTAAAAGAACTGCTTCTCAATGAAAAAAACCAGTCAATTCAAGAATATTTATCACAACTCTCACCAACAGAAAACACAGATTATTCACTGTGGAAGGCGACTAAGAAGCTCAAACAACCACAACAGCATATTCCGCCGATACGTAAAAGTGACGGCCACTGGGCGAAAAATAACGAAGAAAAGGCTGAAGTATTTGCAGACCATTTTGAAAGGGTATTTCAACCATATCCATCAGAAATTACGGAAGAACAGAACAACAATATTCAAAACTACCTGGAAGCACCATTGCAAATGGATCATACTATCACGAGGTTTTCTATATTAGAAGTAAGAACTGTAATACAGAGAGAGTTAAATCCTAAAAAGGCGCCAGGATGCATTAGTGATTATCACAGGAAACATTCTGCAACAGTTGCCAGATAAGGGTATTCGATTTATAACCTATTTATTCAATGCTATACTTAGGACAGGATATTTCCCTATACAATGGAAGGTTTCACAGGTAATATTAATACCAAAACCAGGCAAGCCTCCAGAAGAAGTTACGTCGTACAGACCTATAAGCTTGCTACCAATTATGTCTAAATTATTTGAAAAACTACTACTTAAGCGTTTAAAGCCTATATTGTTGGAGAAGAAGCTGATTCCGGATCATCAGTTTGGATTTAGGCCAGAACACTCAACAATAGAACAAGTGCACAGAATAGTTGAAGTAATTGAAGAAGCCCTCGAGGAAAAAAGATATTGTTCTGCTTTATTCATGGACGTAGCACAAGCTTTTGACAAGGTGTGGCATGTGGGATTACAATACAAAATTAAGCTATGGTTGCCACATGATTTCTACAGAATATTAACATCATATCTACTAGACAGATATTTTATAATAAAACATCTTGATGCGTATACAAATATCCGCCCAATTAAATCTGGTGTACCACAGGGCAGCGTGCTTGGGCCGATATTATATCTGCTATATACCGCAGATATACCTACAAGCAATCAAGTAACTGTCGCAACATTTGCAGACGACACGGCAGTACTCTCATCACATGAAGACCCCAGTAAAGCTACAGAAGTTTTGCAGGAAAATATTAACATTATTCAGGCATGGATGAAAAAATGGCGAATTAAAGTTAATGATGCTAAGTCTAATCATGTAACCTTTACTATGCGAAGAGGTACATGTCCACCAATACAAATGAATGACCAGAATATACCTCAAACCGATGAAGTGAAATATTTAGGCATTCACCTCGACAAACGGCTAACATGGCGTAAACATATATGGACAAAAAGAAAACAATTGGGAATGAAACTGACAAAAATGTATTGGCTGATAGGCAGAAAATCAAGTTTGTCGATTGAAAACAAACTACTGCTCTATAAAATGGTAATAAAACCTATCTGGACATATGGTATACAGCTGTGGGGAACGGCCAGCAACTCGAACTTGGACATTCTTCAGCGGTTCCAGTCTAAATTTCTAAGGATCATAGTAGATGCTCCATGGTTCGTATCAAACGATATAATTCACAGAGATCTACAGGTCCCAACAATACGGGAAGAAATTAGGGATTCCAGTTCCAGGTATCACTCAAGATTGAAGATTCATCCAAACGATCTGGCCAGCAAGCTTCTCACTACCACAACGATGGAAAGATTAAAACGCCACAAAATTTTTAATTTGCCAAATAGGTTTTAGATATTCCTTTAGACATTAATTTTTAAAATCACTAATGAATCGAACCAATAATAGTTAAATTTATGGGTTATTTTATACTAATCGTAATGTAAGTGAGATTTTATCAATGGATAAAAATACTCCGATCGTGACAATGTAAAAAGACAAAAAATTTACTGAATGTCTCACAATGAGATAGATTGTAAAATAAAGGAAAACAAAAAAAAAAAAAAAAAAAAAAAAAAATCCTAGGTGTCACCGTAACAATAGTTTAGAAATATTTAAAACAGTTTTATCATGGAAATCTTTTGTTGTTGTTTTTATTGAACGTAAATTGTGTTAGTCTACAAAATTTGAAAATTCAACCGGGAACGTTCAAAATTCAACGCTGTAGCGACCAATAGTAAAAAATTGTAAACTTCCTGTTGGTTAACGAAAGGATCGTTAACGGTGGGCGAGTATGTTGAAGATCATCCAATACATGATGAAGAAGAATCCAACCTAACACAAAACACACAAACTTACTAAATTATTTAAATTTAATTGAATTATATTTTAAAACTAAGCTTGTTTACAATCTTACGAGTATAAAGTCACGACTCACGATCACAATTTATTTGACATTGTTTATTTGACATTTTTTACTGGTATTTAAATATGATGCTGGTATTTAAATATGAATCGTAGATAAATGTAAGGCATCTATTCGTTGTAAGGTGTCGCATGAGATGGCATTAGAAAATTTTTGTTGAACTTGTGTCGGTATACATTTTATACCAACATTTTTTATTGTCTTTGGAGATACCGCTTCGATAATTTTGGTCCTGCTACCATTAGGACACGACATATTTGGTAGTCCCACATATTTTTAACTCAGCTTTTAAAGACATTTAAATTAACTTAATATAGATTTAAAGTGAACTGAGGCATTGAAGTTTTATAGCATTTTTGTGATTCAACGGAAAGTTCGAGAAAAACAACAACAAATAAAATTGCTTAAAATAGCATTGTACAAAGTGACCACAGTAAAATGTCAAATGGAAATAAATTCGAACACGAATGTAAGAAGAATATTTTATTTATATTTACATATTCTCATATTTTTACAACATAGGATCTGCAAGAATATAAAACGAATATACATGAGATTAGCGTAGCAATATTTGGTAAGTGGTAAGCCACCTCTCTTTATGAGTCTTTTGTTTTGCTGTAAATAGAAGAAGCACCACATACTTCCTATGTGGGTCAAACCTTCTATTTAATTTATAATTCGTGCTCCCTTCCAATAGTACAGCTCTAAACCATTCATAACTACATTAATACTAAATTCATTTTGCAGCTCGTACATATATAACAATCAAAATGATATTAAGAAATTTTTCTGCTTTTCAAACAGCCGCATATGTTACCCAAAAATAAAAATAAAAATTCTAAATCCGAAAGACAAATATCCTTTTCCAAAAACAAAACTAAATATTGAATTTCTATTTTAAATTTAAATTAAAAATGGAGATATTAATTTATTTTCCTATACTACTTTTTTACTACAGTAGCATGTGTGTATGTGTGTGTGTGTGCTAGTAACAAAATCATCATTCTGGAAAATGAATATTTTTCCAGACAGACATATTTTTCAATTTTTGGCAAAAATTAAACGGAGAATAAAAAAAAATGGAACCGAAAATGTTGAAAAGAAAATATGTTTGTTCCTTTTTTTATTTTACGCATATTAAATTTTCAATCATCAAAAATATGTCTTTCCAACATACATATATACATACACACTCAACATATTGCACATGGATGTTGTGTTTATCTTTTTGTTTTGGATATAAATTTTGAAGGCAAGAGAGCAACGAGTAGTATGTCGCCTTATGTTGAATTTGGATTTCAAATTTGAGTGAAAACTGAAAAAAATATCAAAAGGCTTTAATAGAGAGGAATCGAATTCTTAAAGCCATATGCTGGAAAAATCATATCTGTTAAAGCATACCATCAAGCTCCTTTTTCTTGATCAATGAATTTTTGAATCATAAACACAAGAAAAAAAATTTACAATTTTCCTTATCATTACATCTCAAAAGAATATTTTTCTTTTTTTGAATTGTGTCGTCACATCTGTTGATGATATGCCATTTGAGAGAGTTTTTCATTTTAAATATATGTATGTATTTGTATGTATGTCTGTTTAGATATAAAAAGGTTAAATAGAAGCATGTTCATGTCTGAGTTAAGATAAGTAAATGGAAATTACTGGAAAATGGATGATAAATTGATTGAGGTCAATATTTGTTATGAAGTTTTATTCAAACCAATCTTAATTTAAAAATCAAATAAATTTGAAAATTATGTCTTAATCGCAACAACAAAATTTTTTTTCAGTGAAATGCACGTATGAAAACCGAGTGTCCAATTTTGAAATTGCGACCACGAGAGCGATCATAAGCTGCTTTCAGGTAATGTTTGTTCAGGGATTAGGTAGTGCACCTATCGTTGATCGGAGCTAGTCCACTAATTCTACCCTAATAGTTAGATTAATTCTAAACTTCTGCTTTTTTATTCAAAAATTTACAGTTCATATAATATTTCTACATAACTAAATCGGAAATAGCAAGAAATATGATATATCATCACTTTATAGTGTTATAAATTGTGTTTCAATTTGAGGGTAATTTTTAAATTTTCATTAAAACACAAAAATTATTTGGTAAGTATCTAAATTTTTATTTCAAATGATAGTACAAAGGTTTCGGTTTAGTAATAGAAAGGAATGTCTTGTAAGTGACCTCCTGCTGTTGTACGGTAAGCTACCATTCTTTTAACAAACTTATCGATAACATTCTGGCATATCTGTGGCTCAATTTCTTGAATACAATTAATAATTATGTCCTTTAGATCATTAATTGTTTGAGGGTCGTTGGCATAGAATGCCAACATATTTTGGGGTTTTAGATCGCAAAATCTAGGCGGCGAATTAATGTTCTCTCTTTGAGAAATTATTCGATTAATAAAGCGTTCGCGTAAAATATCAATCGCTCCTGTTGTTGTATGACATGTGGCATCGTCTTGCTCAAACCACATGTTCTGGACATCCATACCTTCCAATTCGTCAAACAAAAAATTCGTAATAATCCATTTACAGTAATAGCAATCCCAGCTTACTTTTTACCAGGCTAGGAATCACACCAGACAATCACTTTCTGTGGACGCATAGGGTTTTCTATTATTTATTATTTAGCTAAAGATGACTTTATCGAAAAAAAATTCGCATTTTGTATGCCTTCAAATGAAGATCTTCGTGCAAATTTCTGAATAGAGAAGTTATTGGAATGATTTGATGTTTTAGGACTCTCATTAACACTAGCATTTACAGCAGCAATATTTTCTTCTGAGCGACCACTATTATGATATACTATTATGTTTTTTTCATCATTTACCGAATCAGTTTCCACAAATTTTGCAACAACTTTTGAATTGCCGCAATTGACGAATTGTGCATAAATTTCACCAAATTTAAAATAATTTTTAACAATAAACACGTGTTCTTTAATTGCATATCTCTCCATTTTTAATAATGTTTTTACTTGTCAAATAAAATATTTCACTATAGTACAAAAAATATAAATAACGGCAAATGTAAAAATTAAACTCTAATTGCAATTCTGCGAGTCTCGATTTGTTGAAATGGTGGGATGTTTTATTTTATCACTTGAATTAAATTATGGTTTACGAGAATTCCAATTACATAGAGTTCCAACTTAATGCTAAATGCCTTGGACCCTGCCAATGTAACTGTTTCTTCTTTCGCAAATTAGATTTTAAGGATCCTTTGATTTGATTACGAAGATTAATGCGGTGTGTCTGTATAAAGAAATGTATGTTAAGGTAATGTCCATTCTGTGGATCTCACAACTAGCTGGAACGTTACCAGCCTGCTGGAATACTTGCATCTCACAGCTACTTAGATTTGAGTGATATACGCATTCAATGGTTGTGGTTGGTATAAGTATTCAGGAAGAGATGAGATTGAAGATGGCTTTATGTAAATATATGTACTAAATGTATGTAGATATATGTGCGAGATTGAACTGTAGCTATTTTATAGATAGTGGCTATATTCTCACTTCGGTATGGCATATCATCACTTAGTTTTAAGTTAGAAACGATTTGCTTGATCTGTTCTTGAAGTTGGTGTGGAGTTAAGATCAACAAATGTGCCTTATAGCATAGTGTGTATACTATAGCAATGTCGGCCAATTCTTCATGGAGCAGGATGGTTGTTATAATTTGATTGTATAACTTAAATTTCTGAGTCTAGTGTAAGGGTGTGCATCATAATATTAATAATTGGCTCTACAATGGACATAACTTGGAGTAGTCACAAAGTGCAATCGTACAAAAACTAAGGTTTTTCTTGCAGACAATTTTGTTATTTTCTTATTTCTCTAGGATGAAAATTAATTGAGATATCAACGTTTTAAGTTCGCATTTGAGTGCGAGGACCACCTTTCCCGAGCTCTTTAAACTTAAAATCTTAAATTTACAGGCTTTGTAGCCCTTGAAATTTCCTGCAAAATGGTTTCCAGAGCGATTAGATATCTTAAAAATAAGGAGTTAGGATAAGTTATCGGATTGCTCTGAAACATGCATTATTAAAACGAAAAATTAACATTTTTAATCGATAATAACTCGAAATATGTTGATTTACCGAACAAGAAGCTATCCCTCTATCGATTTCTGCGGCTATTTTAAGCGTATTAATTTCCGCCCCCGATAAGTGGTGGGTATTTGGAATAGTTAACCCCATTTTGGCGCTAAGATCAATAAATTTGAGAAAATAACGTTAAAGAACTGGTTGGGATTCCGACTGCATTTTGGGTTAGTTTCTTAAGCATTATTTTTAGCCTAAATGTAGGCAGTAAAAATATATATAAAATATTATTAATTGGGTGCCTATCGCTGAAAATGTTCGCTGAAATTTTAACAAATTATTTTATGACCGTTGTTTGAATATACATATGTATATGTACAGTTGACCTCCAATATACAAAACAAATTGGTCAAAAGATGCCATCGTTTAGTGAAAATGTCTTAAGCTGAAACCAATATTTCGTGACTATTGTATAATTCGTTTAATTGTTCGTAAATCAATATGGAAAATTTTGATTCATAACGTAAATTCCCTAAATCTTTAACAAGATTTAATTCCCTTAATAGCATTTTCATCATTTATTCGTTTTTGGGGGTGTTCTTCATATACAAATTTTACTTACAATTTGTGAAATCATTCATAACAAAGTTATGGGATATGACCAATTAAGAAGAAACTTGGCCATTTCTTACCCGATTTTGATAAAATTCAGCGTGTACGATGGAAATGAGATTCTTAAATGATTTTTGGAAGAAGTTGTGTGATATGGCCAATTAGGGAGGAACTTGGCGATTTCTTATCCGATTTTGATAAAATTCAGCGTGTACGATGGAAATGGGATTCTCAAATGATTTTTGGACGAAGTTATGGGATATGGCCAATTAGGGAGGAACTTGGCCATTTCTTGTCCAATTTTGCTAAAATTCAGCGTGTACGATGGAAATGGGATTCATAAATGATTTTTGGACGAAGTTGTGGGGTATGGCCAATTAGGGAGGAACTTGGCCATTTCTTGCCCAATTTTGATAAAACTCAGCGTTTACGATGGAAATGAGACTCATTCCATTCAAACGTTCATGTTTACTCTTGCTTCTTAGCAAAACTCGATTGCAAATATTTGCAAAGACAAATGTTTTTTTTTACAGGAAATTTTTCATTTACATCTTTTTACATTAGATGTATGTTTGACTACATTTGATTCTGCTACTAAATACTTGTAAATTTGTACATTTTGTATACCGATAAATATTTTTTTTCTATGTGTACTATCCATGTGAAAAAAAATCAAATAGATTGCAAATATTTGCAATCTACTTTTGGTGAGGACCCATAGTTACACTTAGTATACTTATATTAAAATTATTTGTAACTATGGGAATATACATATTTTTATATTAATAAATTTTACTATTTAAACCATGGCTTTATATAATCAAGGTTGCTTTACGTATAGCGTACAAACTAGCCCAGCTAATCAATTGTTTTCTCGTATTTTGTATATGTGTACTAAGGCATATGGCAAACGAAATTAAATCAATTAAATCACATTAGCTAATTTGTGTATCGAATAAATAAATATTTGAAATTGTAAGTGGTTTGTAACGTTGTATTTTCTACCATGAATTGCATTATCCTTGAAATGTTTTTAGTCAAGGGAAGGCGCAGGGGACAAAAAGAGCAGACGCATTGGCTTGGCTCAAAAATCTGCACTAATTGATTTAGTTGAGCAAAATTTTCAGTTTGCTATAGGTAATTTCAAATATGTATATCATATACATATTACTATATTTTACACTTGTTTAATTGTACAAAATGACAATTTTATATTTTCAAGGAAAATATGCTTCTGCAACGGGTAAGGCTGATAAAAAAAGTGTTGGCGAAAAATTGCGGAATCGCTAAATGAAATGGGCCTATTTCTAAAACTGTCGAAGAATGGCGAACTGTAAGTGACATAACTATTATTAAGGGCTGGCAATAAATCGGCACACAAAAAATTAATATTTAGGATACAAAAAATTAATAAAACGGCACAAATAAATGAGCAACAAACAAAAATTTCTTGGCATCATAAAATTAATTTTTTGGAACAAAATATAATAATTTGGCAACATTTATAATTTTTTGACACTATTTGAAGGGAAAATAAAAAATGATTTTGGGCATCGTAATAAGTTTGAGCGACAAAAATAATAAATTTCTAACAAATTTGTAAATAAATAAATTAAAAAATTTAAATTAGTTTTAAAATATTCTGGAAAATGGAGATTTAATTTTTAAATTGCTTCGTCAACCTTGCAGAAAGAGATCAAATGAGCCGTTTATTTTGAAACTGGGGCAAGTCCACAGTTTGTTGAAACGAGAAAATGAAGGAATAGAGAAATAATAAATGCAAAAATATACGGGATTTTGAATTTTCTTATTTTTTCAACAAGCATTAGGGATTGTTTTTTGGACTTATCAGCAATATCTTTTAAAAATAAATTAATTTTATTTAGTTTTTAGCTTAATACTTTATTTTTTTATTAATTATTTAATAAAAATCCGACGTTTGGATAGTACACATAGAAAAAAAATATTTATCGGTGTACACAATATACAAATTTACAATTATTTGGTAGCAGAATCAAATGTAGTCAAACATACATCTAATGTAAAAAGATGTAAATGAAAAATTTCCTGTAAAAAAAACATTTGTCTTTGTAAATATTTGCAATCGAGTTTTGCTAAGAAGCAAGAGTAAACATGAACGTTTGAATGGAATGAGTCTCATTTCCATCGTAAATGCTGAATTTCATCAAAATCGGTTGAGAAATGAGCAAGTTCCATCCTACTTGACCATATTCCAGAACTTCGTCCAAAAATCATTTTAGAATCCCATTTGCATTGTAAAAACTGATATTCATCAAAATCGGATAAGAAATGGCCAAGTTCCTTCCTAATTGGCCATATCCCACAACTTCGTCCAAAAATCATTTTAGAATCCCATTTGCATTGTAAACGCTGAATTTCATCAAAATCGGATAAGAAATGGGCAAGTTCCTTCCTATTAGGCCAAACTAGAGAACTTCGTCCGAAAACCATTTATGAATCCAATTTCCATCGTACACGCTGAATTTCATCAAAATCGGATAAGAAATGGCCAAGTTCCTTCCTAATTGGCCATATCCCAGAACTTTATCCAAAAATCATTTTAGAATCCCATTTCCATCGTACACGCTGAATTTCATCAAAATCGGTTGAGAAATGGACAAGTTCCTTCCTAATTGGCCATACCCCAGAACCTTATCCAAAAATCATTTTAGAATCCCATTTCCATCATAGACGCTGAATTTCATCAAAATCGGATAAGAAATGGCCAAGTTCCTTCCTAATTGGCCATATCCCTTAACTTTGTTAAAATACCATTTGATAATCCCACTTCCATCGTAAATGCTGAATATCATCAAAATCGGTTGAGAAATGGGCAACTTCCATTTACTTGACCATATCCCAGAACTTTATCCAAAAATCATTTTAGAATCCCATTTCCATCGTACACGCTGAATTTCATCAAAATCGGTTGAGAAATGGGCAAGTTTCTTCCTAATTGGCCATACCTCTTAACTTTATCCAAAAATCATTTGAGAATCCCATTTCCATCGTACACGCTGAATTTCATCAAAATCGGATAAGAAATGGCCAAGTTCCTTCGTAATTGGCCATATCCCTTAACTTTGTTAAAATACCATTTGAGAATAACATTTCCATCGTACACGCTGAATTTCTTCAAAATCGGATAAGAAATGGCCAAGTTCCTTCCTAATTGGCCATATCCCTTAACTTTGTTAAAATACCATTTGAGAATCCCACTTCTATCGTAAATGCTGAATATCATCAAAATCGGTTGAGAAATGGGCAACTTCCATTTACTTGACCATATCCCAGAACTTCATCCAAAAATCATTTTAGAATCCCATTTCCATCGTACACGCTGAATTTCATCAAAATCGGTTGAGAAATGGGCAAGTTCCTTCCTAATTGGCCATATCTCTTAACTTTATCCAAAAATCATTTGAGAATCCCATTTCCATCGTACACGCTGAATTTTCTCAAAATCGCATAAGAAATGGCCAAGTTCCTTCCTAATTGGCCATATCCCTTAACTTTGTTAAAATACCATTTGATAATCCCACTTCCATCGTAAATGCTGAATATCATCAAAATCGGTTGAGAAATGGGCAACTTCCATTTACTTGACCATATCCCAGAACTTTATCCAAAAATCATTTTAGAATCCCATTTCCATCGTACACGCTGAATTTCATCAAAATCGGTTGAGAAATGGGCAAGTTCCTTCCTAATTGGCCATATCTCTTAACTTTATCCAAAAATCATTTGAGAATCCCATTTCCATCGTACACGCTGAATTTCATCAAAATCGGATAAGAAATGGCCAAGTTCCTTCGTAATTGGCCATATCCCTTAACTTTGTTAAAATACCATTTGAGAATAACATTTCCATCGTACACGCTGAATTTCTTCAAAATCGGATAAGAAATGGCCAAGTTCCTTCCTAATTGGCCATATCCCTTAACTTTGTTAAAATACCATTTGAGAATCCCACTTCTATCGTAAATGCTGAATATCATCAAAATCGGTTGAGAAATGGGCAACTTCCATTTACTTGACCATATCCCAGAACTTCATCCAAAAATCATTTTAGAATCCCATTTCCATCGTACACGCTGAATTTCATCAAAATCGGTTGAGAAATGGGCAAGTTCCTTCCTAATTGGCCATATCTCTTAACTTTATCCAAAAATCATTTGAGAATCCCATTTCCATCGTACACGCTGAATTTCATCAAAATCGGATAAGAAATGGCCAAGTTCCTTCGTAATTGGCCATATCCCTTAACTTTGTTAAAATACCATTTGAGAATAACATTTCCATCGTACACGCTGAATTTCTTCAAAATCGGATAAGAAATGGCCAAGTTCCTTCCTAATTGGCCATATCCCTTAACTTTGTTAAAATACCATTTGAGAATCCCACTTCTATCGTAAATGCTGAATATCATCAAAATCGGTTGAGAAATGGGCAACTTCCATTTACTTGACCATATCCCAGAACTTCATCCAAAAATCATTTTAGAATCCCATTTCCATCGTACACGCTGAATTTCATCAAAATCGGTTGAGAAATGGGCAAGTTCCTTCCTAATTGGCCATATCTCTTAACTTTATCCAAAAATCATTTGAGAATCCCATTTCCATCGTACACGCTGAATTTTCTCAAAATCGCATAAGAAATGGCCAAGTTCCTTCCTAATTGGCCATATCCCTTAACTTTGTTAAAATACCATTTGATAATCCCACTTCCATCGTAAATGCTGAATATCATCAAAATCGGTTGAGAAATGGGCAACTTCCATTTACTTGACCATATCCCAGAACTTTATCCAAAAATCATTTTAGAATCCCATTTCCATCGTACACGCTGAATTTCATCAAAATCGGTTGAGAAATGGGCAAGTTCCTTCCTAATTGGCCATATCTCTTAACTTTATCCAAAAATCATTTGAGAATCCCATTTCCATCGTACACGCTGAATTTCATCAAAATCGGATAAGAAATGGCCAAGTTCCTTCGTAATTGGCCATATCCCTTAACTTTGTTAAAATACCATTTGAGAATAACATTTCCATCGTACACGCTGAATTTCTTCAAAATCGGATAAGAAATGGCCAAGTTCCTTCCTAATTGGCCATATCCCTTAACTTTGTTAAAATACCATTTGAGAATCCCACTTCTATCGTAAATGCTGAATATCATCAAAATCGGTTGAGAAATGGGCAACTTCCATTTACTTGACCATATCCCAGAACTTCATCCAAAAATCATTTTAGAATCCCATTTCCATCGTACACGCTGAATTTCATCAAAATCGGTTGAGAAATGGGCAAGTTCCTTCCTAATTGGCCATATCTCTTAACTTTATCCAAAAATCATTTGAGAATCCCATTTCCATCGTACACGCTGAATTTCATCAAAATCGGATAAGAAATGGCCAAGTTCCTTCGTAATTGGCCATATCCCTTAACTTTGTTAAAATACCATTTGAGAATAACATTTCCATCGTACACGCTGAATTTCTTCAAAATCGGATAAGAAATGGCCAAGTTCCTTCCTAATTGGCCATATCCCTTAACTTTGTTAAAATACCATTTGAGAATCCCACTTCTATCGTAAATGCTGAATATCATCAAAATCGGTTGAGAAATGGGCAACTTCCATTTACTTGACCATATCCCAGAACTTCATCCAAAAATCATTTTAGAATCCCATTTCCATCGTACACGCTGAATTTCATCAAAATCGGTTGAGAAATGGGCAAGTTCCTTCCTAATTGGCCATATCTCTTAACTTTATCCAAAAATCATTTGAGAATCCCATTTCCATCGTACACGCTGAATTTTCTCAAAATCGGATAAGAAATGGCCGTTGAAGTTTCTGCTTAATTGGTTCCCATAACTTCATTATGAATGATTTCACAAATTGTAAGTAACATTTTTATATGAAGAACACCAACAAAAACGAATAAATGATCAAAATGCTATTAAGGGTATTAAATCTTATCAAAGATTAAGGGAATTTACGTTATGAACCAAAATTTTTCAATATTGATTTACGAACAATTAGAACGAATTATACAATATGTAGTCACAAAATGTTGGTTTCAGATTAAGACACTTTCACTAAACGATGGCATCTTTTGACCAATTTGTTTTGTAAATTGGAGGTGAACTGTACATATATGTACATACTATGTATATTCAAACAACGGTCATAAAATAATTTGTTAAAATTATAACAAGGGAATTTTTTTTATTACATTTACAGTGATAGGCACCCAATTAATAATATTTCATATATAGTTTCACTGCCTACATTTAGGCTAAAAATAATGCTTATGAAAGTAACCCAAAATGCAGTCGGAATCCCTATCCAGGTTTACTTGTAATATGTATTTATGATGTTTTGTGTACGGAAGAACAAAGGATGAACATGACGTTAATTTATCAAGAGATAACAATCAAGAAAAGAAGGCGTAAAATTCAATTCCTAAAAATTATAATTGGCGGTCGATATGGAAGAATATTTAGGTCACATTTTGTCATTAGAATGGGTTTCTCCTCATCCAAGAAGAATTAGTGCTATTACCAATTATCAAATGCAAAAAGTCTTAACAACGATATTTAGGAAATGTATTGTAAATTATGTAAGAGATTTCATACCACATTTGGCTGAAAAAACCGCTCCGTTTCGCGAATTGTTGAAGAATATTGTTGATTTTTTACGGTTACATTCAATTAATATTTCACCGCAGAAATTAATGTAATTTAAAGATAAAACTAGTGATGATTTTATATTAGCGAAGCTTAAATATTATTTTTCAATTGGATGGCCTAATACTAAAAGCAATGTTCCAGATTATCTAAAGTTCTTTTTTAACAAAAGGCACGAGCTATATATGAATGATGAATTGGTACTCTACCAAGATAGGGTGATGGTACCTTTAGGTTAGGTTAGGTTTGGGTGGCGGTCCACCAGGACCAGGCATAGACACAAAAAGGTCCGTAGCCATACCACAAATTAAAAATTTTTCCTCCAACTCATTGAAACCACTTTGAGCTTGCTATGAAGCGCTGGATACTCCTCACGTCCTTCTCGCTGAGCTCCGCCAGGTCGTTGAAAAGGTGTGCCCCTAGAAAATTCAGTCTGTTTCGTGCCAGACGAGGACAGGTGCAAAGAAGATGAAGTACTGTCTCTTCCTCCTCTTCGTCTTCGCAACTACGACAGTAGTCATGTGAGAAGAAACCAAGTCTACTTGCATGTCTGCCTATGAGACAGTGCCCCGTAATCACTCCAACAACCACACTGATCTGACTCCGCTGAAGTGAGATCAGCTGTTTGGATCTCGCCAAGTTCAACTTTGGCCAGATTTGCCGAGTTATTACGCATGAGGTACTATTTGACCATCTGTCATTCGTCAACTTACTGGCTTCCTCCTGAAGCAGCAGTTTACATACCGCAAGAGGAATTTCAATATCCTTTTTGCTGTTTGAAATGTGGTCCGTTGTACCACGTCGAGCCAGTTCATCGGCTTTCATGTTCCCCGTACTAACGAAATGTCCTGGCACCCATATGATATGGATGTTGAACTGATCTGTCATCTCGTTAAGAGATGAGAGACAGCTCTGGACTACTTTTGACGTGAGAAGGTGTGATTGAAGCGCTTTAATGGCTGCCTGACTGTCCGTATATATGCGAATATCACTAGTCGATATTACATTATACCTCAACCAGTCCGCGACTTCCTTTATCGCAGTTACCTCAGCTTGAAAAATGCTGCAGTAGTCAGGGAGACGAAAGGAGAGGTTTAACATGAGTTCCTCGCAGAACACCCCAGCCCCTACTCCTCTATCCCGTTTTGAACCATCAGTGAAGAAGTTCAAAACTCCTGGTTCCAAAACTGTATCCATCATCCAGTCCTCTCTAGATGGTATAATAGTCCGGAACTTTCTATCAAAAGATAGTGACGGGACAGTATAGTCGGTGGTCTTGGGAAGCCCTTTGTTACAAAGTATAGATGAGTGCCCTGTATTATTGCAGGTCCACATTAATGTGGATTTCAGTCGTATGGCAGTGCTACCTGCCCACTGTTTTCCCAAAATATCTAGAGGAGTTAGAAATAGCAGAGTCTCCAGTGCCTGAGTGGATGTGCTCCTCATTGCACCACTGATCCACAGAGAGATTGTTCTCTGAACTTTTGTCAACAACTTTAGGTTGACAGTTTTGTCCAGAGCAGGCCACCAAACTGTTACCCCATACAGAAGAATGGGTCTAACTACTGCTGTGTATAGCCAAAGGACCATGTGGGGATCCAGCCCCCAACCTTTCCCAATTGCATTTTTGCAGGAGTATAGCGCTACCGTAGCTTTCTTTACCCTTTCCGTAATATTCGGTTTCCAGTTTAATTTACTGTCTAAGACGAGACCCAAGAACTTTGCTTCACCTGTAAAAGCCAAGTTGAAACCATTTAAAGTAGGAGGATCGACATGAGGAATTTTATAATTCCTAGAGAAGAGAACCAATTCGGTTTTCTGTGGGTTCACACCTAGCCCACAACCATTGGTCCATAATGAAAGAATGCCCAGAGCATTTTGAATAAGCTCGCTAAGTGTCCCGGGATATTTTCCCCGAACGCCAATAGCGACATCATCCGCATAGGCAACCACCTTGAAGCCAGTATCCTCCAGCCTCAGCAACAGATCATTTATGACCAAGTTCCAGAGAAGGGGGGACAGTACGCCACCCTGCGGCGTGCCTCTGCTTGCAAATCTTCTGGCGGAGGATTTCCCCAGACTGGCATTTATGATTCTGCCTCTTAGCATCTGATCTATCCAGTCCTTAAGAGAATCCTCCACTCCTAGATTCGAAAGTGCCCGAGTTATAGCCCCTGTTAGCACGTTGTTAAAGGCTCCCTCAATGTCCAAAAAGGTTACCATCGCGTAGTCTCCATATTCGAAAGATTTTTCAATGAAATATGTGAGAGAATGAAGAGCAGTTTCTACAGATCTCCCCTTGCAATAGGCATGTTGAGATTTGGACAGCTTTTCCGGCACAATCGTGCCTCTAATATGAGCTTCTATTTGTCTTTCCAGTATTTTAAACAGGAAAGAAGACAAGCTGATTGGTCTAAGGTCTTTGGGACTGCAATGTGAGCGTTTTCCCGCCTTAGGTATGAAGACAACCTTCACTTCCGTCCATTTACTGGGAATGTGACATAGTTCTAGGCTGCCTCTAAAAATTACCTCTAACCAGGGAATGGTTAGATCCGTAGTTTTTGTATATCCGCAGGGATAATACCATCAGGCCCTGGTGACTTGTATGGTTTAAAACTGCTTATAGCCCACAGAATCTTTCTTCTGCTAATAATTTGACCTACGAGGCTGCTTGCCCTTTTACCTACTGATAAAGTAGGTGCAGATTCGGAACAACCAGGAAAGTGAGTCTCCAATAGTAGTTCCAGCGATTCCATACTATTTGTGGTCCATGCTCCATCCGGCCTTTGAAGAAAGCTTGGGATGGATGGACTAGTAGATAGTACTTTGCGAAGCCTGGACATCTCTGAAGACTCCTGAATTTTACCACAGTATAGTCTCCAAGATCTGTTCTTTGCGCTTCTTAGCTGATATTTGTAAATTTTGAGGACTTCCTTATAGGAGTCCCAGTCTACAGCGGCTTTTGTTTTCCTTGCTGTTTTGAAGAGTCTCTTGCATCGTTGACGTATTTGTTGAATCTCCTTTGACCACCAAGGTGGCCGAGATTTGCCCCTAGGCCTGCTAAGAGGGCAAGAGCCTAAAACCGCTTCATTAAAAGCGCTGGACAGTTCGTCCACTAATCCATCGAGTTCTACCGTAGTTTTTGGAGGTTCAGGCACCTGCACTGGTAGTGAATTCCCCAGAATAGTTCTGAAAATATCCCAGTCGGTTTTCCTCCTGTTCCTGTAGAGAGGGCTGTTCGGAAAGACCAAGCTCATTTCAAATTGAAGATAACAGTGATCAGAAAAAGAGTGGTCTTCCGAAACTTTCCAATTTAATAGTTTGGTCGTCAAAAAGTTTGAGACAAGTGTAATATCCAATACCTCCTGTCTATTTCTATTTATAAAAGTCGGCTTATTGCCTATGTTACATATATGAAGGTTAATACTTAGAATGTAATCAAGGAGTAACTCACCTCGTTCATTTGTGTCCGTACTTCCCCAGATTGTGTGATGAGAATTTACATCACTCCCAAGGATGACTCCAACCTTACGCTTCTGAGCCTCCAAAATTGCCTCACCCAGAATGACTGGTGGAATGTTCACTGCTTCATAGGCTAGGTAGGCTGATATTAGCCAGAGGTTTCGTTTATTGACCTCAATGCTGACCGCTGCCACATCTTCATTGCTGAAATTTGATAGCAGAAAACAATTTATATTATTTTTAACGAGAATGCACGACCGAACCCTACCCTCTTTTTTCGTGTGCATTAATCTATAACAGGGTGTCTTGAGTCCAAGTACCCGGTCACCAGCCACCCAAGGTTCTTGGATCAAGACTATATCCGTCCCTTCCTTTCCAATTTTTAAAAGTAGAGCAGCTGATGCTGCCTTTGAGTGGTGTAGGTTAATCTGCAAGAACGTCACCATTCTTAGACTTCCTTCCTTACCACTGTATCACCAGAGTCCTCCCCTGATGATGTGAAGTCCTCTGAGATTCCTCTTAATGACTCCAAGGACATTGTTATCTCCGTATCCGTGGAGATGGTTTCCACCAGGCTGTTCCCGTCTTGAAGGAGCCCAGATGAGCTTCCTGCAGCTTCCTCAGATTCCGGAGCCTCCGGCTTGTCCGCATCCTTCTTGTAGATTTTGAGTGTGACTGCACTGAAACCATAGCTTACCATACCATTTGTTTTTTCCAGCGCAGTCAGTGACTCTCTGTTTAGAATTATGACGGCCGACCTTGCGTTGGCAAATCTGGGTTGCCAACCTGCAACAACTGGAGTATCATCTTTGGATCGCTAGGCTCCGAAGGAATCCACACCCTGGCTCTTGGCCTACAGGGGATTTCTTCTCTAGCTTTAACAGCAAGGCTGGCTCCGGGCCATACCTCGCCTAGTCTTTCCACTGCCTTCTTGTAGAGCAGAAGAGATCTCTGATCCACACATGCAGTCAGTTTCACCTGGTTCCTGTGCCAACCCGCATCCCGACAAATCGGAGCAGGTCCTGGGTTTTCTGCAAGGATATCCAGGTAAATGGTGGTTAAGGCCCTTTCCACCTTTCTCCAATTGGCGGGCGTGATACTGCCATCCTCCTGGGACTGGTCAACAACTGCCACAACCAGCTGATCCTTGAGTACCTCGTTAAAAGGCCTCATTTCGGTAGCATGGAGCTTAGTTCGTTTTGCGATCTTTGGACTATCCTCCTGAGATCTGTTCCTTTTAATCTTTAAGCCGGCTGAAGGACCTTCCGACATCTGTTCGGTGACTTTTTTCGCCCACACAAGCGTAGCTTTGTCTTTCTCCGACCTGTCTTCTGGAGGGATATTATTTATCTTCTCCAGGGCCCTCCATGCCTTTCTCCTAGTATTATATGTTAGTTTTGAGGAACCAGCTTCATTGGTGCTTTGGTTCCGAATTATAATTCTTTGCTCAGGCCTGGTGGCCCGAGTGGAGGGACCAGCCTCATCTAAGCTTTTGTCCCGTTGTTTATTGGCAGGTTTAGAGATAGGCCTAAAGACCCGAGTCTCCTTCTCTACCTTTTCCGGTTTTGTAAGAGAACTGGACTCTTTTGTTTGTTTTGTTCCTTGGTCTCCCATATTTGATCCCACGAGTAGCGGAGAAAAGAGTGTCCATCTGTGCAGAGATCCGCAATACACAGACAAGGCTACTTAATCCGGAGGGCGCCAGGTATCCGGATCCACCGCTTGCGACTGAGCTAGTTTTTAGACTGGGCCCTCAGCCTGGCCGGTTATCGGCACGGTACGAATAACACCTTAACCCAGCCCAGTGATTTGTTTAAGGTTGACTCCTTTAGCGCCGTGTTTTGGCCTAGAAGCCGAAAAAATCAGCAATCTAGTTACCAGCAGCCACCACGAGGAGGTAACACGAGCACTTGCGGAAAGCTGCAAGTTACGGAGCCTATCGGCTTGCATCCCCCGAGCAACTTCCCACCTAGCTGCCATGATGGTACCTTTAAGCTTACCGGAAAATATTTTGAATTTGCTTCATGAGACACATCTATAGGTATGACAAAAAGACAAAGATGTTGAAAGCATAGTAGCAAGATGCAGGATTTGTAAAAAGTTTCAATCCAATAATAGTAAGGAACCGCTAATTCCACATGAAATTTCTCACCTACCTTTCGAAACAATTAGTTATGATTTATTGGACTTTGGTAATGAAAGTTACCTGGTTGTAATAGACTACTTTTCGAACTGGATTGAACTAAAACTCTTGCCCTCAAAATAGTCAGCGTCAGTTATTAATGCGCTTAATGCGATTTTTAGTACCCACGGCATTCTGTCGAAAATTATAGCTGATAATATGCCATTTGCTTTATGCGAGTTAAAACTGTTAAGTCATAGTTATAATTTTATAATAGTTACACCAAGTCCAAAATAACCACGGTCGAACGGCTTAACTGAAGAAAGCTGTTCACATATGTAAGACCATGTTAAAAAAGACTGGTGAAGATAACTCTTCCAATCTAGATTTGATGTTATTGGATTATCGGAATACACATGTTGCAGGGTTAAAATATTCAAATGGTCACATTCTAGACATTCTAGAAAAATCATTTGACTTTGGGTCTTTTGAATTTGTTGAACAAATTTCGTCGGTGGAAAATCGTTCAACATTTGATGCAAATATTGCTTGTTATTTATATGACCGACCGATCTCTGGTCTGGGGTCGTTAATAATGTTTACATCAAGTGCATACTATGAACATTCGAGGAAAATCTTGTTTGGTTTCTTTTTTTAACAAAAGTCGTCACTGAATTGTATTATAATCTATTGGGTATTGCTATCTTTATCCACATTCAGGCGCATAATTTGTAGTGTACGTACATATATACAGTGCTGGAAAAAAAATTGGGCAAACATATTTTACTACAAATTGGAGCCTTTTTTGGGAAAATTACAAAACTTTCGAAAGCAATTAGCTTATTGTTTCATTTTAAATACATGTATGACCTAATTTTTTAAAAACGAAAATTTACATGCAATTTAGGGGAAAAATCGATAAATTGCTAAAATATTCAAAATATCCAATTTGGCACTTAAGGGCGTGGTAGTAATGGAATAAAATAAACACTTTTTTTTTTGTATTTTATTGGGTTGTGGAAATTCTATCTTCAATATTAATATTTTATTGGACCGCCTTTTGCCTTTTTTACGGCGGTACAACCCCGCAACTGATGTGCAAAAAAATTGGTGAAACAATTAGTTTATTTAACGCCTACCGTTCCTGGCCGTAATTAGGGTGCAGATGTTTTATTGCCTGTAACTATTTTATTGAGTATAAGTAGTGCATATTTTGTAAGATTAAGTTATTCTGTAGGTGATAGTAGTCAAATAAAGAATAAAGTGCAATTTTAGTTAAAAAATGGGAAAAGTTAGTGAGCAGTGTCAGGAAAATTTAACCACGTGTGAAATAGCAGAAAGATTAAACATTCCTAAAAGTACTGTGGCGTGGAATAATAAAAAAAATGCGAGAAATGGACAGTACACAAAGAAAGAAAGGCTCTGGAAGGCCCAGAAAGACAACGCCAGTGGAAGATTATTTTTTAATATTACAATGTCGTCGGAACCGTTTTAAAACTTCATCGGACATAAGAGGGGATCTTGAGCGAGCAACGGCAAAACAAATTTCAGCCAGCTTAGTGAGAAAAAAACTTGTTAAACCTGGTTTGAGAGCACTTAAACCAGTCCAGAAGCCTGAGTTAGTTAACATTACCGTCCCAGGAGCATGTTTCTTGGACTCAAGCGATGTGGAATGATGTGATTTTCTCCAATGAATCTAAATTCAAGCTGCATGTTGGAGATGGAAGAATTGTCACAAGGAGGGAATCTCGCGAGATGTTTAGCAACGAATGTCTTTTAAGACTTCTACCAAAAAATGAAGTAGTTATGGTCTGGGGATGTTTTTCTGGAAATGAAACCAGTCGATTGTGTTTCCTTAGTTCCAAAATTACAGCAGCAGCTTATCTGCAGGTCCTACATAACGAATTTGAGACTTCTGTGTTAAAGCTTTTTGGCGAGACTTGCAGATTTATTTTTCAACAGTACAACACTCCGAACTGTTGAGTATCATCCAAACTCCAGTAAATATTAATGACGAGACCTAAAAAGGAAAAGAAAACACATCAAAGAATCGCGTTCAAATAAAACTATAAACTTGCTTAAACTTATCTGACTCAATACAGCGAAACCATGGTATTTTTATTGCAGACGTATTGCAGAATCGTTTGCGTAGGTTCTCAGTAGGAGAACTAAAAAAAAATTGAATATCGTCAATTACAGCGCCATCTATCATGAATGGGAAAAAATGTTCCAGCCAAATCCTACGTATTTTTAGCCGTAGAACCCGAATCTGCAATAAAAAATAGAGGTTCCCATCTTAATTTCAAAGTTATCCCTCGCCCCACCTACAAGGAGGGAGAGCGGGTTCTAATTTTAACACTACTGTATTTCCCCCGCGGAATAATTAAATGTTGATCTTTACCATTTCTTTCGTAGAGTGCTTATTTCCCGAGATATTTCTGTGTATCGGGTTAAAAAAATCACCCGGTATATGGCCGCAGCAGCAAGTGTTTTTGAAAATGAAAATTACGTTATTGCAACGAGTATTTAACGTACGTTTAACCTGATTTTGCTTTGTTCCGTGAGTTTGCCGTGACCATTTACTGCTATGGAGGTTTAGGTGATTAACTTAACAGAACTGTAGTTTGCTCATGCTTAATTATTGTCAGAAAGGGTTGTCCTCCAAATTCAAAATAGAATTATAATTTACTGACTTTTTGAACCAAAAATGTAACTTAGTTTAAATACTGAGCGAACAACATCCGTCTTTATGGAGGGGTTTCTGATCCCTTTGACTCCCGACTTTTTAAAAATAACATTTTTAAATAAGTTATGCCTGTTATTTACTAATTTGGGGTCAAGGAACTCAAAAAAGCTGGATAGAACGTTGTCAGATTTTTCATTGGCCCAGAAACTTCCGGCATCATATGTTGCCAATACGAGTCAACTGTTCTAAGTACATATTTGCATTTCGAGCCAAAATACTTTTAATCAGAATAAAATAACCGACAACTATAGTTTTACTAAGAGTAAGTAACAATTTTATTAACTTCAGGTATATAAATTACAGCTCACAATTAGTTTCATTTTATCACATTTTACTTCAGTACTTTCCATGTTCACACGGACATGCGAATATATAATTTAATATAAAATAAAATAAAATTATTAAATAAAGATTAAAGGTATTGTTATGTCGATTGTTCATTTGTTATGAAAATCATAAAAGCAGTCGTTGTTAGCATTGACATATAAATGTACTTGACATTTTACGCATATAATGCGCGATCGTCCCTTACATCCCGGATTTTTGCATCTAAATGCGGAATGAGATGCTTCAAATTGCGGTAAATGGTCAACCCTATCAAAACGGACATCTTTTTCTGGTCGGTGTTCCGTAGATCGTACAGTAGGTGCCGATTGTTCCAAATTCGCCTCGGAATACCTTCTCTTCCTTTTACAGTTGTTGGACTGAAAGGCATCGATCTTAGTTAGACACCATCCTAGTTTTAATTTAAAATCTTTCATCGATAATATGTCTCGTTTTGGCAGTTTATGAAAAGCACAATTTTGTTTGTACTCCAAATAACTGGCACATACAGCAAGATCAACCAAATGGAAAATTACTCTTAAGGTCCACTTACGAGATTTAATAAAAACTCTGTAGTAGCTCATATATTGATCTAATAAATCAACCCCGCCCATGCAATCGTTGTATCTAGACACAATTTCAGGTTGTTTTATCTTTACGTAGGCTTTAGCATTTTTGTCCCAGCGATCTACGATACATTCGGCTCCCTTTCCAATAAAATTCGATGCCAGATGAACTGCTCGGTTGTCTTGCCATTTGACTAGGACAATATTGCCATCACGATTTGTGATTTCTTCAGATGTTCCACGTCCTTTCTTTTTCATCGTAGCATCTGTACTAAAACATGGGCTATTAAAACGGTTAACTCGAATTGTGCCTGCTGCATTTATTTTATTTGAGCTCAATATCTCAAATATTTGGAAGGTGCTAGAATAATTATCAAAGAATAGATTATGTCCTTCGGCTCTGACGCGTTGAATCAAATGCAAATTTGTTCGATCGATCAAGTCGATCTCGGTAGCATGCCCTTAATACAGGACAAAGTCATAAGGGTACCCTGTTTTTCCACATAATAGAAATACCTTCAGGCCCCATGGAGACGGCTTACCTTTCACATACTGCTTAATACTGAGATGTCCTTTGAAAGGTATAATTTGTTCGTCAATTGACAAGGAACGCTCCATTGGCATTTCATTGCATCTCTTACGAACGCTGTCGATGATTGGACGCACCTTGTAAAATTTATCTTTACATTGTTTTGGTATTTTACAATTGTCGACCAAATGTAAATGACTTCTCAACCAATAAAAGCGATCTCTCGTCATAACCTTCGAAATTGCTTGAAGCTCGATATGGCAGTTCCAATACATGGCAATTTGGGGAAATCCCAATACTCCCATAATTAAATGTATCCCAAAAAGACTCATTATCTCTTTGGGTGTGGTATGCTTAAAGTTTGTAGAACCGTTTTGGAGGGCGTAAGTGTTCGTAAATTGTGCTATTTGTTCATACAATTCAAATGGAATGTAACGGCTGAATATTTCAAACGGCGTCTCTATTGAATCTGATGAATAAGATTCAGTTGAATTAAATTCAAATGGTGAACCATTAAATTGGCGAGTTCTCCATTTTATATCTTTTTTCTTCGTTATTGACTATTTTGTATCAATGAGCTTAACGCTCGACTCAACGTCATAATCATCTTCTTGTACTAGGGCTATATCATCATAGGTCATAACAATTTCAGCTAGATCATGGATTGTCGATGTTGGTTGCACGACCTGTACCTCTGGATGTTGCTCCAACAACTTCTCTACCACATCTCCTGCCGTTGGCTCATCTGCTTCTTCCAAGTCCTCTATATCAGAATTTTCTGCCATAATTAGATCAGCCGCCTCTTCGCAAGTCAAAAAATAGTTTACGGGATATTTTCAGGATGCCATTGTTCTGAAAAACAAAAGTTATAAAATCTCTGTGGCCAAACATATGATATATGATATTTCACTCGGGATGGCAACAAATGTTGCCACAAAGTAATTCACGTAAACTGAAATTTTACGCAATCAACTGTTACTACATTTGATTCGAATTAAAGTTTGTATTTATATGAATAATAAAAACCATATTTTAGAAAAATTTCGTAATAAAATCACCAATATTTATACTTTAAACTCAACCTTGTATGGAGACAAAAAATTTACACGACCGGTTCAATCTGTCAAAAAAATAATAATTTGAAACACTTCACTCGGAATGGCAACAAATGTTGCCACAAAGTTATTTAGGTATAACTAAAAATATGTACAATTAAATGTTATTAAACTTGATTCTAATTATAGTTTATATGTACTTATGTTAACAATAAAAATTGTTGTTTTTACAAAAATTGATAGTAAAAACATTAAAATGTATATTTCAAACTCACCTTGAATGAAGACAAAAAATGTGTGCGACCGGTTCACATATAACCTTACTTTTAACTGACTATATTCACGCAATTGCATTTGACAAAACTAATTAACCCTTTCAGATAGCAGGACAATCGGTTCGAATAATAATTTTTGAGGTTAGTATTATGTGTACCGAATGAAATTTGTGATTTGTACATGAAGAATTAAAACTAAACGGCAATATATAATCATTATTTTTCTGTACTTGTTCTATTGCACATATTGTACAGTTTTTAAATAATCGTATTCATTCAAACTTTTTGTTCATTTTACGGCGAACATTCACCTTTTCATAATCCCATTTATTATGTATGGATGTGATCTTAAGCCACATTGGCAAACTGTTTGCCAAACCATATGTTTTTTTGCCAAATTTTTCAACAGCTATGGTAGTAATTGCTCCGTCCAGTTCTTTACCTTTCTTTTTGATGTAATATTGGGGACCTGGAAGTGTCGAGAAATCCATTTTGACGTAGGTCTCGTCGTTCATTACGAAACAAGAATCTTTTCTTTCGTTCAACCATTTGTTGTGTTTCTTTGCTCGATCGATCCCTCTATTAAATAGTTCAACACTTCTTTTGGGGATTTTTGACTTCTTGTATGTCCGTAGATTATTTCTGGTTTTAGCTCGTTCCACAATCGATTTGGTTGTTTTGGTTTTTCTGGCCAAATCTCGCACAGACATCGAGGGATGTTTCGAAATGACTCTTACAATTTTCTGATCCAACATTTTATTTGGAGCACCTGATTTTTCTCCGGATCCAGGCTTGCGTGATACAGAAAGATTGATTTGACATTTTTTTTTACATTTGTTACCGTATTACTGGTAACACCGGCCAATTTATCAATTTTTTTATTGGTATACTCGGGATGATCATTGCACGATCTAATTATTAAATCACATTTTTCTCCTTATGATGCGTCCATTTCGAAACAAATAAAACAAATGCCCAATTTGACGTTTATTCGTTTTTTTAAATTGTTTTTCTACAAAATAACGGTACCAGTTTTTTTCTTTTGCGTAGTAACCTATGAGATAATATAAATTTGGGAATCACAAATTTCATTCGGTACACATAATATTTTAATAAATTAAAAAACCGGCGGTTAAAGTCAAGGCAACAAGCGTTGCCAAAATGTGTCAAAGGGTTAACGAAATGGTTTGAAATGATTCAATAGATATGTATACAAAAAAGTTTTCACATAAATCTTTTGCGAGTTGAGGGTGAACTCGCTGGTTGTTTTTATTTAACGATTCGAAGTATGTGTATCAATAACGAATAGTGACAATGCATGTCGTATGGTTCAGTTCATTATAAAAGCCCCAACAGAACTGTATAATTTTTGGTTTATATCGAAATATAGATACTGATATTACTGTCGATAATTCATATCCTACTTCATACCGCAAAACAAGACAAGCGGAATCTTAATATGCTGCACCGCCAATTGCATAATTCATGCGAAAAAATTTAAAATTCAACTATGAAAGCGACAATACAAAAATATTAAAAGCATCATTGTGGGTGTCGTGCTATATTATGATGTCAAAAATCCAAATTATTTTTTAACATTTCGGATTTAATTAAAATTCTTCTGAAACTTTTTAAATCAAAGCAACGGTTTTCCCCTAGGAAACGCGAACAAAATAATTTATTCAATCCACCAGGTGATATAAATTACTGAAATTAACTCCACCATGACATAATTTATTACAACAATTACATTAAACTATTTTTTTTATTTTTCTGTGTTTTGTTCTAAGCTTTACATAAAATGTTGATGAAACATCGAAAATTAAATCTGCCAGAGTAACAACAAAAACACAAAATAAAAAATTTAATTAATAATAAATTTTAATTTTTTAGCACTAAATAAAAACTCGAAACGAGTGACGACAAGAACGATGAGAACGACAACAACAATAACCAAAATGTTCTTGCGTTGCAAAATACTCATTGTAATATAAAAGCCTGTTAATAAAACTTTGCTACAATCTTAATAATATAGTATATCTACTATTATTCGAGTGTGTCTCTCATCGTAACGATACATGAAATGTGCAGCAGCAAAAAATATTTTAATTCATTCTAAACGTAGACTGAATGTATAGTAGATAAAAAAAGATAAGTTCTCTCTCTTCTTAATAATTCAATTTTTAAATATTTCATCATAAAAATTGTAGCATGGAATTAAGTTATGTTATATTCGCATAAGCGCAAGAAGAAGAAAAACTATACAAATCTTACAACAAAATGCGGTTTTAATCGACAATAAATCCTTCCCTTATATTTCATTACTTTCGTTTCTCAACTTTTCTTTTCCGTTTTCCTTATTAAAATGAAAATTCAAATAATGTAAATTTTTTTCTATTTTACTCGAATATTTTTTTTTATTCTTAATTTTCATTATCTTTGTCTATTGTCTTAAAATAATTTTTACCATTTCTTCGTAAGTTTCTCACATATGATTACACTGTTTTGTTGTTATACGAGTAACAACGACGAGAAAACGGAAAAGTTGAAATGAAAAACTTTCTGCATGTGCATGTAGAAAAGTTTTTTAATTTTTGTTCTTTATACAAAATTATAAAACAACGTTTTGTTTTCTTTATTATTATTTTTATCATTATAGTTATTATTGTTAGTATTTTTTTTTATTACAAGCAAAGTTAGATTGTTACATATTATATCATTAAATATAGTGTCGACAAAAAACAAATGACAGTACACTACCAATGCTTCGAACTGAACAAAACAACTTACACGAATTGCCGAGAAGCTCGAAAGTTTACATGTGCTCGCCTTCGCTATACATGGTTGCTCAGAATAACTGTCGTATTCATAATGTTGAATAAATATGCCTGTATCAATTATATTTGAACGAAATATTTTTTATTGCAGTAATTATCTTAAGACTAACATATATTTTTATTACTATTCAATTCTTTATCCTTTATTAGCAATAATCTTTTTCAAACGTGGAATAAATCCGCTACAGGCGGCACGCATCACTTTATCAGGTGTTTCGTTTCATACCGTCACTAAATGTTTCTTGAGTTCCTCAATTCTCATGGTTGGTAAATCTTTGAGTTTCGCCTCCATTATCCCCTATATGGAAAAATCTAATGGGTTTAAATCTGGGGAGCTAAGTGATCATTCCTTCGTTGTTATGAAATCAGGTAAATTCTGTTCCATCCAGTCTTGATTAATTGTTGCCTTATGGGCCGGCGCAGAGTTTTGAAGAAAGCAGAAGTACTCATCTCCAAACAATGTCTTGGCGTGAGGAACTAAGTGGTTCTTAATAACGCCATTCAGGTACAACACATGGTTTATTTGTATTCCTTTTTGTCAATAAACAACAGAGGCAGCTTACCTCGCTTAAAAACAGCCCCATAAACCATAACTGACTAAACATTTCGGAACCGTTGAACGTTTCTTGTTATCGCCGGTATTTATCATTAATCGATACAGCGTAAATACAGTCATTTTGAATGGTCAATGAGGGTCGCAGCAAGAATAGTTTCTCATCCGAGAATATGAAATCTGGGTCTTCGTGCCACTGTAGGAGAAACTTACATCTTCATTTCCTTTCTTCTATTTGATTGGTGGTTAGGCCATAACGTCAACTTTTCTTATAAGCTGAGACACCTAAATTGATTTCCGCATGATACGTTGTATCGAGTTAAGTTGTATATGTAGCTCATGAGCCAATCTGTTCTGAGATTGGCAAGGATTTCTACAAATTCTCCCTGGGACACGTTTTACATTTGCTGCAAGTTCAACTGATGATTTCGGTTCCGATTTTTTTTTTATATAAATACTTTCGGTATCCTTATATCATTTAATGCAACGTTCAATAAATCTTCGATTCACATTTTCACTTTTTAATGCGCTCACAATTTCAACAGTTTTAAAATTTTTCAAATAATGATGTAGTACTAAAGCGGTAACTATACATAACTTAAAAAAAATTATAAACTTAAATTAAGAAAAATTAAGAATGCGGTGAATGGCATTTGTGTGTATGCGCCATATAAAACTTAAATTAACTTAAGAAATTTAACGAAGCTTCGTTCAATTTCATCTGTCACTTAAAAAAAATTAGTGGCGCGGAAATATGCGTACAAACTTAAAAAAACTTATAAAAGAAACGTCATACGCTTTTGTTTTAAAGAAAATAACCAAAAAATCTTTTGTTGTGTGCGGATGAAATTGTGATAAATATTTAATTAAATTGTAAGTATTATGTTTGCACATTATAATTAATTGACCATATTAGAATAAATATAATGACCATAATCTATAATATATCAGTTCGAATTAAGATTTGTTATGACTGCCTTATCGAAAGCGTTCGAAATCATAAATGCATTTATGATAAAACCAATAAGGATTTCAAGAACACCGTTACGAAGGAAAAGGCATGGAATGAAGTAGCAGAGGCAACAGGATTAATAAGTGAGTAGCACTACAATAATGTGTTCATTATGCATTTTTATTGTACATAATTAACATTGAAATTTTTATAGTGGAGAAATGTCGCCGTAAATGGACTGTTCTAAGAGAACGTTTCAATAAAGAACAAAAAAAAAGAGATCTTCCAACGGGGAGCGAAACAGTATTTTACGAAGATTGGCCATACTTCGATAGTACGTTATTTTTAAAAGATTTCGTACAGCCAAGAAAGTAAGTTTTATGTAATTGGTATATATGTACGAGCATTATATTTAAAACTCGAAAAAATGTATTTCGTGACAAAAAGGAGGACAGGAACAACAATTTAGATACCGATATCGATATATCCAACTGTTCAACTAATACAAGTGTAGTAACATATTCTAAGAAGGCAAAAAATTAAAAGAAAAGGACCTGGCTTATGAAGAAGCATGTGAGGCTATTAGATCCGCCGCCGAAACCATTCAGGCCAAAAACACCATCCAGCAACTGCCACAAGTCACTGGAAGGCATGAAATAGGACAAAATTTCATGACATCAGTGTTGTTGATGCTCGAACCCTTACCCGACATCGACTACGATAGCGCTTTCGCGCAAATAATGCAATTTGTTGTGGACTTACGACGATGTCGGCTACATATTGAAGAAGAAGAGAATTTATAAAACGGATTTTTTTTGATTTTTTTTTACTTTTTATTTTATTTTTTCTGTAATTTTTAGTGTATAATGAAATGCTGTGAATTAAAAATATGTAAGTGATTGAACTGCTGTGATTTAAAAAATAATGGAAATAAAAGATTTATATTGTTTAATTTATAAAAGATATTTATTTATTATGTTTTAATTCATCCAAGACAATTGGCCCTCGTTATTTACAAATTCACACAAATTATCTCGCATGTCCAACGCCGTTCTACCGCCTATAACATGTGTGCTCTGAGATGGAGCTATTGATCCCAAAGCTCGTTCAACTTCGCTGCGCCACAGCCCTTCATGCATTGTATGGTTCGAATCTTCACAATCTACAAAATTTGATGGCACATATATTAGTGCACTGTCTTTGCTGAGACGTAGAAAATTGTGCAAAGCAACACAACCCAGAACAACTTTTTCAGCATTATCTGGGCTCATGTGCAATGGTTAGGAGAATTCTCCATCTGCTTACAAGAATTCCAAAAGAATTCTCAATGAATCGACGAGCTCGCGAACAATGAACAATGTAAAATGCTAAAATTATTTAAACAACTAAACTTATCAATTAAATTACTATCGCTAAACACTATTATTCTAACACTAATTGAATAATTCAGTAACTCACTAAAAATATAATAAAAATTAATAATTTTAAAATAATCAAATGTGAGCGCACGAAAATAGCTGTCATTCACTAAAGATTCTTACGGAAAGTATAGTTGGAATGTCAAAAAAAATTAGTTTCGTTAAAATTTTAAATTTTTTTTGTAAGTTATCTATAGTTACCTCTTAAATCGTATATAATCTAACTTAAGTGGCGACCAGCGAAAAATTATAAACTTAAAAATTAAGAATTAACAAAACTTAAAAATGCGGTAAATAGAATTTCTGTGTTCTCGCCCAGCGGAAAATTAACGTCACTTAACAAATTTAACGAATCTTCGTTAAATTAGATCTGTCACTTTAAAAAAATTAGCATACAAAAAGAAATAAATGTCTAATCCAACAAAATGTTGATGCGAAAGATGCAAACTTTATCATTGCATGGCTTTTATTTTTCATTTTTTATTTATTTATTTCAGTTTTATTTTTCTAGGTTTAACTGACTGTAATTAATTTATTTGTTGATTTAACAAAATTTTTTTAATGTACGTTTTCCTAAAAGGGTAAAACATATGATCATTTTGCGCTCGCAAATTATTTAGCCCCATTTTGTACTGCACATAAACAATAACAATTTGTAATTTAATATTTTTTATTTTGTTTGTGTGTAGGTTCCTTTATTAAGCTTGTCAACGCATAGTCTTATTTCATCGCATGCGCGCACGTTTAGTATAAGCGCGTTGAATTACTTTTTTTTCTTAATAATTATCGATCAAATCTATTACTTTTTTTATATTGTAAAACGAATTTTGTTGTGTCATCACAAGTTTGTTACTTGCTTGTTTTTTTTTATTTTGTTAGTCTCTTTTTTGATTTGGTGAAATTAACAATTGAGCAATCCTGTGACACAAACTAATAAAACCAAAAATAAATTGAATTTTTTGATGTAGTGTTTTGGAAACCACCGTTTTTCATTCACCCACATTTTTTCCTAAGTTTGTAAACTTACATCAGCACAAAAAAGCTTGTGCTCCAACATTTGGTGTCAGATGTGGGGTAGTTTTACATTTATTGGTTTTGTGCTGCTATTGCTCCATTTTTTTTTGTTTGTTGGTAAAATAACAAAGTGTGTATTTGTTTTGTTGTGTATAGTGATTAATCTACTCCGAAGGATCGACCTGCTAGTTTATCACATTAATACGGGCGTATCAAAGAATTGTCGCATCGTATCGTAGTCATTCAAATAACGGTAAAAATCACGTGTTGCTGATAGCGCATTAACATAGCGGTACACATTGCGGTGAATGCTCTTATATCTCTAAGCATTATAAGCGGATTTTCAAGTGGGTATTTATTTGCATCGTAATTACGTAAGTTAAACACTTCCATTATATTTTTTGTGAGATGCCTCCGGCTATAGATCCTCGTCGCTCTAAACAGTTCGTCGAAAATTTCCAAGAAAAATTGGAGCGATATGAGAAGTACGTGGCGGACAGTCTTGCAACGGCGAAAGCCAAACATATTCAACAGCGATTGACTGATTTGGGTGAAGCTTGGATGGTCTACAAACGAATGTTACCCCCATATGAAATTATCGATACTGAGCTGCTGACTGAGCATGTTCGCACATCAATCGAAAATTCATATTTTTTCATTGTATCCGAGTTTGAGGAAAAATTGGAAGAATTGAAGGAGGCACGACGCAAGGTTCTTGTAGGAGATGAAAAGCCAGATCATGCGAAGGTAATTCCGCCTACGGTTAGTGCAAAGCTTCCCATCGTGGAGCTTCCGATGTTTAGTGGCGATTACTTAAAGTGGAATAGTTTTATTGGTACGTTTGATGCCCTCATTCATGACAATCCATCGTTGAGTGACCAGACTAAATTTCAGTATTTGAAATTATCACTGAATGGTGTCGCTGCTACTGCTATAGCTGCAGTGGAATTATCCGATGAGAACTACAAAATCGCCAGAAAAATTCTCCAGGATCGTTTCGACAAACCGAACTTTATTTGTGAGCAGCATATCCATCAGCTATTCGCTTTCAAATCGCTTGATCGGCCTGACCCAAAGAGATTGTTGGAATTACATGACCACTTTCGATCGCATCTCCGTTCACTCGAAGCTTTGAAGAGACCTGTGAATCACTGGGACGATCTAATGGTGTACACAATGGTTTCAAAATTGGATACGGAAACAAAGACCAAATGGAACGACTCCGCTGCATCGACTCATCTTCCAACGTTAGATGATCTGTGCCATTTCCTCAGTTCTCGTGCTCATCGCTTGGAAATTCAACCAAAAAACTCTACACCCGCATCCAATTAGTCAAAACAATCAAAGTCCGTTCCCCGCTACAATCGCCCGATCACGAACTCACTCACTACAACGAAATCATCGACATATTTCTGTGTACATTGCAAATTAAATGGGCATTTAATAGCTCGTTGTCACAGATTTCTAAATTTGCCAACTGACCAACGTCATAAATTCGCCATAGAAGCCAAATTATGCTTCACCTGCCTTCGTTCAGATCACGTTGTTGCTGCCTGTCCGGTTACAATCCGCTGCCGATATTGTAGTTCAGCGCACCATTCTCTTCTTCATAAGGCAGCCGATGAAACTCATCCGACACTTTCGAAAACTGAGCCATCGCCAACAGATTCAAAAGCTGGGAGCTCGTTAGATCCTATTAAGTGCAAGCAGATTACAACTACTAGTGCCTTAACAACGGAATCGGCACTTGCGGCATCCAAACCCCAAAAGAGCACAGCGTCCTTTGTATATTTGGCTACTGCATTGGTCAAAGTTCTTGATAACTTTCGACATTCTATCGTTGGAAGAGCCCTGCTGGACTCCGGTTCGCAGTTGAATTTCATGACCGAATCATTCTCAACACGCCTAAAAATTCCAAGATGTAACAGTGTCACTAGAATTCAAGGAATCGGCTCAAACGTAGTTTCAACTCTAGCTAGTTCAACAATAACATTGAGTTCAAACATGACCAACTACAAAACCACGTTGGACGTGCAAGTGCTTAAAAAGATAACGAGTTACCAGCCCACTGCTACAATTAACGATATCAAATCGTGGAAAATTCCGTCAAATATTCAACTTGCCGATCCTGAATTTTTCAAATCACAGAATATTGATTTGCTACTTGGCGCAGAGATTTACCATGACTTACTCTCTGTTGGTCAAATTAAATTGGATGATTAATTACCAACACTTCAGAACACCGTGTTGGGATGGATAGTTGTTGGAAAAGTCTCGCCACAGCCGGCTTCTGAACAATTTTGTCATTTGGCTATCGATGATCCGATTACTTTAAGCGACCAAATCGAAAGATTCTGGACCATAGAGAATCTTCCACATTCCGTAAAGCCGCTATCCATCGAAGAAGTGGAGTGTGAAAAACGCTTTACAAAATTCACCACCCGGGACAACGAGGGACGATTTATTGTCAAACTCCCATTTTTTTCGAATCCATCAATACTTGGAGACTCGAAAAGTCTCGCTGTTCGCCGATTTTACAACTTAGAACGACGGCTTCATAAAACACTAGAATTATTCGCCACTTATTCCAACTTCTTGGACGAATACAAAATGCTAGGACATATGGAAAATGCCGACCTAGCAGCTGTTACACCACCGAATTTCTATTTTCCGCATCATTGCATTCTAAAGCCGGACAGCTCGTCCACGAAATTGCGTGTAGTGTTCGATGGCTCTGCCAAGTCTTCTAGTGGAAAATCGCTCAACTCAGTTTTGATGGTGGGGTCTGTCGTTCAGACTGACCTGTTTTCAATTTTAATTCGGTTCCGAGCCCATGCTTATGCATTTAGCGCCGACATTGCTAAAATGTATCGGAAAGTACGGGTCCACGAGGATGATCAACGATATCAACTCATTCTGTGGCGAAACGCTCCGACTGAACCGCTTTCAACTTTTAAATTGAAGACCATCACATATGGTACGTCGTGCGCCCCGTTTCTCGCCACAAGATGCCTTAAGCAATTGACTCTCGATCACAAGGCTACTTTACCTGTGGCTGCCGAAGCAATTGAGAAAGACGTTTACGTTGACGACCTACTTACCGGCACCAACTCAATACTTGCAGCAAAAGAGCTGAAAATTCAAATAATAAATATAATGCGTTCTGCTGGCATGGATTTGAGAAAGTGGTGTTCGAACAAATTTGAAGTCATCGAAGACATTCCCACAGAGTTTATTGAGACATCGTTAAAAATCGACGATCATGAATGGGTAAAAACCCTTGGAATTTTATGGCATCCGTCCACTGACAGCTTCAACGTTTTTGTTAATATCAACCCAGATACAACCATTACAAAACGAACCATATTTTCACAAATCGCTCGGATTTACGATCCACTTGGCTTCTTGGCTCCGGTGGTTACATTAGGAAAGCTGCTAATTCAAACACTTTGGCAACTGAAATTGGACTGGGACCAATCACTTCCCCAGAGCCTGCACACTTATTGGCAGACGTTCCAAAGGAGTCTTAGTTGGCTCAACAAATTCACAATCGATCGCCATCTGTTCAACACTAATGAACCACGTAGCATCCAAATTCATGGATTTGCCGATGCTAGCGAACGTGCATATGGTGCTGTGCTGTATGTTCGCTGTATAAATGATGATGGTCGCACTTCCGTTAAGCTACTTTGCGCAAAGTCTCGTGTCGCGCCGCTCCAGAAAACTACATTACCTCGTCTGGAGTTGTGTGCCGTGGTATTACTTGCTCAGCTAACGCACAAAATACACCAGAATTTGAATTTCAACGTAGATCAAACATACTATTGGTCGAACTCAACAATTACTCTCCATTGGATTAAGTCGTGCCCATCCAGATGGTAAACGTTCGTTTCGAATCGAGTCACAACCATCCAAGAAGTTTCAAAAATAGAAAATTGGCTACACGTACCGACAGAATGCAACCCAGCTGATTTGATTTCGCGAGGATTGACAGCTGAGAAGTTCATTCAATCAGATTTATGGCTGCACGGACCGGCATTCCTGTTAAAAGAAAATTTGTTCTGGCCAACGCTTCGCGACGAGTTTCCAGTACCTGAGGATATGCCAGAATTAAAGAAAATTCAATCAGTTGCCGCTGTTGCAAGTGATTCACCAGATGTGTTGAAGGAAATCAAGTTTCATCATGACTTCAAAAAACTTAGAAGAGTGGTTGCGTATATGCTGCGCTTCAAACTTAAACCGCAATTCAAATTTAGTGGCCCGCTAAAACTAGAAGAACTAGATCGAGCCCTCAACACTATTATCCGAGTCGTGCAGAAACAATGTTTTGCAATGTTTTCCGGTCGAATTCACGGGATTGGAAAACGCCAATTTCATCGTCAAGCAACCAATGCTTCGTTCGTTATCATTATTTCTAGACGAAAACCACATAATCCGCGTCGGTGGACGCCTTCAACGTACCACTTTGCCCTACACCTCGAAACATCTCATCCTCTTGCCCAATAATCATAATTTTACATTAATTTTATTAAATTTCTATCATAGGAAACTGCTACATGCTGGTCCACGAGCTCTATTGGCCGCCGTTCGACAATATTATTGGCATTTGTACGGCACAACAGTATGTAAGAGGATCTACCGAGAATGCAAAGTGTGTTTTCGGGCTCGGCCGATTCCAATGATGCAACAGATGGGACAACTACCATCGGAACGAGTAAACGCCGCACCACCGTTTTATTCAGTCGGTATAGACTTCGCCGGCCCATTTTTCATCCATTACCGTATCCGAGGCAAACCACCAACGAAGACATATCTATGTCTGTTTATTTGTTTTGTCACAAAGGCAGTCCACCTCGAGTTGGCCTCCGACCTCAGCTCAAATGCATTTTTGGGGAGTTTCAAGCGATTTGTGGCCATCCGAGCGAGGACTTTGTAAATATGTTTTGTTCGACAACGGCACCAATTTTATCGGTGCTAATTCCGAGTTACGTGAGCTTTATGCACTGCTGTCGTCAACCCAATTAAAAAATGAGCTGCAATCCATATGCGATGAGGATCATATTGAATGGAAATTTACGCCACCGGCCACTCCCAATTTTGGCGGCTTACATGAAGCTGGAGTGAAACTCGCCAAATTTCATCTGCACCGTACGATGGGTCTAGCGAAGTTTACATACGAACAACTGCTGACGTTAGTCAAACAAGTTGAAGCAGTGCTAAATTCACGGCCGCTCGGGCCCATTACCAACAGCCCTGACGATTTTGATTGTCTTACGCCGGGGCACTTCTTGATCGGGCGACCCCTCAATACTTTACCGATGCCTGATGTAACTAACCGGCCGCCGCTTGAAACCTGGAAGCAGATTGATTTTCAACACCGAATATTTTGGAATCGTTGGTCACAAGAATATCTGCGAGCCCTACAGCAACGCCACAAATGGACCAAACCAACACGCAATCTCACTATTGGTGATTTGGTAGTACTCATCGATGATAATCAACCTCCACTTAAATAGAAGCTAGGACGGGTTATTGAAGTATATAGACGGGCGTCTATGAAGCGTTATGAAGACGGGCTGGTTCGTGGCTAACGTGAAAACCATGCACGGTACCTACAAACGCGGGATCTCAAAAATTTGTCTGCTGCCTCAAGATAATATTGAAACTGTTGGGACGTTTCAAGGCGGGGAGAATGTCAACGCATAGTCTTATTTCATCGCATGCGCGCACGTTTAGTATAAGCGCGTTGAATTACTTTTTTTTCTTAATAATTATCGATCAAATCTATTACTTTTTTTATATTGTAAAACGAATTTTGTTGTGTCATCACAAGTTTGTTACTTGCTTGTTTTTTTTTTTATTTTGTTAGTCTCTTTTTTGATTTGGTGAAATTAACAATTGAGCAATCCTGTAACACAAACTAATAAAACCAAAAATAAATTGAATTTTTTGATGTAGTGTTTTGGAAACCACCGTTTTTCATTCACCCACATTTTTTCCTAAGTTTGTAAACTTACATAAGCACAAAAAAGCTTGTGCTCCAACAAAGTTTATAATTTTTCGCTAGTTTGAATGTCAAAAAAAAATTAAGAAAAATTAGTGTCGTTAAAATTCCTTAATTTATAATTTTCACTGGTTAAGCCTTTAGAGAACTACGTTTTTCTTCTATCTTGTTTTATTGTATCTTTACGATTGGCGACTCTCAAGTATAACAAAGCTAAAAACATGAATTTTTTTTTCCGCATATTGGTACAAAAAATTGGAAAATGATGAAATCGGGTTTCCAATTTTCGACACATATAGCGTTGGAGTGCAAGTTATTTTTTTTAAATTTCTGTAGACGCCATTTATTGTGATTTGGTGTTGTAACTTCAAACTTGTTGATACGCTAAATATTTTTATTATAATTTTTCGAACAAATCAACAAAATTAACAAAATCGTACATTTCGAATTAAATTAAATTATTGTCAGTGTAAATTATCCATAAGGTAAATATTGGCAAACATTTTGCACATATTTTTTGTGTAATAAAAGTGTGAGGTGAAATAATGACATGAACATAATTTTCAATACGAAGTTTATATGAAAATAGTGTCGTATTTAAATTACATTTTTATTTGTTAAAAACGTAATGATTAGCAAATTTAATTACCCCAAAATGTAATCTTTGTATACTTTGTTGGAGACAGCAAAAATCAATACAATTTCACAATCCAGCGTAATCACATGAAATCATAACCTACAAACGAAACACAATATTATATTAGATCAGCAACACATTTTATAAATTTTGTCATAATATTTAAACACTTAGCTTATTAATTTTCATTTTATAAATTCCATTAAATTTCACGTATGTGAAGTTATCCCAGGATTTCATCCCAGCAAATGAAAAAACTTGAATCAGGCAACCCTAGAAAATTTAAAGCCATATTTAATATTATGTGAAGTTAGCCCAGCCCAGGATTTAATTAAAATTAGGCTAAATACCGAAATTACATATTATCCAATAAAATAAAATAAAATCCACATAAAAAATTAATACAATTTAAATCTTCACTGATATTTTTAATTATTTGGCAAGATTTACCTAGTACCTAAAAATTTATGGATGTTACAACAATTGGTTTATTTTGCTGTAGCTTAATTCAGAAAACAATTCATGAAAATCGTATTGTTCCAAGTGCCTGAAATAAAGTCATGGGCTGAGAAGTTTCATTCATTTTTATATTGCCGATCAGATATTCGTGGTTTGCCAAAACTAAAAATGTCTCGTATTTTCTTCTTTCTTCTTCTTCTTCCGCTGGCGCTACATCCCATGAAGGGATTTGGCCGCCTCAACGATGCTCCTCCAAATAATCTGATCCGCCACAAGAGAACGCCAGACACGGTGACCGAGTGTGTATAGGTCCCTCTCAACGTCGGCCATCCATCGGGTAGGTGGTCTCCTACGAGGTCCTACTTTCGCTGGTGCCGACTCCAAGGCCTGTTTAGTGGTCCGATTTTGTGAACGTAGCACGTGGCCAAGCCAACTCAGCCTTGACGATTTTATGAATCCTATAATGTCAACTTTATCGAGATCATTTCTGATCTCGTGATTCATTCGCATTCTGTACGTGGCTCCCTCTTTAATGGGACCGAGAATTCTTCTTATCATCTTACGCTCAGTTACAGCGATTTTCTGTGACAACTGGTCTTATCAGCGCCTTATAGATGTCCAATTTTATTTTGCGCGATATATGAGGAGACTTGAAAATTTTGATATTGGCGTAAAATGCTCGGTAGCTTGCTGCGTTCCTCGATGAAATGTCTACAGAAACGGAGTTTTGCTCAGTGATCAGTGATCCTAGGTATTTAAACTCATTCACGTTTTCATATTGAGTATCTCCTGAAATGAAGTCCCCACGAGTCTGCCTTCTCGCGGTCACCATGTATTTGGTCTTCGCTTCATTGATCTGAAGGCCTATTTGTTGGGCTATTAATTCCAATGGGAGGAGGACCTCTTTCAGAGAGCTGATGTTGCGACCCAGAATGCAAATATCGTCAGCGTATGCTAATAGCTGGGTTGATTTATAATACAGGCAGCTACGCTGCGCTATATTAAGCTGACGAATGACATACTCTAATGATAAATTGAATAGAGTTTGAGCTATTGGGTCTCCTTGCCGCACTCCAGATGTTATCTCGAAGGCATCCGAAATTGTGCCTTCTATTAGCACCTTACATATTGAACCATTCATTAAAAGCTGGCACATTGAAACCAATTTTGACGGTATGCCCAGGTAGGACAGTACGTTCCATAACGTATTCCTCTTAATGCTGTCGTACGCCTGTTGAAAGTCTATGAATAGAATGTGTACAGGGATGTCCTTTTCATAGTATTTCTCCAGCAAAATCCTCAGCGTAAAAGTTTGATCGGTCGTTGATCTATTTGGACGAAAACCACATTGATAATCACCCAAGATCCTCTCGCTATAAGTTTATAACTTTGCTGCGACTACGTTGGCCAAAACCTTGTAGCCTGTGTTCAGCAAAGCTATACCGCGGTAGTTGTTACAGTTCAATCGATCTCCCTTTTTATGAAGTGGACATATAAGAGCCGTCTTCCACTCTACTGGGATTTCTTCTCTAGACCAAATTGTTGATATTAGCTCAAACATGCGGCAGAACAGATAATCGCCGCCATATTTGAGCATTTCATTGCAGATACCATCCTCACCAGGTGTCTTGTAATTTTTCATCTGCGATATCACGTTCCGCACTTCATCATACATATGATGGAGGAGGTGGTGGTGTCCTCTCGACGTTAATATCGTGTTGAAGCAAGAGAGGTTGTTGCTCGGGAGGTGGTGCCTGTTTATTTAAAAGCGAGGAGAAGTAATTTCGCCACACTTCGAGGACGGTTTTGGTGTCCATTTCCAACTTACCGGATTTGTTGCGAATAGCGCTGCTACGTGGATGAAAGTCCGTAGCTAATTCTCTTATGCAACGATATCAATCTCTCAGGCTAGAATTTTGGATGTTGCGTGCCTGTTGTTCATGCCATTCCCGTTTTTTCCGTCTAGATAGCCTATTAGCGATTCTCCTCGCAGTCATGTAGGCGTTATGGGATTGTCTTGTTCTTTGCGATAGATCTCGTTGTCGTGCGCGATCTTTTCCCCGAATAGCACCAATACAATCATCATCAATCCAGAGATTTTTAGGCCTATAGTGGACTTTGAGGCATCGGTTATCGCCGTTTTGATAATGTCCCACTGTTCTTGAACGGAGTCAGGAAGTGGTTTATTTTCCAAGATGTCTGATACAGTCATCCCAAAGGTGGTTCTGGTAACTTGGTCGTTCCATGCCGCAGTGTTCCAACGAGTGATGCGCTGAAAGCGATGATTATATGTGGTTGATAGACGAAATTTTAATTCAGCAACTACCAAGAAATGGTCTGAATCAATGTTCGCTCCACGTTTAGTTTTGATGTTTTTAAGGCTAGAAATATGTCTCTTGGACAAGAGGATGTGGTCGATTTGGTTAACCGTTGTCCCGTCGTTTGATCTCCATGTGGCTTTATGAATGCGCCTATGTGGGAAGTATGTGCTGGCAACCACCAAGTTGTACAGTAAAGCTAGCTCGATGGTGCGCATCCCGTTGTTGTTTGATGTATGGTGCAAGGAGTTTGGTCCAATAGTGCTTCGATATGTACTGCCAGCATTGCCAATTTGAGCATTGAAGTCGCCCAAAACAATTTTAATGTCATGTTGCGGAATTTTGCTCAGGACGGTTTCGAGCTGGTCGTAGAAAGCGTCTTTGATTTGATCAGGCTTCTCCTCGGTGGGGGCATGAATGTTCACAAATGTGATGTTAAAGTGACGTCCATGAAACCTGAGTGTACAAATCCGATTACTGACAGGCATGAAGTAAGTCACAAATTGACGGCATCGATTGCTAATCAAGAAACCGACGCCAAATTCATGTTTATCCATATTATTGCTATGACAGAGTGTTAGCCCGAAGCGACTATAATCAGTGATGTCATTGCCGATTAGTCTTATTTCCTGTAGCGCTACGAGGTCGAGTTTATACGTAGATACTTGTTCGAAGAGTTGATGGAGGCTCTTCGGGCGGTTTAGGCTGAGTACGTTCCATGTTCCAAATTTAAAATCGTTTTCCTTATATCGTGTCCGAGGTCGTTGTTGTGAATCCAAAAATATCCGAGGCTCATGTTGAGGTTTCGTAACAAAAAAATTTTTACAGGTTGGGCTGTTAACCCAACGCCAACCTTCTGTAGAAGGACCACAGCCCTCACACTTTAGCCTACTCCTTTAACAGAGTTGTTTCTAGTGGCCGCCACGAAGAGGCAGTGTGAGCACTTGCTGAAGTTGCATGCAGTTACGGCACATGAAGCGAGTCTTGTGTTTATCGCCCTGGATACACAGCAGCCTGAAAAATTCTTAACACTAATACGAGACATTTTTAATTTTGGCAAACCAGACGAATATCTGATCGACAATATAAAAATGAATGAAACTTCTCAGCCCATGGCTTTATTTCAGGCACTTGGAACAATACGATTTTCATGAATTGTTTTCTGAATTAAGCTAATGGTATCCCCTTCTTAAAAATACTAATTACTAATCTGAGATATTTTTATTTGCGGTAAAATAAACCAATTGTTGTAACACCCATAAATATTTAGGTACTAGGTAAAATCTTGCAAGTAATATAAAATATCAGTGAAGAATTAAATTGTATTTATTTTGTATGAGAATTTTATTTTATTTTATTGGATAACATTTAATTTCGGTATTTAGCCTAATTTTAATTAAATCCTGGGCTGGGCTAACTTCACATAATATTAAATATGGCTCTAAATTTTCTAGGGTTGCCAGATTCAAGTTTTTTCATTTACTGGGATGAAATCCTGGGATAACTTCACATACGTTTAAATTTCTGGTCACCTATAAAGTAATTAATTCTTTAATTAATTTAAATTTTATTTATAAACAATTGCTTACCATTTGTTATTATTTTGGTTATTAGAAATATCAAATCAATTGAAATTTATTAACATTTGTTAAGATTTTAGAACTTTATAAATGGTAAAGCCGGCTCAGTAGCTTAAATTATTAGTATGTTTATGTAATGAATTTAAAAGGCTTTAACCACCTATTGGTGATCATATAAATTAAAAATATTATTGTACAACTTTTTTATGTCAAAAATAAAATAAAATCGCTCTCTTGATCGCTGACCACAGGAGTGAATACACCAAAATAAAAATAAAAATCGAAATATTTTGTATTGGAAATCATTTTTATTATACTCTCGACAAAATAAAAGTTATACCAGAAAATTATCATAGAAGATAATTTTAATCAAATTGGTTTTGAGTCAAGTGTATACATATTAAACGGTCTTACAAACCGGATTAGTCTAATGTGTATGCATACTTGATTGATTTGGAACTATTTTATAATTGTAAATGTCGGAAATTTGTCTTTAAAAATTACAGAAATTTAATGTGCGTTACGATGTAAATGTTTTAAAATATTAAATTGTATATTTATTTATAAGTTAAAAACTGGTAACTCTGGTTTTTAGTATAGTTCCAAAAATGTTTAGTGTATACGTATATTTATAGTGTATTTAATATTAAATTTCTGCAATTTGTTTGCACACATTTCTGCCATTTAAAATTATAAAACTGCTCCAAATGAATCAAGTATACAAATATCACCCTTTAAGTTTCATTCTGGATTAATTAAATTTTCCAGTCATTACAATTATAACAAAAAAATTTATTAATTTATTAATATAACCCGAAGACCAATAACTCTAATTACATATTTTTAATTTCAGATCGTGCATTGCAGAACTTCCCCACAGAAGAGTCGCCCATACATTTTAGATTTTTGTATAGTATGCAACTAACTATGTATATAATTGACCTATGTATGTACACTACATTTGTAAATAAAAAATTTTTAAAATAAAATTTTAAAATAAACAAAAAATGTTTTTATTTAAATACGGATAAAAATCAAATTGAAAAGTGAAATTTTGCCACCAAAATTTATATTGTAATCCACGCCCATTTTTTTGTCAACATAACCTCACTTTTTTGTCATCATTTTCCGATTTTTGTGGCCAACTTTCATAGTAAATCTTATAATAATTCAGACATTGTTCCGGAAAAAAGTCGGTGATGAAATCAGCAAAGTGTCAGAAAAATTCAAAAATTGTCGGATATAAAAATACTTGGGCTGTAATTAGTATGATACTAAACTAGTACAATTTTAGTCAGAACCAAAATGTAATTTACATATTATACCATAACCCAAGTATTTTCATATCCGAAAAATTTTGTATTTTTCTGACATTTTGCTGATTTCATCACCGACTTTTTTCCGGAATAATGTCCGACTTATTATAAGATTTACTACGAAAGTTGGCTACAAAAATCGGAAAATGATGACAAAAAAGGTGTGGTTATGTCGCACAAAAAATGGGCGGGGTTTATAATATAAATTTTGGCGGGGAACCTTTTTTATATACATATACATACATACATATTATGTACATCCATATTTAAATAAAAATATTTTTGATTTTAAAATTTTATTAGGAATTTTTTATTTTCATATATGTACATATCATAATTTACAATTTTTAAATTTATTTAAAAGTAAAATAAAAGAATGAATTTAAATCCAAACACAGCTGCTCCGAAGCCGAACTCAAAAAATGCCGCCATGCATTTTGCAAAATAATGTAAATATGATTTTGCAAAATAATCTCCCAATTCGCGCTACATCTATAAAAACAAATTGATTTTATTTAATTAATAATTTGTAAACACAAACACAAAAATAAAAATTCTACAAAAACTAAGAAATAATACCTACCACAACACAATAAAAAATAAAATTTAAGCAAACTTACAAAAATATAAACAACCTTAATGGCGTCTCTCACAAAAGTAAACTACATAATACAATGTAGTACACACCAACGCCATTCTTTACTGCTGTGTTAAAAGTTAGAAAAACCAAATTTCATCATTTTCCGATTTTTTGTACCAATGTGCGGAAAAATGTTGGGAATGTGGAATGTTTCAGCTTTGTTATACTTATGGGAACCCAAGTATTTTTATATCCGACAATTTTTGTATTTTTCGGACATTTAGCTGAAAACATGAATTTTTTTTCCGAATGTTGGCCAAAAAAATCGGAAAATGATGAAATTTGGTTTACAACTTTGATTTTTTTCATCATTTTCCGATTTTTTTGGCCAACTTTCATAGTAAATCTTATAATAAGTTGGATATTATTGCTGAAAAAAGTCGGTGATGAATTCAGTTTTGTTATACTTGGGAATTAAGGTAGATTGTATACTATTGTAAATAATGTAGCAGAATATAAATATTTGGTGTTTTTCAAAAAAAAGAGACATTGCAAGTAAAGCGATAAGTCAACATAGAGATAAATTGTAAAATAAAATAAAAAATTGTTAAAACTAAAATTAAAAATTTAAACTTAAATAAAGTCTTCATTTCAAAATAATTAACTTTAATTGGAATTTACAATTAAAATTTCAACTTCTTACGTCCGCAAAGTTATTATTGGTCCTTTCAGCCGAATCGTCTGAAGCAGTTTCCAGAAAGGTCAAGATAAGCCAAGCCGTATTTGAAAAACCGCTAAGTATCATTTTAATTTATGATCTTTTAATTTATTCTGGAACAATAAAAAGTTAATTAAAGAATTATTAAATTTTTAATTCTTTGAACATTTTTATCTGAATTTCAAATAATTATTTCGAACGTTGTGTTAGTGAAATAAAATAAAATTTATTGGTGTTTCGATTGACTATTTTTTGTTGTGTAAAGAGTTAAATGTTAAACGAATATTATGGGGAATAGACAAAGTGAATTAAGACTTTAAAACAGGAGGTTTCAAAAAAAACTTGAAAACTCTTTAACTCATGTCGAAGATATGAAAACGCGTGTTTCCCATGCACAACCTCTGTTCACGAAGTTCATTGAAGCTGAATACAAAATTATAACCCAAAGGGGCCAAAAGGGGGAAGCATTTTAATCGAATTTGAGGAAATGTACTACGAAGTACTTTCAAAATTGAATGCTCGTATTATGGTTGGAAATCTCACTTTACAAACTGATGAGACACAGCATAACCAAACGATATCGCAATTTAGCACGGATTTAAAATTACCTCGAACAAATATTCCTCCCGTTCGACGATAATTATAAAGATTGGCAATCATTCTTCGATTCTCGAAATCGGTACACGAAAACGTTTCTTTGTCCGCCGCGCAAAAATTCCAGCTTTTGAAAGGTTGTCTGAAAGGTGAAGTCTATAATCTGCTTAAACATTTTGCTATAACTGAAGTTAATTATATGGGGGCTTTACAAAAACTCAAAGATCGGTACGAAAAGAAGAAACGCATAATCAATTCAGACGTATCTGAACATCCCCACTATTAAATCTGTAACATCATCTTCATTGCAAAAACTAACGGATCAGTGTGATGAACATACATAAATTGGTGATTTCATAAAATTTATGACAAATAGATGCGACACTTTGGAAGCTTTCAAGTCTAATACACGACCATCAGTTTCCAGAACATACCCTTGGAGGTCATTACACTTAACTACCGATGAAAGTTGCCCGTTGTTTCAAGGTCAAACACATTCGTTACAATATGTTACAACACATGAGTCCAAACCATCCCGTTTTTAAGTGCAAAGCTCAACGAAAATGTTCAAAGTATCGGGCAAGATCGAATCGGATTTAAGATCGAAAAGCCAGACTGAAGGTTCAACTGGACATAACATGTGTATTGCTGTATCATCACCACACCAAGCTGAGGAAATCAACACCGATACAAAACGAGAAACTTTCCAAATTTTTCAGCAATCGAAAAGGATTAAAACCGCTTTACTACCAACAGTGTTGGTTAACGCCACCAATGGATTAGGAGATCAAACAGTATGCTGATGTCTATTGGATTCAGGATCGCAAATATCTATTATAACTGAATCATGCTTAAGACGACTACGCTTTGCCAAAGGAGAAAACGAAAGTACCACTAACTGGTTTAGGTTCATCAATGACAAACCTAGTTATTAGTGCCATTAAGAACCCAAGGGTTCAACTGAATTTACAGGCTGTTGTTCTTCAAAAGGTGACATCACACCTTCCGATGGTCGAAATTGATATTTCCGAATTAGACCATTTGGACAAATCAGAACTAGCCGATCCAAACTTTAAAGTACCAGGAAAGATCGACATATTGATTGGATCTGAACATTTCTTCGACATAATGGGACCAGAACAAATTACAAACAGCCAAGAATTCGTACAGGCCCAAGCCACAATATTTCGTTGGGTTATAGCTGGACAGTTTAGTCAAGCTACAAGCGCAATATTAAACTTCAATGAGTCTGGCACGAACTTTCATTCGGAGTTAAATTTGGACTTCTTACTACTTAGATTTTGGGAAATCGAAGATACTATTCAAGCCAAAATACACAGATGAAGAATTAGCGTGCGAGAAACATTTTAGTAGTTCCAACGTGAGCAAGAACATTAGTGGACCATTCCAGGTGGAGCTGCCGTTTAAAAACACAAATGTCACAACCTGTTCCTCTCGTCACTTAGCAGTTCAACGACTATTGGCAATGGAACGTCGATTTAAGAGAGACCAGCGCCTTTATGAAGGAATATGAAAGCCTTCAACCCATGGTGGTTATTCCAAAGGTAAATCTAGATAAAGAGCGTCACTTCTATCTACCATACCATGGAGTGCTAAAACAATCCAGTACCACATCCAAATTGAGAGTGGTATTTGACGCCTCAGCCAAGTCGAGTTCAGGAAAGAGCTTAAATGATTGTTTGATGGTAGGCCCTACCATTCAGGATAGTTTGGTGTCTATAATTCTAAGGTTCCATCTATACAAATTTGCCTTTACGGCAGACATAGAAAAAATGTATAGGCAAGTTTTAGTCCAAAAAGAATATGCTGAATACCAGAGATGTTTTGACCGGGGCAAGCGAAGTTAAGGAAACGAAGGGGAGACTAAGGCGAAGGGGAGGAACTAAGAAAGTGGTCTGCCAATTCCAAAGCAATTTTAAACTCAGTACCATTAGAAGACCGAGAGCTTAAAAGCCTTAATCTAGATCGTGACTCGAGGTAAACGCGCTTGGATTACATTGGAATCCATGTAAAGACGTGTTTTTCTTCAAGATTTCACTTCAAAACACCACCATTTTTATAAAACGTAGCATTTTGTCTGAAGCCTCGAAGTTATTCGATCCACTTGGTTGGCTTGCTCCCATAACAATTTTAATTAAAATTTTTTTCAAGATCTAAGGTTACTAGAACTCGGATGGCATGATCACCTACCACAAGAAAAAATATCAAATGGGATCATCATGGGAAAACCTACCATTCGTTGAACATATTAAAATTCCAAGATGGTTGGGGACAAATAAACCCGAAACAATCGAACTACATGGATTTGCAGACGCTTCGGAATTAGCTTATGGTGCGGTTATATATTGCAGAACAATAAGCGAATGTAGTGTACCATGCAATATTATTGCAGCAAAAACAAAGGTTGCACCAATCAAACAAGTTTGTTTACCACGATTGGAATTGTGTGCTGCGTAACTTTTGGTTAAATTATACAACATGGTCAAGAAGTCGTTTTGCGAATACAACATAAAATTTACGGCATGGTGCGATTCGACCATTATGCTTGCATGGTTATCGTCACATCCTCGCAGTTGGAATACATACGTCGCAAACAGACAGGTTGTTGACCTTGAACTTCAAATATTGGCCACAACAATATTTACATAACAATGGATTGACAAAGTATGTGACAAATTTTTACAATATTTTTTAAGTTACAAAATTAATTTTAATTATTTATTTTAAATTTTAGGAGAATCATTACTCAGCTGCGAACATTCCGGCCCCGTTGAATCACCTGATTCAAGAAATGGAAGATGTATAACCTTATTGATTGGCCGTTTGTAATCTCCTTTGGATGTATGCATGGACACTGATACAATTGATTGAACATGGACAATTGATAAGTTCGCGCGTTGGGATTCCATAGCTCGCGCAGTTGTACAGATATGTTGTAACTAAATTACGGTTCTAGGAAAAATTATTAAAGTACAATATAAATAAATAAAACAGTTAATTATGAATCACACATTCACACGTGTCAAATTTATTATTAAAATACTTTTTTTTGTGTTGTAGAAGATGGCGACGAATGGAGATCCATTTTTAATAATTTTTTTTTTTTTGGTTTCGATAGTCTTGGTTCACAGTCTTTCTGTTCGAAATACTCATCGAGTTACGGAGATTTTTCAACCACATAACATGATTCTCCGATTGTCGAATCATCCTCATCCTTATCATCCTCATTGAGCAGGATATCGACTTTGGCGATGTTGTTGCATATTTGCCCACTGCAATTTAAGCAAATAAAGAAACAAGCAATCCCAGTGGCGCAGATTCAGTTGTGCTCATAACCGGTTCCAGTCCATGACTTTTTCGTCGCCAACCCCATTCCTGAGGATCCTTGTAAATCCGAGCCACGTTTCCACCTGGTGATACGTACGGAATATATGCTGGCGTATTGCGCTTTTCGTTGGTGGGAGTAGTGAGAGGTGGTTCAAATTATTTTTAGTCACTGATTTAGCAAAGCGGTGGAATCGTAAAACATTTATCGACGTTTTCTGCTTGTTACCGCCATATAGGGCGATGAGGAAATGTTCCCCTATATAAGTCAGAACCTCCGGATCGATTTTTTTTTTTTATTTGAATAATTCCACCGATGACTGTGGCTCCGTATGGTTTTCGAGGATTTTGATAAATTTTGATTTGCCAATATTACAAAATAACGGTGTGGTATCGCAACCGCTAAAAGCATGAAGGAAAACCATGAAGGAAACGACAGAAGTTTTGGAATATGGCCAATCACGAAATCCGACACGAAATGAAATCGGTTAAGAAATAACCTAGCTCGTTCCTCGGCCATCTCTTATTTCTAAATATCATTTTAGAATTCTATTTCCAACGTACATCGAACAAAATCGATTAAGTAATAACATTTGTGATGCATGTGAAGTTTATCCTAAATTTCTCCTAAATAAAAAAAACGGGCGTTTAGTATTATTTTAGGAAAAACTTCACACTATATAAAGGTGTGAAGTTTATACTAAATCTTTCCAAAAAACTATAATACAAAAAAATGTGACTATATTTGTGAATTGCAGACATTTAGGTGATTTTAATATACAATTATACAAATAATGAATACTTACCTATTTATATTGAGTTCGCTTTGTCTAAATTCAATAGTCTATAGGGGTAGAATTGTAGAAAAATTCTAAACACATTTCCGGATTTTTTAATTGTTTTCTTGAAACTACGACCAAATAACGGTATCATCTGTCCGAGCAACCATAGTTTCAAGAAGTTCGATTAAATTCTACAGTTAAGCTTCTAATCTAATATTTCATTGAGCAATCAATTTTGGAATAATAATGAACACAGTTCCAGGTTTTTCTCATCGGTTTCTTTGTAAATGGGAATATCTAATGGTAATATCATTTCAATCAGGCCGATTCATAAAGTTCTAATGAATTCTACACCCAATATGGCCTGGATTGCACCAACTCCCATATAACATTTAGGAAACAAACTTGGAGTAATACTAAACACAGTTAGAGAATTTTTTCATCGGTTTCTTCAGTAGTAGAAAACATTAGAATTAGATAACGGTACTATCTGTTCAATCAGGCCGATTCGAAAAGTTCTAATAATTTCTAAACCCTCAAATTTGGCTTTAATTCCACCAACCCTATATTTCATTGAGTACTCAAATTTGGAATAATACTAAACACAGTTCAGGTTTTTCTCATCGGCTTCCCTGACGATGGAATTTTCTGTCCAAAGTACTCCTTCTATTAAATTTCAATCCTATATCTTAGAAAAGCAAAAGATGAAGTTTTTGTGAAATTGTGAGTCCAATATTCTCTAGTTAGGCTCACGTCTGGTAAAACGGAACTTCTGACAATAACCTAGGTGCTGCTCGGGTACGCTAAACGACAGAAATGGGCCGGGGTGCAGAGTGACCCGAGTAAATAATATGTCTGACCTTGGTCTATTTAGCAAAGTCCAGTCGTGATTGGAGTTCTTTGGATTTGAGTTGAGTGCTTAATGAAATATGGGGTTGGTGCAATCCAGGCCAAATTTGAGGGTGTAGATTTCATTAGAACTTCATGAATCGACCTGATTGAACAGATATTACCGTTATCTAATTCCACTGTCAAAGAAACCGATGGAAAACCGAATCGAAAGCTAAAGCTGTAGTTACGTTTTTAAAAAAATAAAAAGAGCCCTAAACCAATATTTTAAAAAATTTGTTTTAATTTTAAATCATTGGCTCAATAAAATAAAATAAATTAATAATCTGGTCTTAAAATAAATTTCTGCTTATGTATATAATAATTACACTTTAGTTACAAATAACCCCTCTTCCCCTCCCCCCAAACTTAAAAGCAGGATCCGCCCATGCACTCGTCTCTAGTATTTAGCCGATTTTCACATCATTGCCCGGGTATCACCACTTGGAGGTAGACAAATTTTCTACATAGTTGTAGCGTTGGAATACAGACCACGAGATAGATAGAGATGGTTAACCCTTACCCTCCCGGATTACAGCTATCACCATAGGCGACCTAATTAGAGAAATAATTCGCAAGTTATTAAAACAAGTGCCCAAATCTGCAATATATAATACGTATGGATAATTTTTGCAGTGTTCGAATATTTATCCTCAGCCTCCATGCCAAAACCATAAAATCAATTTACATTACGACAAAAAAATAAAAAATAAAAAAATTTCTAACGCAAAGAAAAAACGAAGCAAATAAAATTTATTTATTTTTTTGGTTTTTCACTGGACTGGAAAATAAATAAAATTATTTTTTTTTTTTTGTAAGAGAAATTTTCCTTCTCGTGTTTATCGAACATACACACATGTATGTATATATACCATATCGAATTTTAGCAAATAGATAAAATATTATTTAATGAATCAAACCGAAAAAATAAAAAACAAAATTCGAACCTATATAAAATATGCTGTGGAATAATTTATTGTATAAACACCAAAAAATTCTAAGTGTATTTGGAATCTGACGAAGCATACTGTTTCATTGACATGTGATACTCCCCTTGATTTTCTCGCTTTCTGTTTATATACATACATGTACGTATATGTACATAAATACGGTTGAGATTTTCACCCTTGTTATATATGTACATACAACCAAATTTTTACGATTTATATAAAACGGTAAAACAATAAAATACACGCGTATCTAACTGCAAAATTGAGTTATATCAATAAAAATATTTGAAAATTTATCCTAATAATATATTGACGACGACGGGTTGGTACATACATTTTTTTTTTAATAACCCTCCCGACATTAAAACATTAAAGCCAAATTTGTTTCAAGGAAACGTTTAAATCGGACAACAACAAAACTTCAAATTCAACTATGTATGTATGTACAAATCAATCCAACCAAAATAATAAAATAAAAAAAAAAATTCTGTAGCCCTTTGAGAAATGACTGGCGAACGACTATAATTGGATGATTTTGATTGATCGTTAAATCATTTTGATGAGGGGGTAGATATTAAAACGGCGGCGGATAGGAATGACTCAACTTTTCCATTGTATGCAGTTTAGTATTTTGTTGTTACACAACAATTTTGTGATTTTGTGAGAATATTTCCAATTTGTTCTGCTACTGATAAAATGGAATTTTAATTGATTTGAATCAAATTTATTGTTAAAAGTAGAGGGTACCATATTATATTATTGCGTAAGTCACAGACACGCATCATTTTGTACAATATCCGTTAGGAGTCACTGAGCAACTATCATGAATTTAAGTCGGTGACGAAATTTTTGGGATTTTGCCCCGTTTAGTAACTATAAATCTGTCAGCGATCTATATTTTTACTAATTATTCACGAAGAGTGAAATTATCAAGAATTTTACAACTTCAGTTTCGATCTGAATGAGAAACACGAAAAATTTAATTATTTTCCAGCCAATCCCATCAGGCTATAGCGACTGAATTGTTAATTACATTATTGATTATTTTCTATATGTAGAAAGCAACCTTCAAGATCAAGATTAGTTGATTAGAAGGATGTTATTAGATAAACCAGCAGCAGTCTATTTTTTTTGTTAAATAAACAGTGTGCGCTCGGGGTGTATTGTCCATTAATGGTTAGATTAATGGATTAATTGATTAATCGGTCATTCAAAATTGTTCGGACTTTTGGAAATTTGAATATCGTCCTCGAACCAACCAAAATACGATTAGATCTTAATGCTGAACATGAACAGCCAGCCATCTTCGAGTTTAGAATTTCATCTAATTTACCAACTGTGTTCGGATCATTGTCATCATCTACATCAGCATCAGATAATTTTAAGTTTATTGTAATTTCCAGTCTAATTCGCAATCATTACACACCCACCACAAGAGTCGCTGAATCCGAACCAAGGTCGATTTAACCTAACGACCCCAGGCCCTATAACCAAATAACCCCATAACCACATAACACCATAATCCCATAACAATATAACTCTAACTACACAGCCACACAAAAAATTCGGCCTCGGAGTCTGACTTTGTTTACTGTATGTTTTAGGGGTCGCTAAATCCGAATCCGAGGTCGGTTTAATCCCACTACGTCAGGGTTTGTCCAAAACCTCAAAAGACACTTTAAAATCCACTAAAACCGTTAAACCCGATAATCCTAAACGATGTTAAACCTAAAACTCGCTCGCCCATCGAATCTTCGACTAACTCTATAATCCCGACATCAAAATACTGAAACAGTATCGCTCAATCTTCCACAGCGTAGATTTCACAAAATTAAAGTTACATGCGTCATATTCCCTGCAATCTCATTTCCCGTGTGTCGCAATGGAGCGAGCCCGTTATCCAGGTGAGTCCCTGGATCACAGCTGTTATGCCATCATGGCAGGCACACGGAGAAAGTGCGTTACGATGCAGGGAGTCAGATACCCAGTATCGGCGGCTGGTCAGGCGTCGTCATCAAGCGACCGCAGCTCAACATTGGTTGGTGACTTGGCCAATGTAGAGTTTAGGACTACAAGAAAAAAGAGCAATGTTATCTTGCCAGAACACAATTGTGAATTGGTAGCACAATGTGTTCTGTTATGTATGCTCAAAGTTTGAAGTGAGTTCTCTACGAAAAGTCATCGATGATGATATTCGAAAGACTTACAAAGATATTTTTACTTTCGATATGGATGAGTCAGGGATTAAATGCTGGGCTCCCAACATCATCTGTAACTGTTATCGAAAAATGTTCGGCAGATGGAAGAAGAAAAAAAAATAAACAAAACATCGCGTTTTCCGTTCCGACGATATGGAAACGCCCTTCAAGTGCTGATGTCTGTTTTTATTGTTGCAATAATATCCAGGGGTATAATAGTAAAAACAAAACAAAAATCGTGTACATTAGTGTTTCATCTGTTGTAGCTCCAGTATCAGTTGTAGTCGAGGACAGTCGTACTTGTAATGCCAGTCATGTGCATCCACCCGAGACAATTGCTGATATGATGGAAGTCGATGAAAAAATAGATATGGATACAGAATCGGCAACTGAGATGCGTGATGAGACGGATAGTGACATGGATGATGGCTTCAGTTCCAAAAATCCAAAATTGATAACGCAAGCTACGTTAAACGATCTTGTACGGAATTTAGGATTAGTAAAGGATGGTTCAGAATTGTTAGCACCATTCCTTAAAGAAAGAAATCTGTTGGAGAAAAGACGTAAGTTTCTTTTTATAGGTAGAAACAGAGAGATGCAATTTCGACAGTATTTCTTAAAAGATGATGATCATTCTCTTGTTTATTGTACAGACATATTAGGTCTCGTTAACGAACTGAAACCAAATTGTTATGATGTCAAAGAGTGGAGACTTTTCATAGACTCATCAAAGAGGAGTATAAAGTCAGTTTTGCTACACAATACAAACATTTATGCTCCAGTTCCCATTGCCCATTCCATTGTTATGCCGGAAAAATATGAGAACATGGATATTCTACTGGAAAAAATTGACTACGAGGCTCATAGATTGCGGTGATCTTAAGATTATAACGATTTTACTTGGACAACAGTCAGGATTCACAAAATTTCCATGTTATTAATGCTAAATGGCAAATCAAAAAGAAAAATGAGCAAGGTTTATTCTGAGGTAACTGTCACCAAGCAATTTAATGGTGAGCTTGGTTGTGACCTTGACCGTCATCTTCAAGGTCATTTTAAGGTCAAGGTGATTTTCTTATAGGGAAACCCCTGCTTTTGACATCGGATTCGAAAGGACCAATCAATTGTACGTCCGAATATGTATTTTCCATGACCTCCCAAGGTCACCTGAAGGAATAATGATTTGCTATGAAAATTTAAAATAAAATTTAAAAAAATTCATAAATACTGAACATTGTAATAATGCTTGTGTTGCTATGAAAATTTTAGAAAAACAAAAAAATTTAATTTTAAAATGAAGAATTAATTTTTTTTTCGCTCGCAGCCACGGATGTGCTTTACTGCCGACGACGAGCTGTTTTCCCTAATGTTCATGCAATTCCAACAGATATTGAGCTAGATGATGATACTAATGAGGATGAGGAAGACGATATTGATGATACAAAGCATGACAGTGGAGTTTCCATCCATACGGAAGAGAATTTGCCGGATAGAACTAACACAGAAACAGACGAATTTAGAATATTTAATCTGATTGAACCGTCAAATCAGGAATAAAGTTTTTTGAGACAGACAGTTCCCGAGGAACTATTTTGCAAGCTGCTTACTGACATTTACTAACCATACCACCTACCAGTGTGGATTCGGAACAGGCGTTTTTCATTTCGGGCAATTTTGCGCCAAAGTACGATCGCGATTAGGCGATGCGGCTCTTAAGGTGGATTTACATATCCGACGATTTTTCTGCGCCGAACATCATGTTCACATATTCAACCAATTAGAAACAACTGCTTCGCCGAATTTTCGGCACGGCGAAGATATGAACAAAATTTATCTTTCCGACGCGATGAGACAGATACATACATACATTTTTTTAGCATCCTCTGTTTTTTTTTTTCGTTTTTCGATTTGTACTATTCTTACAAGTACCTTGTGTTTTTATTTATAAATTATGTGTCAAAATATTGTTGCGTATGTGTCATATTAGTGTGAAAAAATTGCGCTGAAAATTTGTTCAATATGTAAATCATCGATAATACAGCGTTCGCCGAATTTCCTGCGGTTTAATAAATCCGATTTAGCTAAACCAGAGCCTTTTAGAGTATTCAAGGTTGCTTTGGCTAAACTCGTTCAAGTAATCTATGTAATCAAGGTTGACATACTGCGACTAAACTCGAAAAATTCCCTAAATCCATTTTATTAAATCGCAGTGTGTCAGATTTTATGTATTTTGATCGATGTTAATTATTTTTACTGAATTCTTGAATACAATTTGTTTTGCTCAATACCGGAATATTCCGGAATCCGGAATTAGAAATTTTCTAATTTTGAAATTCCGGAATCGTAAATTCAACGAAAATTGCAATCCCTAATCGCACATCACTCACCAACTGACCAACGAATTTTTTTTTTCTTACCACCTATTAGATCAAAAAATTGGGGAAATCAATTGTGTACAAATTTTTGAGTGATACCGTCTAAGAGAAAATGCATAAATCCATTATTGGTATGGTCAAATAATAAGAGCGGTACTCGACATGATCGAGATTATTTTATAGTAAGTTAGTTACAGCGGGCACGAAAGTTGTAACAAAAAATATGTTACAAATCGTGTGGACGTACCCTCGAAACCCTGAGAGTCTCAATTAGGCCAGGCAACATTTAGTAAGCTACCGGTAGTATTTAAGTAAGATCGTTAAATTGTTAAATGAATATTAGATTTCTAATTAGGAATCACGATATGGTAAGAAGAACAATAAGATTAAGCAACTATATCTCTAGCGTGATATAAGCCAATGCGTTTGCCATTTTTTTCCAATTCATATGACACTTTGCCAACACGTTATACGATTGTAGCCTCAACAGATTTACGTGCAAGTTTAGCCGAGAATTTCTTGCTAGCATCGCTCTGGGTATAGTTTTTTACATACACCTTCTGTCCTAATTCAATTTCCCGATTTACACTTCGTAAATTGTAGATTTTCAGATGCATGCAAATTAATTCTTGGATTTTGTTCATGCGATTTGCTTTGCATGATGGAGAAATATCGCGTTCACTCATTAAATTCAGATCACGAAGAAGTCGATATTCAGTGCCGTGAGAAATCAAATGCTGACCAAATAAGATGAAATGTGGAGAAAACTTTGTTGAATCATGAATTACATTACGCAAAGCATGCTCGATCTCGTGCAAGTGTTCATCCCAATATCGATAGTCATCAAAAATATAGGCTCGTATCGCCGCAAGTATAGAGCGGTTCATTCGTTCAGATAAATTAGACTGAGGACTATATTTAGGAGTTTGCATATGAGATACCCCATATTTGTGAAGCAAATCGTTTAATAGCTTAGAATTAAATGGTTGTGCATTGTCAAATATAATAGATTCTGGCACAGAGTATTGCAAGAAAATGTTTCCCTCTAAAAATTTGCAAACGTCTTTAGAAACTGCGTTTCTCATTGGCTTTAGGAAAATGTATTTACTAAAATGATATATGACGATAAATAAATATGAATTGCCATTTTTAGAAAACGGATAAGGTCGTAGAAAATCAATATATAATCTCTGAATGGGAGGCTCTATATGTGCTTGATCACCCATTATAGGCTGAGTGATAAAATTTACGGGTTTGCATGTTTTGCAAATCACGCAACGCGAAACGTACTCCTATACATCGAGCGGCATTTTTGGCCAATAGAAGTATTGCTGAAGATTATATAAAGTTTTCTTAATTCCCGGATGACTGGAAGAAGGAGGAATGTGAGCAGAGTATAGAAGTTCCTTTCTAAGTTCTGAAGGCACTTATAATTTCCAGGGTGGTATATCTGTGTCACAGTGATTTTGTCGTCCAGAAACATTTATAAAAACTTTGCCATCCTGAACCATAAAGTTGTTAAATTGTTTAGGCGATGAAACAATTTTAGCGACAAAAGACGTATACTCAGACGACGAGAAAGCTTGAGAGTCTAAGTTCAAATGGGAGATGTCTTTCAAACTTACATTGCTATTACTTAATTCATCCATATACATCCTCGAGAGACAATCTGGTACTACATTGGAGATACCTTTGCGATGACTAATAGAAAAATCAAAAGCTTGGAGCTTTAAGCTCCATCTAGCCAATCTTCCATCCAAGTCTCTATCCAAGTCGGTTATGATCGTAAAAGGACTACCCTCAATGTAAATCTGAAAATGCTTTACACTTAAGACTGCTGCATAGCACTCTAGTTCGGTTACCGAATAATTTTGCTGTGCACGATTTAACTTCTTAGACATATAAGATATGGGATTTTCTTCGCCATCATCGCCAATCTGCGTAAGAACACTACCAAAACCAACCTTGCTAGCGTCACATTGGATGCAAAATGGTTTGTGAAAATTTAGATAAACCAAATGTCGAATGATATTTGGGCTTCAGAAGACCACACAAGTTTTTGATTCTTCTTTAAAAGGTTTGTTAAGGGAGCAGCGACCATAGCATAGTTCCGTTTGAATCGACGATACCATCCGGCTAAACCAAGGAACCGACGAATCTTTTTTAACGGTATTAGGAATTGGAAATTCAGAGACAGCCAAAACCTTGTCAGGGTCTACTGATAAATTGCCATCCGACACCATAAATCCCAAATAGCGAATATTTTTCAAAAGAAATTTGCTTTTTTCTAAATTAACTGTTAATCCCGCGTCTTTTATTAACAATGCAAGTTTCCTAAGCAGTTGGACATGTTCGTTGAAGGTCTCTGAAGTGATTAGGAGATCATCCAAGTATACAAATATTTGGTCCTGTAGCTCATTGGGGATCACCTTGTGCATTAGTCTGCACATTTCCTTATACAAATCTGCTTGAACTGGTGGACTAACGGGATAATACCTCTGCTTAATAGGCATTGCTCCTTCGACAATCTTGATTGCATGAGTAATTCTGGTTGTTTTACCTAGTCCATGCTCGGCGGAAAATGAAGGGAATAACATGATTACGTCATCAAGTTAATTTTGTTGGTTTCAAGTCAAAACATGCTTGTTAGAATCATCATAGTCTCTTGCATTTAAATCCAAAACCAAATTTATATTAACCTGAAATGAAACAATAAATTATTTTAAATAAAAAATAGGCTAAAACTCTAGAGATTGTTTTACATTAATGCTTGATGAATCAGTATAGTTGGATAAAATTGGGACTTGAAAGTACTAATCAAAAATTGGCTGCCAAATTTTTGAAAATTCTACCGTTAAGGACAGTTTCATCAAGTTAAGAGAGGCAAACAATTTTTAAGATTACATTTATGACTATTAATTTTGGTTTCTAACACCATTTTGATATCTGAAACAAACGAGATTTAGAGCAATATCGATAGATTATAAATTAATTATACGAATTAAAATTATCCAATAGACAACTAAACAAAAAAAAAAACTAGAAAAATTATTTCGCATGTCCAAAAAAATCCAAAAATGATTTTCTGCAAATAAAATTCTACTAAGTAGGAAACTGAAAAAATAAGACAACGAGAAGAAAACAGTAAAACTGTGAATTGAATACAGAAACGAAATCAAGAAAAGAAGCAGCACCAAAAACAAGTATATTATATGTAAAGAAAATTTACAAGCTAGAAGATTGATCTCGCACATTATCAAGCACGTAAAATATATTTATTCTGTTCTTTTTATATCAACTCACCAAATCTATAAACACACATGGCTCTAAACACAATGCGAATATATTTCATTGGAGGAATGATGAAGGCCCCTAATACCATTTATGTAGGCGAGTATGTAGCTGTATATATGGTTCGTTGGACATTCACACTTTTGGGAATAATCCAGTTGGGTAGAGTGTTAGAGAAAATACAAAACAAGCAAAAGCACCAACAACAACAACACCAAAAATAATTCTTTGATTGACTCAGTTTCGCTTCATTGAATTTATTTAGTTTATTTTGGTATTGTTCGACGAGGAAAGTTCCTTTTCAAACACAATATTAAGATAAAGATACTCGATTTCGATATATACATAGTTTATTGTATGTTTTTCGTTCATTTCACCGATAATGACGGCAAAGATGGTGTTAATGATAAAATGAAAATGTGATAAATTTTCATTGTTTTTATTTGTTTTGATTCGTATACATAAAAATGGCCATCGAATTTCTCGTGTTATCATGGTTGATACATAATAATAGAAATTAGCTAGGGTTGATTGAATTTCAATAGGATCTTCATTGTTTTTTGTGATAGTCTAATCTAATGCATAAGCCTTGATGCTGTACCAATTCGTTTTTCTTTGAAATTCTTTGTTTGATTATTATAGTTAATCTAACTGAAGCTATAAAATAATTTGTTCGGTGTATCTGGTATCACCAACATTTTTCACTGACTATAAAAAAAAATCTTATTTCCTATCATATCTCACCAACCAGATATTCAAAATATGTATACAGAAATGCCGTACGTACTTCTGTAAATGGTTTAACATTAGAATTCAAAATTGTTCATATAACTGAGTTAATTTTAAAAATGTTAACCCATCACTTACGTACATAAACCAAAATGACGGTTGTAGACGGAAAAACTGTCAATTTAACAAAATAGAAATACGGAAAATTTATATTTTTCCATAACGGTGGATTATTCATCTATTTAAATGAACCTCAATAAGCGGAGACATTTTTTATCACAATTCTTTTTTTCTAAATTTACTGTCTTATCATATTCAGGCCACGTGACAAATATCTTATTATAATATTTTTCTATTGCCAATCTATATAAAGAGTATATGTACGTACATTTTATATACATTTCGTCGTTATATTGTTACTGTTACGTATTAAATTCGGATCATTTCAAATTTAGATAAAATGATATAAGATTTTCTGAAATTCTGTTATGTTCTCTGTATATCAATTCAATTCGATTCAATTCATTATACTCTATGGGATACAGGGGAACAACAACAAGAACAACAAAAATTATTTGATGTACCGTGACAATGGAATTGTCTACCACTGCTGTGCTGTGTATGTTACCCGTAAAAATATCATCCCTTGAAGAAAACAACAATTTATGTATAATATACAAAAGAAGATAACGTGGCTCAAAATATTTTTTTTTTTTTTTTGGGAAAACAATCAGGATGACTATTCAAATAATGGATGTGTTTTTGTTGTTGTTGGTTGGTGGAAATGGATAATTATTTACGGTGAATTAAATAATTTTTTTATTTTTCGGTTGCTAAATGGGTTGCCTTTTGTATGTGTGTACGTATGCCTGTCTGTATGTTCTCTCCACAAATATGGCAAATAATAACAATTTTGGTTATATTCATTTTGTACCGGATTGGTGAAAATATGATAAGAAATTTTCGCAAATTTATCGGTTTATAATTTTTGATTTTCTTTGGCATTAAACAAGATGAATATTACTTTAGGTATAGGGTAAAGTTAAAACATTTGTCTTACAAAACGTTTACGTATCTTTGTAAAGCATAAAACATTATTCGGAAGACATACTTCTGATTTTCGATATACTTATTTACATTTAGTTCAGCTTGGTAAATTTTCAAATTCGATAGCGCACGCAAAATTGTAATTTGACTAAACTAACTATAATACTGGTTTGTCAACTGTCAAATTACTCCCTTCTCCAAATATAATTTGATAAATATAAAGATGAATTTAAATACAACCAGATGAAACAATCAATTAATACCAGCGTTATTATATATTCAGATTTAATACTACACAAATCTTTCTAACTCATCAACCTCAGTTACCGAATAGTTTCTCTGAGCAGCGTTCAGCTTCTGCGAAATATATCCTATGGGATTTTCTTCACCTTCAGAATCGGTTTGAAATAGCACGCTGCCTACGCCCGCACTACTGGCGTCACATTAGATGAAGAATTGTCTGCTATAATTTGGGTGAGCCAATACCGATGCCGATAATAAAGCGTGTTTGAGAGAGTTGAAGGCTTCTTCCGCCGCGATAGACCATTTAGCTTTAGCGGATTTTCCGGTCAAGTCTGTTAAGGCGGCAGCTAAGGAGGTAAAATGTTTAATGAATCGGCGATACCATCTGCACTTCCCCAGAAAACGCCGGATTTGTTTTGTTGATTTTGGTGTTGGAAATCCCATTATTGCCTTGCATTTATCTGGGTTTGTGCGGAGGCATCCATGACCTACAAGGTATCCTAAATACTTTACTTCCTTTAAAACAAATTGGCTTTTTAAACGCGCAACTTCCTCCAAAATTGGCCGATGTGGTCAACAGATCGTCCAAATAAACAAAAAATTTGTCGTGAAGTTGGTGAGGAATAACGCGGTGCATGAGCCGACATAAGGTTTGCGCGGCATTACACAGCCCAAATGGCTTTACTTTAAAGTGATAAAAGGGCCGTTCAGGAATTGAAAAACGCAGTCTTGTCTCGGGATTATGGGTCGAGTGGGATTTTCCAAAAGGCGTCGTTGAGATCAATCGTCAAAATATGTCTCGTTTGATCTAAACGACGCAACAATCCATTGATCAAAAACTGTGGGTACGCATCCTTGACGGTCACCTTGTTCACTTCTCTAGCATCCAAACATAATCGTGCTTTGCCGTTCGACTTCATTATCAGAGCCTTTGGGGAGCACCAAGAGCTTTGGCTTTCCTCAATCACATCTAAAGCCAACATCCTATCTAGTTCGTCTTACATCACCTTTTTCCTTGCTGGTGACACTGGATAAAACCGTTGTTTAACCGGTTTGGCATCTCCTATATCAATAGTATGAGTTAACAAGATGGTCTTACCAAGCCCTAGTTTTGAACTATACGGCAATTTGTCTACAATGATATTTAACCTTTTGTGCTCCTTCATTGACAAAATGTGAAAATTTTCCGAACTTGTGGTCTCTGAACTTCCGGAAGTAAAATTTAACGATGACAGTTTTGGAATAATCCTGAATTGATTCCAGAAATCTATGCCTAAATAAAGCGGTTATTCCAATGGGGGCACAATGTATACAACATCATAGTATGTGATTGAGTATTAAATATCACTAGAGCATGAATATATCCGCAAAAGCATTGGAGTTGTCTGCTATCGGTGCTAATGTGAGTAAGAAAGTTATGAAATTTAACAGCTGGGTTGGATAACAAATTCTCAGATCCACGCCCCAAAACACTTACATTAGCTCCACTGTCAAGGAGACCCTTGGAGATTGATTATTAATATTGACCTCTACATAAGGTGTCATGTCTCTCAAGTCTGCCATAATGATTGATGAAAGGACACTGGATCTTTTGAATTTTCTTGCTTCCCAGTAATTCTTCGATCTAGTTTTCTGCGAAGTTCTACGAAAGTTAAAGGGACCTATGTCCTTGCCGCTATCAGATTTATCCTTGGTGGATATGTGAGATTTTTTAAATGAATTATTAAAATCAGAGGCTACTGTTGGGCTTAGATTGGTGGTTACGTCATATTGGTTGGAAAGCGAAGGATCAAGCTTAGCAAACTGGACAAAGCTAAATGGCTCTATGGTTTCGATCTCTCGTTGCACGATAAATTCTTCGCAGCCAACTCCGGATTTGTATTGTTAGCTGCATCTTATTGAGATGTTCTTGGTGTTAGTGCTGCTTTCAAGCCTCTACTACTCGTCGAATTTCGCAGTTAGAACGCCTGTCCTTAAATCTCTCTATGAAATCACGTTTTAACTCGGCCCATGTTGCAGCAGGGTTATGCTTCCGGTATGTCCAGTACCAATGCAACGCTACCTTTTCAGTACTGTACTCATTTCTATCATCAATACTTCAGCAGATACCGGAAGGAGAACCATTGTAAGATATGCCGCTTTGGGAGAGTTGTTGGTGCCCGAACGGTATATTATCCTACTGTGAGGAAAATGGCAATGGTAATGGGAATGTGTTCCCTATCGGTAAATGATTTGGTACTTCGTGGTGTAGTGAAATAAGCGTGCTATTATGCTGCGCCAATGGTTCGGATCTGTATGAATTATAATCGAACTCAGACGATTACCAGCAATATTACCATCAACGACTGAAGTAACCACAGATGTAACTGGACGTTTTTGATACGGTAATTGGTGTGAGGTAATAATTTTGTTCATTGCAGTACCCGCTGACAACGCTGAGTCTAAGCTGACAGGGGGTGGAATAGAGGTGATCTCCACAAATGGCATCTCTCGATTATTTAATTGGGATTGAACTGCATTTTGGCATTGATTCAAAGAGTTGATCTGTTCTGACATTTGTTTGAGCTGAGCTCATTGCAACCATTAAAGAGGTTTCGATACTCGTTTAGATTTTCTTCATGTTGTAAATAAATAGAAAGGGAAGTCAGTAAATCTGTACAAGATTTCATCGCCGAGCGGGCTTGATCTTGGTAACTTGGTGATCGGCAAGCGCGTTCCAATCGACCGCGAACATGTATCAGACGCGATGCATGTTAATGTGCTATAGTGCCTTGGTCTTCGGCATTCTGATCTTTAAACCTTATAATTCTGCCTTTAATCGAAATAGTTTCGTTCGGTAACATTCAATTTCTGTATCTGGCCTTCTATAAGCTTTCGGGTGCATCTTAGGAGGGACTGTTGCAGTACCAGATTTTTCGGCTATTAGCTGGTCAATTCAAAATTGCATTGCATTTGGAGAAATTAAGTTAATGTCACGTATTTCACGACCGGTATTTTATCCGATTTTAAGACTGAGATGTCCATTTTATGCCTGCATGAACAAAAAAAAAAAGATTAAACAAACTGTAATGTCTAGTGAACAACTGGCATGTGAAGTCTACGGGATCGATTATCCTGGAATCAATTCAAAATTGTTGCTTAGTATTGTCGACAACCAGAACATAACACAACATCAAACGAAGTTGGGAAATTAATGCAAATGTTTAAGTCGTCAAAATTATACTGACTATAGTTGTAATCAGAAACCCATTCTGACCTCAATACTAAAAGCAGAATCAGACGGAAGTTTCAACACTAACATATCAATAAATGTAAATAACTGGAAATAAAGTTGTATGAATGAGACAAACCAAAAATTAAATATTAAAAATGGAAACTTTGGAAGTGATTCGACCTTCGCTAGTAGAATATCAGCGTAGCGGTCTCTGAGCGGTTTCTAGCCGACTACAACTCTAAGATCGTGTACCAATCAGGGTAAATCAGTAGACGCTTCAGTGATGATAAAATCCTAATGTTAAGCGTGATTTACACGTATCGAACAAAATTTTTGCTCGATGCCCAACAATTTCGACAATTTGAACAATTTGTTCGACCTCGATCAAAATTTTGTTTGTTTATGTTTTATCCCTCTCTGGCAAATTTCAAAATCCCAAAATCAAAATCCCAATTTACAAAATCCCAAAAGACAAATCCCCAAAAAAAAAATCCCCAATTTTCAGAATAATTTTTATTAATACATGTGCGGCGCCACACATGTTTTAATAAAAATTATTATGAAAATTGGTCGACATGGACGTCCTACTGAGCGTGCAATTGGCAAAATTATTGATCGTTTTGAAGAAACTGGTTTATTGGAAGATCATAGAACATATCAACATGTTCATCTAGTTCGTAATCCTGATGCATTGGCAGCGTTAGTGAAAGTATTCGTAATGAACCAAGCAAATCAACTAGGCATCATTCACAAGAACTAAACATTTCATGAACCACATTACGACGCATTTTGCATGTTTATCTTCATTTGCATTCATACAAAATTAAACTAACTCAAAAATTAAGGCCATCAGACCATTTAAATCGTCGTGGTTTTGTTAATTGAATGCTTCAACGAAATGAAGCTTTTCAACAAAAATCATCTTTAGCGATGAAGCTCATTTTCTTCTTAATGAGCACGTCAATAAGCCACAAACAATTTAACAACTTAAAGCAACATTCGAGCTGAAATTGAGGTCACTGGTCCGCTTTTATTGGAAAAAGTCATCGACAATTTTGATGTTCGGATGCAGGCCTGTAGACGAAACCGTGGTGGGCATATGAACGATATTGTTTTCATAAATGGCATAGAACCACCTTTCATTATCAATAAAAAAAATTGAAAAAGGACTAATAGATAGCCCACCCTGTACGTACCTTGTTGTAATACAAAATTAAGTATAATATCGTAATTTTTTTAGTATACATATTATACGATATCACCAATGCGTTGGAAAATTATATTTGTTTCACTATAGACAAAATATATATAAACTTTGAAGCTTCTACATATACACCCTGCGCCATTGAAATGTTCGGTTTGAATTTTTAAAGTAAATTTTGGAAATACCACCGTTTGCTTCAAAAGTAGATGACAAAAATGATAGATTCTGATTATCAAAACAATTTTTACACTATTCTGAATATATTCAAATAAAAAAAACGGTAATCCGACATTTTAGACCTACATAACGTCGGATAAGGAATATTACCACCCTACCTCGTAACAATTTGGTAGGTCTTTACAGTGTTTTTAACGGTATCCGCCCACATGGCCGACAACCACTTCGCCGACAGGCCACTTCGCCGACAACTACATGGCCGACAAGAATGTTGGCCGACAGACCAAATGGCCGACACAACCACATCGCCGACAGGACAGATGGCCGACACAACCACATCGCCGACAGGACAGATGGCCGACACACCACATCGCCGACAGGACAGATGGCCGACACACCACATCGCCGACAGAACAGATGGCCGACAACTACATCGCCGACAAGACAGATCGCCGACACAACCACATCGCCGACAGGACAGATGGCCGACACACCACATCGCCGACAGTACAGATGGCCGACAACCACATTGCCGACAGGACAGATGGCCGACACACCACATCGCCAACAGGACAGTTGGCCGACACAGCCAAATCTTTGACAGGACACATGGCCGACACACCACATCGCCGACAGGAAAGTTGGCCGACACAGCCAAATCTTCGACAAGACAGATAATATTAATTAATATTTTTATTTCGATCACTGAAAATTATTCGAAATGGTTGACATGCCGAATTTTTTTTCCGTTCAAATAGTGATCGGGGGATTTGCCTGCAAGACAAAATCTTGTTTTTTATAATTTTGTTTTCCGAAATAATTATTTCGATTATTTTATAGTGAAATAATGAATATTTAGTGAAATAGTTTTTCTGGGATCGGAATATTTTGTTATTTCTTTTTTTTATTAATCTTGCAGCTACAAAATGTTGCAACTACAAAATCTTGCATAACAAAATAGTGCAATTATTTTCCTTTTTATTAGGTGTCATTAATAGATTCTATATAATCCGCTCCTACGTGCGGCACGCAGTGCGACATGTTTGCTGATCCTGGCTCCTACATCCCCCGAACTTCAAATCTAAAGCCCCTCGGAGGGCTAAGCGGGGGGGAGCGCAGCGACCTCCCGCGTGCCCGTGAGAGTTACCGAAGCCGTTAGCCTTTACAATTCTAAGTTAAATTAGTTTATGTCATTTTTCAGTTTATGTGATCCCCACTTTAACGGATAAAAAAAATCGGCATGTCAACAATTTCGAATAATTTTCAGTGATCGAAATAAAAATATTAATTAATATTATCTGTTCTGTCTTGTCGGCGATATAGTTGTCAGCCATCTGTCCTGCCGGCGATGTGGTGTGTCGGCCATCTGTCCTGTCGGCGATGTGATTGTGTCGGCCATCTGTCCTGTCGGCGATGTGGTTGTCAGCCATCTGTCGTGTCGGCGATGTGGTGTGTCGGCCATCTGTCCTGTCGGCGATGTAGTTGTCGGCGATATGGGCTGTCGGCGAAATGGTTGTCGGCCATCTGTCCTGTCGGCGATGTGGTGTGTCGGCCATCTGTCCTGTCGGCGATGTGGTGTGTCGGCCAACTGTCCTGTCGGCGATGTGGTGTGTCGGCCATCTGTCCTGTCGGCGATGTGGTTGTGTCGGCGATCTATCCTGTCGGCGATGTGGTTGTGTCGGCCATATGTCTTGTCGGCGATGTAGTTGTCGGCGATATGGCCTGTCGGCGAAATGGTTGTCGGCCATGTGACCCATACCCGTTTTTAACAAAGTTTTTTCAATTGAAAATTAGTTTTTTGTTGACAATGGTAATTTTTATTCAAAATAAGAATTAACAGAAATAAAATAATTCATCTCAACCAAAATATTTTGAGAGAAATAGAACTTTTTAAAATCAATGATTAATAACCCAGCCCTTGGCTTTTATGATGGCCTTAAACCCGATCAGCATTGAATTCTAAAGTTTGATTAAATAATATATTGTTATTTCTTCAAACCAGACCTTTTCTATAAGTTTTCTCCGCTCTTTGGCACTTTTCAGCTTGTAATTTGTAATCTTCTCTCCCATGAAGGACCAAATATCTTCAACAATATTGAGGTCAGGACTATTTCCTGTCCAGGATAACGACTCAATCACCAAGCTATTTTTAAATTCGGCTACCTAAACAAAATAGACATTAAAATTAAGCATTCTTACTTCACAAATAACAACAATAACTCGCGGAGAGTAATCGTCCTGGAAGAGTGGAATACCGATGTATTGAGTCGGGTCCTCAATAGTCACGATTCAGGTTTCGATAATTTTTTTATATTTCCTCCGCTTTCCGAACTATCCAGAAGGCTTAGTGATCAAACTTCAAAGGCTGTTATGGCTCTCCAGGCCATAACATATGGTGAATTTTTCACTGTCTGCGAAATACATTCTGTTAAATACCATTTGCCTTTTCGTCGCCGAACCCTTGTCCTTACATCGGGTCCAAAGATATTGAATTTGGATTTATCCGAGAATATGAACCAATACCAGTCCCTGGGCATTCAGTTTTTTCATTCTATTGCGAATTTGAGGTTTGCAGCTGCCATTTTTGCTGTCAGTAATGATTTTCTCGCAGGTCGACAAGCATATAAACCAAGTTCCTTTTAATAGTATGAACTGAAATAGTGTCGGTTGTTGCTATTAGAAGCTAACTTCTCAGCTCCAAAGCCATAGCAAACCTTTGCTTAAGATCTAAATATCTGAAATTCGGATTTGTTGAAACGAAAGTTCTCCTCTTTGCATCAGAGCCAAATTATCGTTTGATTTTCGGAATAGTGCCTTAAAAACTTTCTAATTGCTGTTTGGCTACACTAAATTACTCTTGCAATTTGTGAATGTGTGTACTTTTTGCCTTTGCTTGCAAAATTTTGGCTTTTTCGTTAGCATTTAATTTAGAGCGACACTTTGTAAAATTAACTCTTTGACTACTTAATTGAAACCGAACGAATATTTCATCCTTAGTTTGGTTTTAAATACCTAATAAGGCGTGAAATATGCTGAAAAATAAAAAAACACAAAAAAAAAATAGCGAATGAGGTAAAATCTATGAGAGAATTGCATGAAACAGTAAATAATCGAAATCGAACATTTCAATGGCGCAGGGTGTATTTGAAACTTATTGGTTTTTTTTGCAAGAGATACATTATTAGTTAACTACATTATAACAAAAATGAATATTTTAACAAGCAACAAGGGAGGAAATAAGTTATTCCATAACGGGTATGCGTGTCATCTGGATAGTGAAAAATCGAATGTATTCAAGTGGAGATGTGCTGAGAGAAAAAAGTTTTTGCATAAAATCAAATTAGTGATAACACTGATAACCGTCCAAGAAAATATACATAAAGAGGTTCAAAAATCATTTGAACATAGTCATGATCCTCGTGCTGCTGATTTGTATGTTACGAAAGCTAATGTGGAACTAAAATTCAAAGCTGCCTCCACCACACAGCCTCCATCACAAATAATTCATGAGGTAATTGTGGAATGTGAACCGTTATCTCGTATTTACTTACCAAATAAGCAAGTTCAAAATCGGAAAATCAAAAGGATTCGCTCAAGTATTCTTAAAGAGCCAACAAATTTGTCTGAAATCGACATTCCGGAACATTTACGATACCTTGAGGAGGAATTATTCATATACTGTCAGAAAAGGAAGTCCTAAACGACAAAATTATTATACTTGGAACTGTTTCAAGTATAACAATTTTATCTGAGTCATTGGACAATTTATGGCCAAACTATTTAGTATTCACGGAAAAATTGAAAACCAAATAATACCGCTACTATTTTGCATAATAATTAAGAAAAATAAAAAATGCTATGCAGAAGTTTTATTTGAACTTCATCGTATAGCGGCGGATAACCATATCCCATTAAAACCAAAACGGATTATTTCGGATTTTGAAAAAACAATTCATTCTGCAGCTCGTGAGTTTTTTTCGTCGGCGGATTTTAAGGGAGGTCTTTTTCATTTTCGGCAAATCATATGGCGTCAGGTCCAAAAATCGAAAGTAGCGGTGAAATATGGAAGAAATGAAGCTTTTAGTTTGGAGGTTAGGATGGTTACAAGCCTCGCTTTTGTCCCGCCTACTGAAATAAAAATGTATTATAAAGAACTATATAAGATGTTAGAAGATACTGATTCCAAAAAAATTGCAAAGTGGTTAAAAATCAATTACATTGTGGACTTAATAACACTGATCCAAAATATGACCCAAAGTTTTGGTCAGTTGAAGATGTGTGGAAGGGAAATTTTCCTTATAGATGATTTAAGAAAAGTTAATTTTAGCTAAGACAAATTTTCAAAAAATGTATAGTGGCGAACATTTTCCACAAAATAAAAAAAAATTTAAAAAAATATAAACAAATTAAAAAAGTAATCAAAAAACGGTTGACTTATCTCATCAACTAAATGAACTTTTTTCGAATTTATTATCGGTTTATTAATTTAAAATTTTCTTCAATGTTTTTTATCAATTTATGTGATTAATAAATTACCATTTTTAGGAGTAATGAAATAAATTAGTACCTTTTTTGATTTATACATAATATTTTTTTGGAGGGATTTTTTATTCTGCGGGATTTTACTTAAGCGAATTTTTTATTTGGGATTTTTATTTTAGGATTTTTTATTTTGGGATTTTACTAAAATATATTTTGTATTTGGACAAAAAAATCTTTTTGGGATTTTGTCTCCTTGGAATTTTTTTTTTTTTGGGATACAGTACCGCTCCCAAAAATAATAAATAAGCTAATGATGGTGAGCATTATACGATGCAATGACCCCCTAACGGAATTTCCGACTACTCCATATTACTTATATATAGCTCAGTATACAGCTCGAGCTAAGATACATTTTAGCGCGGTCTCCACAAGTCTCTATTTAATTATAGATAAATCGTCAAGCTAAAAATTTGTGTAGAGATAAATTTTGTTGATTATGTTTGACTTTTATTCGTTTGTTATTGAATGAAGTTTCTTTTAGTTTATCACTTTCTGATACTTCTAAAGAACTGTTTAAAATTGTAGAATTGATGAAAAATACGTCAAATCACAAATTTGGTATATGGGACCGTAAGTCGTGTTTAAATTTTGTATTTTTTATGTTTTCAATTGGTAGTACTAGTTAAAAAAACTATTTTGTAGAAAATGATTTGTTGTTGTTGTTGCTGTTTAAAATACAGGGTGTCAAATTTTGAGAAAAATGATAAACATGATGTTGTGTTTATGGCTATAAAAGGGAAAATAAATATCCGATATTTATGATATAGGGCTCGTTATAAAGGTAAGTTAATACGGATTAATAAAAAAATATAAAAATGGTAAGTTCTTTAATTTCTTAATTTTCAAATTACCCGCCAAAATTTTATTTTTGAATTTTCTCAATGATCATCCAATTTTTTTTTTTTTTTTTAATTTTACGTCCTTTAATTCTATTAAACATACTAAAAACTTGCGCTAGTAAAATATTTCGTTTTCGTGCAAAATACGTTTAAGTATAACAATCTACAAATTTATTATATCTAAACGTATTGTAATGAATTATATTGAATTCAATTACAATTTGGCATTTTTTTTTTGCACTGTATGAAAAAAAAATTTGTTTATAATCATAATGAAAATAAAAGGGGAAAAAAAGAAAAAAAAATGAAACACCGTATTGATAAGAGGAATTGATTTTTTTTGGTGATGAGATGAGATCAATTAATTTTAATAAAAAAAAATTATAAAAATTTAATTGTGCTGTTGTACATACAAGAGTTATATGTACAAGATTTATATTATTATAAATATAGTTTTAAAGTTTAATTAATTTATAATTCAATAAATATAATAAAAATAATATCAATAATTTTTTTGTTCTTATAAATAAATTGATAATTTACAGAGCTGGATAAAATTATAAGTATGTATATGATAACCAATCCTAATAGTAATAAATACAGTGCTTTATACATTCATTAATTAAATGAAATGCATAACAGTTTCACTCTGATGAATGAAGTGCAAATTACTGGTGAAACAATAATAAAAATAATACTACAATAATTTGTGTAAAATCAAAGCTGGTTTATCACAATTAATTAACGTGTTGAAAGCCAATTTGTTTTTGATTACAATACCTAATTTTGAGTAGTGAAATTTGTTTGGTAACATCAATTTGTTTTCTTCCGGATGAAATTGGATTTTATTTAAAATAAATTGCAACTTTTCTGATATTCACGAGCGGGTGTTGAATGTCAGAGTACCACCTTCGAATTCCCGCACATCGGTATAAGTACAAGGCTCGTTAACGGTGTGGCGAGCCACGTTTAACACCACACCCGTGCACCGGTGAAGGGCAAAACGTAAGTTGGAGTCTAACTACTAATTATTAATTTTGTTTATATTTTTGCTGTTAAATGAAATTTTATTTAATGTGTTAAATTAGTTAAATTTGGGTGATGGTTGGAGTTGTAGGAGGGGATGTTTTTTGTTTCTTTCAATTTAAACTTAGTTTATAAACACAGCTACCTCAGGAACAAACGAGATGCTGGAGTTTAAACCCACCCCATCGCCGTGAGTCTGTAGCCAGACATGTGCTGTGTCCAGCATACTTGTTTGTTTGAATTATTATTATTTTTTTTGTACACAGATTCATAAGTATCTGTTACAGTATTTTACACGAAAACGAAACGAGATGCTGTTCTGATTTTGCAGGATGTCTAATACATAGAACTAATGGGGAAAAAGATAATAATAAAAAATAAAAATAAAAAAGATGTAATTTTGAGAAAATTGAAAAAAAAATGTTTCGGCGGCCATTTTGAAAAAATAACAAATGAAAGATAGTACCATTTTTATAATTATTTTATAATCCCTATTCATTTATCTTTAAAATGAGCCCAATCTTATAATTTTCAAATAATTAGTTTTCTTTCAATAGCAATAAATAAACAAGTGCATTGAATTTTCAAATATTTGACACCCTGTATCTTAAGAAACAACAACAACTAGAAAATTATTTTCCATTAATATTTTGTTTAATTAGTGCTACACATTCGAAACATAAAAATCTAAAAATTAAAATACGACTTCAAAAAAAACTGTGAGTTCACGAATTTTTCACTATGGAGGAAACTACGTCAAATTGCATAATATCTTTATATGTGACCGGAAGTCATGTTTGAATTTTAAAATTTTTATGTTTTGGATGTGAAGCACTGAATAAAATGAACAATTTATGGAATACGATTTTAGTTGTTGTTGTTGTTTTTAAGGTACAGGGTGTCAAATATTTAAAAATTCAATGCACTTGTTTATTTATTGCTATTGAAAGAAAACTACTTATTCGAAAATTATAAGATTGGGCTCATTTTAAAGATACATGAACAGCGATTATGAAATATTTAAAAAAATGGTACCATCTTTCATTTGTTATTTTTCAAAATGGCCGCCGAAACAGTTTTTTTCAATTTTCTCAAAATTACTTCTTTTTTATTTTTATTTTTTATTATTATCTTTTTCCCCATTTAGTTCTATTAGACATCCTAAAAAATCAGGACAGCATCTCGTTTCGTTTTCGTGTAAAATACGTTTAAATATAATAAATTTGTAGATTGTTATACTTAAATGAATTTTGCACGAAAACGAAAATTTTTACTAAAGCAAGTTTTTAGTATGTTCAATAGAATTAAAATTGGACGATCATTGAAAAAATTCAAAAATAAAATTTTGGCGGGAAATTTGAAAATTAAGAAATTAAAGAACTTACCATTTTTATATTTTTTTATTAATCCGTATTAACTTACCTTTAAAACGAGCCCTATATCATAAATATCGGATATTTATTTTTCCTTTTATAGCCATAAACTCAACATCATGTTCATCATTTTTCTCAAAATTTGACACCCTGTATTTTAAACAACAACAATAAAAAATCATTTTCTACAAAAAGTTTTTTTTAACTAGTACTACCAATTGAAAATATAAGAAATAAAAAATTTAAACACGACTTCCAAAAATTTGTGATTTGACGTATTTTTCACCAGTTCATAAAAAGTATACAAAATGATAAATTCAGGTGACGAAGAGAATATAATTTTTATTGTATTCGATGCTATCCACAGCATTATCGTTGTCCAAAATTCATTTAAATACTCGACTTCCTAAAATTGGTCGGCCATTTTGACTTCTGTGTTCTTTATATAAAAATAAATTAATTTTACTTCGTGCCTACTTCGATTATAAAATTAACCAAAATTCAAAAGCGTCAAAATTTATCTTCAAATTATTGTCCTTGTGAGATAAATTGCAGCTAAAATGTTTGGAGAATTTGTAGTGGCGCAATCTAGATTTGAATGAAGCAACTAAATTTTGTTCAAATTTTTCACGCAACGGTGCATACCACTCAGCGAAATTGTCGGCTAAAAAAAATTATTCTATTTAGCTAGCTAAATTTAACGTCAAATTTGTATGGGAAATTTAGCTTAGCTCGAGTTGCATACTGAGCTTATCTAATGGGAGCGTAGTGAAATCCCAGCAAAAATAAATCCCATGTATACAAAATCCCAAACGAAAAATAAATCCCAAAAAGCATAATTCATAAAATGAAAATCCCAATTATGAAAATCCCATAAATTGGAAACCCAAATTTGATAATCCCAACATTTGAAAAAATACACAAAATTAGTAAAGAGCAGAAAATAAAAATTTATTTATTTCAAATTAGTAGTTTGTTAGCTGGAGTACAAAATTAAGAATTTCTAGCAATTTTTTTTGCATTTTCATCTTCAAGATTATTATATTGTATAATGCAGTATAATAATGAGACATTTCATCATGAGGAACAAATGCGAGGCTTTTTATCATCCTAATTTGGAGACTAACATCTTCACTTTTTCCGTATTTACTCGCTGCTCCACACTTTTGCACTTGGCGCCATTAGATGAAAAAGACAGACTTTAAATTCTGTATTAAGAAAATATTCTTCGTCTGCTAAATAAATGGTTTTTTCCAAAATCCGTAATGATCCTTTGTGGATTCAAATGAATATCATGTTCACTTGCTATACGAAGCAATTCATAGGAAAAATCAGAGTAACACTTCTTACTCTTTTTCGTCATCAAACAAAACACTAAGGGTACAACTTCATTTTCGATTTTCCCGTGAATGCTAAAAAGCTGGGCAATAATAGATACAACATAAAAAGTCCCATCCATTAATCAGCTGGGACACTCAGCCAATACTTTTAAACCAGTTATGGTTCCCATAATAATAATTTTTCATTTTGAACTTTCTTCTCTGCGAGAACAAAAAGCTCATTTTCGAGAAAACGTAAGTGCTGCGGTATGTCAATTTCATCGATATTTTCTGGCTCTTTCATTTTGCTGGAACGAATTCGTGTTATTTTGCTTTTTTGTGCCATCTTATTGGGTAGATGAACGCGTGCATTTGGTTTGCAACCTACAATTATTTCTCGAGCTATTTGCGATGGTGGTTCGGACCTATTTTGTAGCCTGATTTTTTAGTTTTGCATTACAGCCAGCAAGATGAACTTCTGAAGCTCGAGGATCATGTGAATGATCATAAAACGAAGTACTAATTTTGTGCTGATTTTTCTCTAAAAATGTAGAGATTTTTTGTTTGCAAGAAATTTTTTTTCTTTCTGTGCCTCTCCATTTATAAATATTATTTTTTTCTAAATCCAAATGGTAACAGAATCCGTCATGTTATAAATTATTCCCACCTTTGTTGTTTTTTACTATTTTCGTTTTGTGTTGAGGCCTAAATACGAATATATTATTCATAAACCAATTTTTTGTACATATAAAATAATTAACTTTAAAACCCTGCAGTACTAACCTCTGGGTCTTACAGACTCAATTTCAAAAACCGTTGCAAAAAAAAAGGTTTACCAAATATATCCAACTTCATACCAGTATGTAATCTAACCTTGTATATTTTTCCTCGTTTTTAATTATCCTTAGGAGTGTTTTGTCAGTGAGAGAGTGAACAGTGTTTATTAAAAAAAGTGTTTGGGTCTTGCAAACTCACATTAGTAACTGCGTTTAATACTTTTGGGTTTTTTGGACCCACGTTATTACACAGGTAATTATTTTTTATTTGATAAGGTTTATCAAATATTTCTCATTTTTTCGCAACTAAGTTGACTACGGTTTAATGTTTCTAGCTGTAAATTTGTGATACTATAGAATGTGCAGTTATGAGAGAGAGCAAGAAAGACTTCGTGCGATACTGGCAGAGCTCGATAGTGAAGAAGAGGACATTGTTGGTGTACTAAGCGAAAATGAGATCAATAACGAACTAGCGAGTGACCACGAATCGCAAACAGAACAGGAGGGTGACTCGGATATTGAAAATATTTTGGCCAGACCTGCGATTGATAATTTTGTTGGTAAGGATGGGTCTATTTGGCAGAAATCTCCGTTTCCTTCAATAAGAACCCGTGCGGAGAATATTTTTAGAAATATTTCAAATCTGACAGCCTCTTCGAGGAATGTAAAAACGCCAAATGAAAGTTGGAAGCTTTTCTTCACATTTGTTGACCTCATTGTCGAAAACACGAATTTATACATTTTCTAAAAGCAAGGAAACTACAAATTTGTGAAACATGCTCGGACCACTGGTAACATCGAAATAAACAGTTTGTTGAGTTTATTGTACCAAAGTGGTTTACATAAATCTTCCCATGTAAATGTGCGAGATTTATGGGCTACAGATGGAACCGGATTGGAAATATTTACGGCCACTATGAGCTACGTCCGTTTTCAATTTTTGATGCGCTCTATACGTTTCGATAACACAGAAACACGCGAATAACGTCGTAAATATGATAAGCTTGCTTCTATCCGCGAAATTTTTGATAGTTTCAATAAAAATTGCCAAGATAATTATAACGTTGGCTGTTTTGTAACAGTTGATGAAAAATTGGAGAACTTTCGTGGACGCTGCAGCTTCAGGCAATATATATCTAATAAACCGGCGAAAAATATTTTCAGCAGTTGATTCAGTGACTTATTACACTTCTAAGCTTGAAATTTATTGTGGGCAACAACCGCTTGGTCCTTATAATTTATGTAACAAGCCTGAAGCAATAGTTAATCGCATAACGGACCATTTGCAAAACGCAAGCAGGAATATAACCACGGACAATTGGTTTACAACCTACTCTTTGGCTACAGATCAACTGGCAAAAAAACCACATTAGTCGGTACAATTCGAAAGAATAAAAGGATATTGCCACCTTTATTTAGGATTTTTGGTTATCAAAAAAATGTAACGATACTATCTTATGTTCCTAAAAAGAATAAGTGTGTCTTAAGTTTTTCTACACTGCATCAAAATGAAAATATTATCACTGGTTCAAAATCCTTACCGGAAATCATAGAGTTTTATAATAAAACCAAAGGAGGCGTCGTTACTACGGATCAGCTGTGTGCTACATACAACGTGCCTCGGAATTCACGCCGGTGGCCGTTGGTTATATTTTATTCCTTGATGAATTTATCTGCTATCAATGCCCGCATAGTTTTATTGCTTACTGATGAACCACCAGTAGTTTATAAAAAACGGTCGTTATTCGTAAAGCATCTCGCTTTTAGTCTTATGCAAGCTCAAATAAAAATGGATCTTTGCCATCTTTATAACAATCAAATAGACATTCCAGTATGAGCTCGAATTTTAAAAAAACTTGGCAAAAGTTTACTTCCAAAAAAACAACAGACGATCAGCCTCAAAAATATAGCACATTGCAAAATCAGGCCGAAGAGAGTCAGCCTGTAGAAAAAAAAAAGAAAATTAGGAGTCCGGGGCCGTTGTCAATTTTGCAGTTATAAAACCGATCGCAAAACTAAAACTATTTGCAATAAATGTCATAAGAATGTTTGTGGCGATCACTTAATTATTCTTTGTAAGAATTGTGATGAAACCAATAATTTAACGGTTCCAGACAAACCGTCAAATGATGATGATATTTCATCTTAGCGAATAATATCATTGTAAAATACTTGACTTTAATCAAATTTACTTTAAAAAATTGTCTCTATTCTAAAAAACGTGCTTGACATAATCTTTTTATTGTCATTTCATTTTTTGAAAATCATTCATCTAAAAAGTGTGACTCAAAAAATGAATTACATTTGAGACATTTTCCACAACCTTAGGTTTTTAATTTTAGTACGTTGACAAATGAAGTGATTATTTATAATTTTACTAAACAAAAATCTGTGATTGAAATAAATTGAATTTTTAATTTTATGAATTGTAGTTTTAATGAATTTATTTAAAATAGGTAAAATTTTAGATTTGAAAGGTGAGGTGCTTTATTTAAGTGCATTTAAGAAATGGGTCTACTAGACCCATAGTTAGTAATCATGCAACATTAATGAGCGTTAGTAATCCAGGGTTAAAATTTGAATTGATTAAAGACTTTTGTATTTTTTATTATGATAAGTACGAAATTCCTATAGTGATATAAATCGAAATTTCTAAACTTCGAACATTTAATTGAGAGAACTGATTTCGGTTTGTAATTGGAAAAAATAAACGAATTCAGATATGAAATATGCAGACTACTAATATGAATGCACATCAGAATATTTATAATTTTATAGTACAGTGGAATAGAACTTGATGCAATCCGTTCCTATATTCCTGTCCCTTTAGAGAGATCTAAATGTATGTTATAATTTTAGTACCTTTAGATGGGAGTGACCCGACTCTTGTAATAATTATTTTGAACAAGTTAATATTTCTGAAAATTTTAAGATAGTTCAACGCTTCGAGCTGATACGCCTATGTTTATGAATAAACATCCAATTCTATGTAGGGTAAGGTTGCCAAAGTCATACCCCTTAAGGAAACATTTTCAGAAATCAGAGAATATATAATATATTAGTAAACACATACTTATGAGTATTATTGGAAACCTTAGTAAACCCTGCTTTTAATTATTGCAAAAAAACTAAATAGCCTACGTACATTTTCTTTAAACTCAAGAAATTAAAAAAATTGAATCGGTACGACTAAGGAAACCAGTACCTTAAGTCGTACTACCTGCTACTTAAGTCGTACCTCAAGCTAAAATTAAATAAATATGTATATGGTTTAAACAAGTATATTTTATTAACACAATTAAATCTTCATTTACAGTCAATGCATGCATATTTTTTTTTGTTTTGTTTGTAACTCTGCCGCATACATCATGAATCCAAGACTTGCATTTTAAAAATTGAATCATGTTTTCTCCACAGATATCGTTGCATATTTTACAAAACCAAACGTTGTTTTCACTATTCTTCACCTTTTCCGTTTTACATTCTTCTTTTTGTAATTTACGTTTAATAGAATTTTGCTCCATATCTTGTTTATTTTTGAGATAAATCTTATACGGAGAAGGAGTTAATTCCTTCGATGAGGTTGTGCTTTTGCTGGTTTTTTTTATTAAAACGTGGAACTGGAGCCAGCATATTCAAATTTGTCTTTATTTCTTTCGAAGTCTGATGTGACCAATTGGAGACTAAATCTAAGACAATAATACCAACAGTATCCACAGCAAGTGTTTTAATTTCTCTATTTGTCACTATTGTGTAGGTGTTGTCCCAAAGGTCGGTGGACGTGTGTCGGCTGTCGGACTTTCATTTTGTTCAGTTTCAATATTCTCTTCTGGAGTTGGTTTATACAATAAGTCTTCATACCGAAAGACAGGTCACATGGCCACAATCCTGTTGAGTTAAAGCCGTTTATTCCGATATCCATATGAACAGATTTAGAGTATGCTTTATCCAATAACTCCGAAACCGTACTTTGTTTAATTGTTTCGCCAGGATTTGTTCTTAGTTACATTGATGAGGCTTCGGTATAATGACTCTCAAGTAATTAAAAAAAGACCGGTCCAATGGTTTAAGACGGTGTGTTGTGTGCGCAGGAAAGGAACTGCATTGCACATTTTCTTAATCTATTGTTAGGGATTAAATGTTTTAAAAATTGTTTTTTTTTTTAATCAATATTAAGAATAACAGAAAATAACATTTAATTAAAATGATGATAAAAAACGGCAGAATTGCTCATCTCATTCTTATCATCTACCTATAACCTACAGCCACATAGTTATTCAAAATGTATCTCAACAAAAAGGCGAGAAAAATAAACTTGAAACTCCTAACGGTCGAGTCTTAAGTACCGCTGTTATTTATGACTTAGGAAGCGTAGATGGGTACGAGATAAGACACAGGGTGCATGTTAGTTCATAAAACCCCAAAACTATTTTAAATAGATCTTTCACAAAACTGCTAGGGACAAACAAATCAATAATAGATATATAACTTGTACTAAAATCCAAAATGAATTTAACTAGTGTTTTCTTGCCTTAGGAGCTTACACACACTAGATGAAAATTATATTCAAACGACTATAAATGAATTTGTTTACCAGAAACATTCTAAATTCATTGAAACGCAGATGCGCTTATGGCTATGTGCATTACAGCCGAGCAGTATAATAGACACTGAAAAAATTTTCTGGCAAGAAAAACACTCTTGAAATCAATAAGGTACGACTTAAGCACCGGTACGACTTAAGCGACTTTCCACTATATTAAATTTATAACGCGCGTGTTTCAATAAATATTCTTCTTAACAATGGGATTTAATAATTTGGGATTTTAAATTTTGGGATTTTGTAATTTGGGATTTTGTAATTTTGAGAATTTTATTTTGGAATTTTTATTTGGGGATTTTGTAATTGGGATAATGTACCGAACCCGTATCTAATTACACAGGCCTGCTAAAAAAGGCTTGAACATTTTTTTTTATTGAACACTCGAATCCGAAGTCATTTTTTGCGCTGAATCCGAATCTGGCCACAGAATTACCCTATCATGTCAGGTTTTTGATATATTCTTTTCTAAAAGTGTCAAAAAGTGTGTTTTTGGCATTTTTGCACTTGAAATAACTCAAGATTAAAAAATATAGGGCAAATTTGACAACGAGCTCGTATTTAGAATTCCAAAATCTAGGAAAACAAATTTAGTAAGTATGTACCTATATACAAAATTGGCGATTTGGCGTCTGCTGGTGGGGGGATCAGCTGATTAGATCAGCTCCGTAACCTTCAGTAGGGTGCTCTTCACGTGAGCTGTTCTGGTCATGTTTCAGGCAGCTGGCGGGATGAGTACGATTGTGGTAGGGGTAACCTTGCCACAATTCGCAGGTGTACGTACTGCCTCCACGTGGCAATCGTCGGTAACTGATGTCGTCTATTACAGTTTTGTTCTAGTTGACTCAGGCCAAAGTACGGCGCTAAAGGAGAAAACCTTAACAAAAAACCCTAATCTAAGGTGGAACAGCATATGCCGATGGATGAATGACTGATAGGTTAATCAGTCCCAAATATGCGGACTCTGGATACCAGGCGCCCTCCAGTTTTATTTAGCCTTCCTGTGGTAGCTGGGTGTCCCACAGGTGACCTTCATTTCCCAAATACTCGTGGGAATAAAATGCCTAAAAAAATAAAAAATAATGATAAGGATGGTAACGCTCCTAAAGCGTCACGAACCAGCGAGGATTCTGCGGTGGCTTTCGAGGGCTCAGGTCCTCTTTCCGCTGTGGAAGCCCCAATGGGTGGCACATCGGATGGGGAAATCCGTTCGGAGTTTGAGAACTTACTTCTCAATTCCGATATGGAAACCTCAGGAGATGAGGAACAGGCCCCCGTAAGTGGGGGGATCTCCTCTGTGAAAACAGGGGAAAGTGCGGACGTCGGGGAGTGTCGGAAGGGTGAGGTTGACTTCAACAAACCTGCTGCGGCTCCTCATGTGAAAATGAGTGGGGCTGCGAAAAAGCGGTACAGGAAGCTTCTAGCTGAGGGCAAAGCGCCCGGTAGTGAAACAAGGCTTCTGGCGGTGCGGCCACGGAAGGAGACTTGCGCTCCTACGACGGCCCAACCGCCAAAGAGGGACCGCTCGGATGACGAGACTTCACCGGCACAAAAAAAGGCCAGGGGGGAAGAACATGTCCTGGTGGCCTCGGGTTCTGCGGTCCGGTCTGGAGTTACCTTCAGGCAGGCTGCGGAATCAGAGATCATTGGGATCTTACCCTCTGGCTTTCCTGAGGTTGCCCTCACTGGAGAGCAGCTTAAAGCTGTCCAGGAGGGAATCTTGGATAAGGTGCTGGAGCAGGAGGCCAAGGAGCTTAAACCCAAGTTCCTTGGCAGTCAGCTTCGGCTTGGTTGGCTGGTAGTGACCTGTGCCGACCGGGCCACTGTACAGTGGCTCAGGGAGACCATAGGCACTATTAAGCCATGGGATGGTGCAGAGCTGATTGTAGCTGAGGCGGGAAATCTGCCTCGAGCTAGAATCGTGTTTGGTACCTTCCCAAACAGTGCCGAATTGCCCACGGATAAGCTTCTGGGTTTTATCAGAAGCCAAAACGAGGGCATGCAGGCGATCAACTGGAGAGTGGTCAGAAGAGAGGCGAAAGGCACTTCAGCTTTTTGCACGTTCTCCATGGACCACTCTTCGGTTGAGAAGCTCAAACAAATTGATTTCAAAGTCAATTTTAAGTTTGGGATTGTCCAACTGCACCCCAAGGGGGGCCAGGGTGGTGGAAAGTCAGGTTCCAGGGGCGGGCCCCAAGTGGTCAAGCCTGTGGAGGATATCGTGGCTGCACCTGTGAAGGCGATCGTGGCCGCACCTGTGGCGGCTATCGGGGCCGCACCTGTGGCGGCTATCGGGGCCACACCTGTGGTTAAAACCACTGGTGTGGCGGCCCTTTCCAGGAGACAGGCGAGGAGAAGGAGAGAAAGAGAGAGGAAGGCGTCAGCGGTTGTACGGAGAATGGCCCCGCGAGGGGTCACCTCGCGCAAACCACTGGTGAAGCCTGGTGGCTCTCAGTCAGCTGTGGACAGCAGCAGTAAGATGGAGGACACGGATTCGCCATCTGGCAATGGCAGTGCGAGCAAGGAGGCTAATCCAGGCCTTCAGCAGACGTCGCTGCAGTGATGGCACACATAACCTGCCTACAGATAAACCTGCATCATGCAAAGGCGTCTTCGGACGTCCTTTGTCGTAGGTTTATCTGCCAGAAAATTGGCATGGCTCTAATACAGGAGCCATGGGTAATAGATAACCAAATTAAAGGTATACCAAAACAAATGGGTAAGTTGATTTATTGTAACGGAACTGAGAGTCCAAGGACGGCCATTTTGGCCAGCTCGCAAATTAATTTTATTCCCATTTCAGAGTTCATCTCCAGGGACTTAGTGGCGGTAATGGTGGACTGGGTGAAAGAGGGAAACAGGAGGCTATAATGGCCTCCGCCTACTTTCCTGGAGACTCGGAAATGATACCTCCTCTCGAAGTTAGGCGGCTCATAGCTCATTGCCAGCGCAATGGGCTGGCTTACCTAATAGGATGCGATGCAAATGCGCACCACACGGTGTGGGGCAGCACGAACATCAATAATAGGGGTGAGTACCTTTTTGAGTATATAATTACTAACAATGTAGATATTGTCAATAGGGGAAGGAAACCTACTTTCATAAATGCGATTAGGCAGGAGGTCCTAGATTTGACCCTCGCTAGTCCGCATTTTAGTCATTTTGTTAAAAATTGGCATGTGTCTGAAGAGGCCTCCTTATCGGATCACTTGCACATCAGATTCGATTTGGCGGCCGAGGCCATGCAGCGGCAGGAGATAAGAATTCCAAAACTGACCGATTGGGACTCTTATAGAGTTTCACTCGAATCAGAAATGCCCTCGGTAATGGGGAACATAGAGTCTCCAGAGGGCTTGGAATTCTGTTCAAACCAGCTGCATAATTCTATACACTCGGCTTACGAAAACAGCTGCCCAGTTAAGCGAAGAGAGTCCATTAAGTTGGTCCCTTGGTGGAACGGGGCGCTGAGTAAGCTGAGGAAAAAATCTAGAAGGTTATTCAATAAGGCTAAACGCACCGGGGAATGGGGCGAGTATAGGATGGCCTTAACGGAATATAATCTGGAATTAAGAAGATCCAAAAGGGCTACCTGGAGAAACTTCTGTGAGGGAATCATTGAATTACCCTCTGCAGCTCGTCTCCAGAAAGTCCTTGCTAGGGATCACTCAAATGGTTTGGGGCTTCTTCAGAAGCAAAACGGGATGTTCACTGAAAACCGGAAGGAAACCCTGGAGTTACTATTAGGTACCCACTTTCCGGACTCAATAGTGGTAGGTACCCAGGAGGACCCGCATGACCCTCCAAGTGAGGTAGACTATTCACCCCACAGTAGGATCTGGAGCCTCTCTGGAAAAATGTTTACACCCAGCAAGGTGAGATGGGCTATTGGCTCTTTCAAACCGTTCAAATCTGCTGGAGGGGATGGTATCTTTCCGGCTTTACTTCAAAAAGGTATTGAGGAAATACTCCCCAGCTTGGTCCAGTTGTTTCGGGCAAGTTATGCTTTTAACTATATTCCGAAACTATGGAGGAAAGTAAATGTGGTCTTTATACCAAAGGGAGGGGGTCGTCTGGACACCCAGCCCAAGGCTTATCGGCCAATTAGCCTGACATCGTTTCTATTGAAGACGATGGAAAAAATCCTGGATAATCAAATAAGAAATGAAATCCTTGTAAATAACCCACTGCATCGGAACCAGTTTGCTTATCAAGCTGGCAAATCAACTGTGATGGCTCTTAGTGGTCTAGTCACGAAGATTGAAAGAGCGGTGGCTTTTAAGGAAATTGCCCTGTGTGCCTTTGTGGACATTGAGGGGGCATTTGACAATACCTCCTATGGTTCAATAGAGAGAGCAGCCATGGAGAAGGGGGTTCCGCCGTCTACAACTAGGTGGATCCGCTCCATGCTGAAATATCGCGATATTACAGCCACATTAGGTGGCGAGTCAGTAACCATCAGGGCCGTAAAGGGCTGTCCCCAAGGAGGTGTACTGTCTCCTCTTTTATGGTCATTGGTTATTGATAGACTACTGGTCCTCCTGAATAGCCATGGGTTTGATGTCCTGGACATGAATTTTGGTCGCAAAATTCCTCATTGCCTCATGAGAATTTTGTATACGTACAAGGCGTATAACATACATTTTGTAATTGTGTGCTATCATATACGTTCTTTGGATTAGTGTATCGTTTTGTGACGGTAAGTATCAAAAATAAGCCAATCGGTTGAATCGGTTCAAATTTTTGGTGCTTATGCTCGCGTGTGAGAAAATCTCACTTGCTATGAAGCAGGAGAATTTACATTTGTGCGTTGCTCATTGTTCAACTATTTTTGTAGTTATGTATATTAAAAAAAATGTATTTCTTTAGTTTTAACTTATTATGTCTGTTTATTAATTTTTTATTAATTTATAATAAATCGGTTTTTTATTATAAATTATTAAAAAATGAATAAATATTAAGTTAAACTAATGAAATGATTTTTTTTATTTTGGGAATATAACGCAAATTGATTAATGTTACGATAATTCGCAATATTGACCAATGAGAAAGTGTATAAAATGCATCTTATAAATAGGGTTGCCACCTGTCCATATTTCATATTGACTGTCCATATTATAAACGATTTGTCCATATGACAATTAAAAATGATATGGACATATTGATTGTCCATAAATTTCTTTATTTATTAAAATAATGGGTTCGATTCAATATAAATCTTCTATTTGTCTTTTCTTCTATTCTGCCACTATTTCTACGAGAACTAGATGTGATTTTCAAACAATCTATAAATTTGGGAAGATTTTTGCTTTTCTCACTATAACGAAGTTATATTGGGTAAGTATTGTAATCGGGGAAAAAAATGTATTTCAGATTTTCGCATTTCTCGGCGAATTAGATTACCAGGACCCGAACAATTAGAACAATTAGAAAAATGTCGTGCCAGTCCTTCCGTTCTTCCAGACACAAATTTTTATTATTTTTGTTTTGCCTCCCATTCTCACAAATATTGATAGTTTAGGTCGAAATTTTGTACAAAGATAGATTTTAGTAGGTTCATTAGAGTCTAAAATAGAGGAAGTTGTAGTGGAAGAGTAAACTGCCAAACAGATTTTCTCAAAAACGAGACCGACGATTTTTTTTGTTATGTTGATGATAAATTTGATAATCTATCATCTACCTGTTCACAAAATTTGAAGTCGATTGACGCATTGCGTGGGGGTCATTTTGACAAAAAGGAGTAATTTACATTTCTTGATCTTTGTATTTTCTAAGGTAATGTCGAACATTTTGAAAAAATATTTTTCTACGGTTAATACACCTTCCAAGCATACAACTGATGATGGTAGCATGTAGTATCGAAATCGATCTTGTAAATATTTTTTTAAAAGTAAAACGTTTTTCATTATAAGGAGGAGTGGCTTTTATTAAAAATAAAATAAATCAAAAGTTTTAATTTTTATAAAAGTGAAAATAAAATAAAAAATGTTTATTAGTAATTTAGTTTTGTTTGATGACAAGCGTCATTTTTTATAGAAATATTTTGAAACTGTTACAAAATAAATTATTTTTAAGTGATTATTAAAAATAAAACGTAAATTGTTTAAAGCCCAAAATCAACGCAGCCAGTATGAAAAGCACTTAAAGTTTGAAGATGAAAAATGGCGAATGCAACTTTGCTGCACAAAACGTGTCAGTTCTAAATAATCTAACATTATTTGTGAGTCTGTTGTTTGGCGGTATTAGAGTAGAAGCTTTATATTGTCGTGGCCAATTGTGATATTGGGGAAGGGGTATGCAAATTTTATAAAAGCCGTGACATCTTTGAAGGACCTTGCCTGCTCAAAATAAGGGAAAATATTTGTAAAATATGAATGGTTAATTTTTGTGATCTGGTGATCTTTAACGGATGATTCGTGGGAAAAGTGTCGTCCGAGGAGTCGGATAGACCCAATTTTTTTTAAATTGTATCGAGATTTTCTTGAAATAATAGAAGGAAAGAAAAATAGAAAATTTGGATTGAATCGGCCCCAATATTACAATTTCGTAAAAAAAACGGCTAAAAATATTTTTTTATTTTCATAAACCGGCTGCTCCAAAGTTTAATAACAGCCAACAATTAAAATTTAAAAAATGCAATGGCTATTTATAATCAAAGCTTAAATTATTTAAAAGTATGGCTTAATTTTAGCGACAATAATTCATTTAAATTATTTGAAGTATGCAGTCTGCATCAGGAAGAAAACTTGTTTGAAAGCTTGTTAGTAATTTTAAAAAGTTTTGATTCTACTTTTAGTGGCGATGAGCCATATAAAGAAACCAATATTTTGAAAACTATCATCTCATTCATCGATATTTATCAAAGAGATGGCTTTAAATGAGTCGAAGTTTTGAAGAGAACCGCAATCGATAAGCAACGCTTAATCGAAAGAATTTTCTCTGAATGACTAATTTGTAAAAACGGGTGAAAAAAAGGCCGGAGCTGATGGGCCAACATATATGTTTTTTTACAAATTTTTTGTGTCCATATTTCACACTTTGGAAAGGTGGCAACCCTACTTATAAAATAATATTAACAATCTTTGGTAATAAATAATACAGAAATATTTTCCAAATAATTTTAATTTTAGTTTTATTTAAAATTGGGATGAATCCAACGAAAAATACTACAAATAATTAATGTAAAGTGTGATTTTTCAATATTGAGTGACTATCGAGTGACTCGATTCGATTTTATTATTAAAAGTTGCAAAAAACGTGTTGTCTTCAAAATATGCTTTTTATACAATACATAAATATACAAAAGGATTAATACAATTTAAAATTATGTATTAATTTATTCACAAAAAAAAATAGAAGAAAATAATTTTTACAACGCTACTAATCTCTACAAACACCAAAAAATGACTAAACGAAAAACTAAAAGAGCATAAAGAGCATGATGCATAAAACAGCATTCGAACACACACACAATAACCAATACCATCACGATTCGGTAATTCTCGCCTCACTGACTCATGAGGCGACCAAAATTCATGTCCTGGGCTATGCGGATGACGTGGCTATCGTGATTAGAGGCAGGTTTGATGAGATCATCTCTGATCTCATGCAAAATGCACTCAACTTGATATGGCAGTGGTGTGACAAGGAAGGACTTAGTGTCAATCCAAACAAAACTGTCATTGTCCCTTTTACGAGGAGGAGAAAGCTCTCGCTTGTAGCTCCCTCGTTAAACGGTACTATTGTTGCCTTTTCCAAAGAGGTTAAATATCTAGGGGTTATCCTGGATCATAAACTGAACTGGGAACAACATATACAAAAAATTCAAAATAGAGCCACAAAGGCTTTTTGGGCCTGTCAGAGACTCTATGGACGTACTTGGGGACTACAACCAAAAATGATCTACTGGTCATTTCTAACAATTATTAGGCCTATGATCACTTACGCATCGCTAGTGTGGTGGCCTAAAACTCAACAAAGGACAGCGCAAACTTTATTAAATAAGGTTCAGCGTATGGCCTGCATTGGGGTTACGGGCTCAATGAAAACATGTCCGACCGCAGCAATGGAGACACTCCTAGGACTAACTCCATTGCATCTGCATATAAAAAAGGATGCTGCTACTATGGCCCTTAAGATGCAGGCGGAGGGTAACATCAAACCAGGCAATATGGTGGGCCATCTGGAGATCCTTAAGGAGTTTCAGACAGATCCCACTATAGGAATGCCTTCCGACTGTATGCCAGCCAAACTGGATTTCCACAAACCCTTTTGTGTTAGATTACCTGTCCGGGAGGAGTGGAGTACCGGGGGACCATCCTTTGAGCGAGGGTCATTGGTGTGGTTTACAGATGGATCAAAAACGGAAGATGGGGCGGGGGTAGGAATACATGGGAGTGGAGTATCACTCTCGAAGTCCTTGGGTACCAATGCAACCGTCTTTCAAGCAGAAGTGCATGCTATAGAACTTTGTGCTAGGATAGGCATATCTAAAGGCCTAAACGACGCAAAGGTTTATATCGTATCAGACAGCCAATCGGCCTTAAAGGCTCTTAGGTCTTTTACCATTGAGTCAAGGCTGGTATGGGATTGTCTGAAGGTTATTAAATTGCTGGCTAGCTCAAATAAGGTAACACTTGTTTGGGTGCCAGGTCACACTGGAATTGTGGGAAACGAGGCAGCTGATGTCCTCGCCCGCGAGGGATCTGCCTTTCCATTAATTGGTCCAGAGCCCTTCTGCGGCGTCTCTAAGGGGCACCTTAGGGCAGCAGTTAAACGCTGGGAGGATGTGCAAAAGTCCTCTTACTGGCGCGGAATTCCAGGTTTGCGACAGGCGAAGGAATTTATTTCACCTTCGTCGGCCAGGGCCAAGGAATGTCTTGTACTTAGGAAACCTGAGTTGAGGCTGCTTACCGGCTTCCTCACAGGTCACATCCCATTAAGGTATCACCTAAAGAAAATGGGCCTAAGTTCGACGGATAGATGTCGCTTCTGTGACATGGAAGCGTAATCAGCGGAACATGTTCTGTGCCATTGCCCAGCCATTTTCTGCAAAAGGTTACAGCATCTAGGAGGGAGAGTAATGAGCCCGGATGGTATGCATCATATACCGACCGGCAGTATTGTCAGGTTCATTAAGAGCCTGAATATTGACTGGACGGCTCATTAAGTAGGGTCCATGCACAAAAGATCTTTTAGGTCGCAGTGCGGGGTGGCTTGAACGCCCACATGGCCCTCAACTAATAATAATAATAATAATATACAAAATTGAAAGAAATCTTTTTGTATTAACAAAAGTCGTAGATAGAGTAAGTAGCGTATTAAATATAATAAAATTAGAACTGATTGTAATCAGTGAATCAGTTTAGCTTGAAATCGATGTTAAAGATGAACTATTAATAACGCTGTTTAAGTAGAGACACTGCAACGATTTTTTATTAATGCAAAATATTTTTTAATTAACAGAAATGTGATTTCAAAAATGTTATGACAAAAAGAATTTATATAGCTTTGCAACAAATCGATTTCGGGAAAATATCGAAATGTATAGAGCTTCATATCGAGGTATATTTGATTGCACCGGAATACCTGTACAAAAATCAGAGGATCCAACTCATCATCAACTAACGTTTACATCGTACAAAAATAGAACAAAAAATGGGATGGATATGTATTTTTGTTTCCAAGACGTTTGTAGGTGCCATATCTGAAATTTTTCAGAAATCAAGGATACTCAATAAATTGGAAAGGAGAGATTTCGTATTAGTCGATAGAGGCTTTGATATATTCGACTGCTTAGAAAAAAAGGTATTGTTTTAAATATCGTCCCATTTTTAAGAGGAAAAAATCAACTAAGTGAAGAAGAAGTGGTTCATACTAGGTTCATTACTAATAAACGAATAATCGTAGAAAGGGTAATTGGTTTGGCAAAAATGAACCAAATTTTAGTATACTATACTTTATTCAATCTCAACATTTGACTTACAACGTAATGACGCAGAACTAAAGATATAGGCCCGTATTAACGTAAGGTGGCCATAAACTCACCAAAGGCGGGCAATTTAAAGATTTTAATTTTCCAGAGAAGTTACTCTACTTTAATTATAACAAAACCAAAATTTTTTCACAGAACTGCATATAAGCGAAAATAAATTCTACAAATTATAGGGTGTTTCTATGAAAACTGTCAACACAAAATGTTTGGTAATTTTTTAACAGATAGATAAACTTGGCGGAGGATAAACTTTTTTCATAGTTTTGCAAGTGATTGATTGATTGATACAGATGTTCGACCAAGCCTCAGCAAGATTCCCGGATACGCTCGATCCACCGTACACCCTTTACATATAACAAGACCGGAGGATAGGAAAGGAATGTTAGCATTATAGACTCGACCCGGTTTCAGCCACCTATGCAGTCGATAGTTAGTCAATTTTGTTGGTGAGTTTTTTTTTTTTTTTTTTTTTGTTCCATCGGCGGTTGTGAGGGGTAGGGGCGAGATTTCGTTCCATCATGGTGTTCACATGTGGTCACACAAATTTGTACTAACTGAAGCTAATGTTGCTTGACGTTGTTGTTGCGTCTTTGCCGACTCGCCTACTCGTCCCCACTGTAAATTCACTACTTGCAAAGAATAGACAAATTATCTGCAATTAGCACATCCGTAAATTTTTTTCAGTGTACATTGAGGTTGAAAGAATTCACAGCGTTCAGATGTAGACATTTTAATAAATAGTGTGTGAACTCTATAAAAACCAACAATACTGTCAATAATCTTTAGTGAGTCATGTTCGGAAAAATAATGGTGGCACTTGTGGATCGAGGTGCCCAATTCAATAAATCATGCTTATTTATAAATAATTTCACTGTTGTTTGTTCAATTTACAGCCAAATATATTGAATACCCTCAGTCCAACTCCAGATTCTCCATCAGCCAACGATAACAAATTTCAGACTTTCAATAGACTATACCGTGTAAAAGCTAAAATATATTATCTCAACAAACACATTGTCGTGTGATAATTTCCAAAAAAAAAAAAAGTTTTTCATTTATGGAAAATTTCCTTTTTTTGTTTCTTCCTTCATTTTCACTTCCTTTCTCGGATTTTATAAAATAATTCAGATAAAAAAACAGAAAAAAATATCTAAAATCGTTTTCTTGCGTGTTGTTGCTATATATTGGCTATGCCAAGTGCCACATACAGTGCAAAATATATAGGTATACTCGTGTACAATAATAGCAAAGCAAGAAAAAAATTTAACCTGTCAAATTCTGTCGATAATTTTTATCACCACTAAAAATAATAAACTTTTCTATTATTTTCCTCACTCTACTTTGGGTTCAAACAAAAATCCCAACAAAAACTTTTTCACCTTTTAAACATCATCACAAAGAGAGACGGGAGTGAAACTATATAGGTATACCGGTATTGCATATACGACAATCTAACGAAAACTAGGAAGAAAACTTTAAATATTTTCCTGATTTCCTCGATTTACTTATTTAGTTTTTTTTATTTCTAGATGCAGGATTATTTTTTTACTTGTGCTGTTGTACCTTTTTGTGTGTTATGTTCACGTGAAAATTTATGGAAAAAGTTTTTAAATTTTTTTTTTTTTTTTTTTCGTTTGGTATTTTTGAAATTTTAATGTTAGATTTGGTTCGATTTCGAGTGCAAATGAAAGAGAATAATAAGTGATTTTAAAAATACTGAGCGTGTGTTTGTACTACACCTAGACGGAAAATTTGTGGAAAATATTGTATGGCAAATAAAGTTTTTCATTGTGCCGTGCTTGTTATAAAGGTATAAATAGAGGTTAAATTGGAAAATTATAGTTGTTTAAGTTATGGTCGAACAAAAGAATTTGCTGTGTCAGTTGAACGTATTAAAAAAAAAGTTTACTATTTAGAAGCCACATAAATCTGGAAGGTGTCTCATTTTTGTATACTACATATTAATAATTTTATTCGTTAGAAATGTGAGTACCAGACAAGTTGTAAAGGTGACACAAAAATATAAATTGAAGATCACTTGGGATTAAGTAAATTTTAATTGATTGTATTTTAATCCTCTCTTTCCATGTTTGCTAATTATTTGATTCTTGGATTCGATTTGTGGCTTCTTTTACGTAATTGGATTTCTTTTAAGGGCATCCACACTTAAGAGCGCATACCATAGACATGTTTCAGTATAAGAGTCCGTAGATAATACGCTTAGGTGTATAGAGTACGGATGAGGAATTCGTAAACGAAGATGTAACGGCCACAACTTCGACCAGTACCTGTTATGGTTAGTACAAAAACCTTGCTCAAGAAACATTGAAAAATAAATAAGTCATTGAAAGAGTATCTTCCCTCGGGCACGCAATTATAACAAATCCGACATCCCTGGAAACTGCCTAAAATTCAGCGGACCAAACATAGTAGACGAAACAAGAAATGAGAACGAAATATTCTGAAAAAATCCCGAGGGTACAAAAACCGTAGGGTAATACATTCCCAAATCTTATGAAAATTCCAAAATCTAGTTGTTGCACAATTGGAGGAGTTTTCCCTTGATGTATACACACGAAAAAACGAACATCGAAAATAGTGATGGTTATAACGGGAGACCATCATATTCCTGAACGTAAAAAGAAAACAAAGAGATTTTGAAAACCGCGTTTTAGGAAACCGGGATTATGAATCCAGAATTCTGAAGGCGGGTTTTTCTCAGGATTACGAGATTTCGTACCCTCGGGATTATGTATCCTCTTGATTTTGTACCCTCGGGATTTTGTACCTTGGGGATTTTGATTTGCGGGATTTTGTCCGGATTATGTCCTGCAGGATTTTGTCCCTCCGGAAAACGTCACCAATCCAATATTCTATGTTAGAATTTTAACAAAAACATCCAGGCATTTATGTGATATTCTTTAATAGAGCAGTTGCACATACAAAAAAATGGTCCTTGGACCTAAAGGCAAAAACAAATAATTTGTTGTGGTTTTTACGTTGGATGGTGTGAATGCTAGATTTCTCTGAATGTTTGTTCTTTAGGTGATTGATTGAGGAGAAAGAACTTTGTTTTTATCTCCATTTTGTCTTCGGGGCTACTCATGCATAGTTTGACGAAGTCTTCATGCAGAATTCTGTTTAGACGCTCTTACAAGGATTCCACCTGAACTGAAAAACGGTACAATCACATTCTGGTTATAGAGAGTAATAAATATCGATGATTCTTGGCTTGTTCTAGGTTGCTAAGGCTTACTTTTTCTACTGCTATACCTAAAGTTTGGCAACAAATTTAGACGAAGATTAAGCATCTTCTCTTGAGGGTGTTGACCAGAATCCGTTCTTCTTTTGCGAAAGTGCTAGTTCTTCGTTATATAACCTAGATTATTTAATAATACTGTTTTTAGCTAATTTTTAAGGTGTGTTCAGTGTTTTAAACTTCTCGGCGCTTGTACGGCTCTGTCGTATCATTTCATATTGTTACTCAAAACAATGTTAGTGTTATTTATACAAAATTTAATCAAGGATAAGGTTATAATTTGGTTAAACAATTTATTATTTAATTGTAAACAAAGGAAGTTAATTAAGTTAATTCTATTTTAGCCTCTGATTTTGTAGAATTCCAGTGTTGCATCAGTTATTATGGGAGATTCCATTAAAACTTGGATGATTTTCTGTTGATTTTGGTCCAGATATATGCGCAGATGAAACACCAATATTTTCCTGCCCTTTAACGATCACGTCATTAACCATCTTCTAGCGTCACAACTCGAACTACTCCAAGATCACCAAGATGCAATTGAAGCATTTTCCTAAGTGCCCAAGGAGTAAATAGTACCCAGTTTTATTAAACGAACATTCTGTTAAAGATTTCTAAATTTTCGCTAAGACGACTGAACGAGTTGTTGCAACAAATCGCCATCTTGTAACTCTACCTGCAACTGTTTCTCCGTTTATTTCTTCCTCCGGCAACTCAAAATTCAAAGGATCATTTAAATGTGCTATTGTTACAACTTCGACGAATCGCCGTCTTCAGTTTGATGTGCCATTATATTTATGATTAGGACACAAGTTCTGCAATGAGACAACTATGGTTGTTTCTTGAAACTATTTCGTGTACCTCATTCAGCTGTTATTTTGCTCCAACAAAATTTGTGGCGTTGTCGCTGTGAATATGGACAGGTGCTCGCCTTCTTAAAACTAATCTCTTCAATTAGTTGCCAACTCGCGTACAGCTTCTGAAGGAATAGCCTTTGTCGCCTTACAAACAAATTGGCGGTCTGCCATTACAGAAATCTTCTCCTCTCCCTGTTTCTGACGCTAGCCTTATTGGTTTCGCATAACCACACTACATGACGTAAATTGTCTCGCTGCGTTGCTCTTAAAACCAGAATTGCTGCCTGGTTAGGTGGAACGTTAATGACGGACACGGATGCAAATTTTGTTTGAACATGTACTCCATAACAATGCGACCAAATACATGCCTCTTTGGTAGAATTATTTGGGATACTTCTAATCATACAGATAATTCGTATGTCCCAGCCTACCACCAACTCTTAAAATTCCGTTTATAACTGGTTTCAAGGAGATAATATCACTGCTAATATTTGCTAATTTCTAACTTTCGACGAAGGCAACCGGTTTGGCTTAAAGTATTTCTCGCTGTACATATTTGATGATAGTAAAACGTAAGCTAAAACTCGAATCATCATCAGACCGCAATGTGCTAAATTCACTAATTTTGATGAAAATACTCCTGCAGATGCGCAGATCGTGTTGGCGATGAGGATGTGTGTCCGTCCCCTGATCGTCTATAGGGGAAAAAAGTCTGTTTGAAAGCTTTGAGCTCAAATGAATCATCATCATCATTAGTTTTGAATGCCCTTAAATTCGCGCTTACAATTCCCCATTCTCACCAATTGCTCTGCAATATACCACTGTATGCCTTTTCGCTTACATCCAAAAAGCCGTAGAACTCAATTTGCCCGTTTTGTGGAATAATTCTTTTAACTTTTGTGTTTTCTTGCAGCTTTAACTCTTCTCGGATTTTTTATGCATATGTGTTTTTATAGAGTTACACAAGTTTAAATCATAATAAAACAAAGAAATATATTTTTAATACCAATGAAACGGGCTTTATTGGATAGAAAATTTTATGACATTAATGTTTAAATATGATTTCGGCCATGAGGCCGCCACGGCTGGCGCGTACAAAGCGCAATCTGGCACACCAATTTTCACAAACTTTTCGCAGCATTTGCGGCCGTAGAATGTTGATTTCCAGGTGTTCAATTGTCTCTGGTTTATCGACGTAGACAAGTGACTTTACATAACCCCAAAGAAAATAATCCAATGGGGTTAAATCACACGATGTTGGTGGCGAATTAATTGGACCATTAAGCGAAATTATTCTTTCATCTAAAGTTTCTTTGAGTAAATCAATTGTAGCGCGCGCTGTGTGGTATGTGGCTCCATCCTGTTGGAACCACATGTCAGCAAGATTAATGCCAGCTAATCGAGGTACGAAAAAATTTCTAATCATGTCCCTATACCGCTCACCATTGACAGTAACATTCTGACCATCATCGTTTTTGAAGACATATGGACCAATGATCCCGCCAGCCCATAAAGCGCACCACACAAACAGTAATTTTCTGAGGATGTAATGGTGTTTCGACAAAAGCTTGTGGATTATTCTCACTCCAAATCCGACAACTCTGCTTATTTACGTAGCCATTCAACCAAAAATGGGCTTCATCGGAGAACAAAATTTTGAATGGAAATTCAACATCAATATCAATTTGTGTTTCAGCCCATTCGGCGAATTGGCGATGCATACGATGAAATGTCAAACCAAACTAAACAAACAGCAACTATCAGCTATTAAATGGGTTGTCAAATAAAGCAGTGTTGCCAACTCAAAGTTGTGAACCTATAAAAAAAACACCCTTACTTCAGATATCGCCTGATACTTCATCATCCGAGCCTAGCTTCATTAGCCACGATTTTTGGAACACTATTTGCATTACGATCGATGTTTCGTTTACGAATTACCAAGCTGACCTGTTATTTTTTTCAATGGAATCTGCACTTTGTAGATCCCTTTTTCGATTCGCTTGTTGGTTAGCTTATATTGCTCCTCGCATTCAGTTTTCTCAGGACTCTACATTTAGGGACCAGGCGTTTTATTTTGTTCAAAAAACCGTTTCAAGATAAGATTAAGTGTGGAATGTTCTCGAGTGCAACTGTCCTCTGAGGTAGCCCAACTTTGTTTTACTCTGGATCATGCTAGTTTTAATTCGTTTAAAAAATTCAAATCTAACAACTTAAAACCAAAACTATAGATTGCTTAGCACTTTAGCAGAGGAATAAAATACCTAAGCACATAATTGCGTTTTCTTATCGAACTCTATCATATGCGTACATGCATCGGCAGATTGGGCATATTAAGGTAACAAATCAAACGAGTAAATCAAATTTTTCGTTTATAGTATTGTTGTATTGCTTAAAATTACATTGTTTTAAAAAACAAAAATCCGCAGGTAGATTGGAGAGGATTTAGGGAGTCTCAAGTTGGTATCTCGACATTTCAAAGGCGTCAAAATTCCACCAATATCTTTACAGGCTTTCCAGTGACGAAACAACATTTTAAAAAGCGTTGAATGCTAAAAGTGATACGATAAGGAGATAGCAACACATTCTAAAGTCTTTCCGAAACCTTTGGAGCAATTTAAAAAAAAAAAAATTCCGAACCCGTTAATCCTTCAAAAAAATTTCTTATGATTGCCCGATAACGGTATCTCCCAAATTCTTTCTGCTAAAAAATCTCGAAACTAGAGACTTGAAGCTTGAGTTTTTCTATCTCTGTATGACCGTTTTTTACAAAGATGATGAAAAACAAAAAAACAAATTTTGTTCTTTTAATTTTTTGGAGTGAAGCTTTGCTTGTCTGTAAATAAATAATAAAAAGTTTATTTTCACTCTCATTAATAGATCACACCAAGTAGTAATCTATCAATAAACAAAATTTACATAACTTTCTAGGTTACTTGAAAGACACAAACGAATTTTCCTAAAACTGGAAAACTGCCAGGAGTTACTACCGAGTTCTCCTCTTAACTATAATGGCCTGAACTACAACGTCCTTAGGAGGGATATCAATAAAGAAGTTAGCGAGGAATTGTACAGTTGTAGGATTTTGTGAAGAACGATGAAGTTAATTTAATTCTGGCGATGGAAAAGTATGATTCCCCGATTTGGGTTCTTCATAATTTTCGTGGAAGTTGTTGTTATTGGTATACCTACGTGCAATGTTTCATCTGAAACGGTCCTTTTCATTTAATAGTCGGTAGAATATTAATTAACCTTCTAGCGTTTCAAATCAATCTAAAATTTAGCAAATTCAATAAAAGGAGATGTTTAATTTTATACTCAGCTGAAATAAGTAAACATTTCTTGAATATTATACCTGTGTAAGTATAATTTAGTCCAGCGCAACAAAATTTACTTGCACCATATTCTCTAAGTGGTATTATATTTGTTCCGTTTTTTAAATCGAAGCTACTTAGTTATTATACATTCCAAAAGGTTATTTATCTTCAATTATATATCAAACCATTAGTATCTGTAACTTACACCCGCAAAAAAGGTACAACACAATTTATACATTTTAACTTTTTTGTTGATATCAGGATCCAAAAAAGAAAAAAACGGGCATAAAATTTATGTTATTTTTATTTACGAATAAGAAGGTATAAGAAAAAAAAAATTGACTTCGATGTACCTACAAATTTCTTACCGTTAAGTACATACAACACCAAGGCGAGGGCATATGATCTAAAAAAAATGTAACATCGTTGAAATGATAACATAAATCTTAAATTATTTAAATAAGGAAATGGATTCCTATGCGGTAAATATTATGTTTGATAGATATATGAATCACCTAAAAGCCACACAGCCAAAAATACATACCTAGGTACATACACATAGCAACCAAAATGAAAATTGATGGAAAATATTTTGAGTTTGGTATGTGCGTAACATAAAAATTTTATATTGAAAAAAATATTTTGAGGTAAACATTTCTCCATAACCACAATGTACATAAGTAAGTATTTTGTTGGTGGAGGGGTAGGTATACTATATATCGTTACGTAATTTATGTATATGTGTCGAAAATTATAAAATATGGAACAGGATGGAATAAATTGTTAAATGTGTTTTGCTAGGTTCGATTTTGTTTATTTATTGTTCCATAAGCAACACTGGTGCTATTTCGATAATCTTCAAAAAATATTTATTAAGGTTTGTGTTTTTGGATAACATTTCAGCTTGGCCTGAATATTACAAATATTTTGTTTACGAATTTGTTTTCTGGATAAGAGTGTGGGTTAATATTTGTTCATTAAAATACAATTTTTTTTTTTGTTCCAATTAATTAGTTTAATTCGTATACAGCATTATCTCCCTATCTATATTGAAAACTCCTTGGAATATCAGAATTTTCTTGCCTTATTATTGTCGGATTGGGGTGCTAAATAGTATAAGGTAAATGTCAAATTGGGATTGAATTGTACTATTCCTTTTTCACCTACACAGTAAAAAAATTCATAGAATATTACGTGAATTTTCGTGGGCAAAATTTTGTGTTTATGTTTATTTCGTTACCTATCTATTCATTTTATTTTCATAAGCATATTCACTCTTCAAAATATAAAAACATTACAAAAATTATAATTCCATTAAAAAATACTAATTTTATTAAAAAAAAATATTTGATTTATAAATAACTTTGTATGGCCTTAAATTTTTGTATGGCCTTAAACCAAGTCTAAATTAGTAACTTTATTAAGTATTCAAAATTTGATTTAGAAAATTAACGACTTTCGATTTAAAGTTCATTTTGTTCTTTTTTAACCGAGAGAAATGTACGTTCACATCTAGGAATATTTTCTGCATAACTTCTAGTGACTGAGACAACTCTAGAGGATACTTTATATTAAAAACAAAATAAGGGGAACCTACCTCATTATCGAAAAATACATCGCAACAAAAATGTGGGAGTACTTTTGCGGCAATCTAATAATAGCTGCATTTCATGACACCAAGCTAGCCGGATCAAATCACATGTTACATGCAAACTTTGATCCAAAAACAAATTTGAATCAAAATGTGTCTATGGTTTGCATTTAAAATGTGAGTTGACCCGGATAGCTTGGTTTCATCACAGATAAACCAGATGAACCAATGGGAACAAAGTTTTGATTAATATCAACGGCGCTAGTTTATATGGAAATATTTCTACTGGCACCCCACAATTTAAAACATTAGGTGCATTGTGGGGTGCCGCAGTTGGTATTTCATTATTAAGCCACGTTTTAGCAGCTAATATATCTATCAAAAATATCGCAGCATAAATATTTCGCCAACAAAAATATTTTCGATGAAATATAAAGTCATATGTTTCTCGCATGCAACTATCATCGCAAACAAAGATTCTCTTTGCAGAAAATATCGCATACAAATATTTCGCCACAAATTTAATCCCTTTATTTTGTAATTTGGATACAACAGGAAGAATTGTGTAAGTTCTGAAAAAATTGTTATTTTTACAAAAGTTGCTTTTTTATCATTTGTGGTACACTCAGAAGAAGCGATAAGGGCGAAAAAACCTGTGGCTTCCAAACTTTTAGAAAATTATGCAACTTTAGTTAGAACTATTCGTTCAAATAGAAAGGAATTACCGAAAATTACCAAACAAAAACAGATAAATTGCCTAAATTTTCAAGTTTAATTAACAAATCTAATAATTGCACACGAACGGTAAACAAAGCTAAGTCAACTAAGAAAATACTTCTACTAAGCTCTAAGCATATATCCCCAAAAATTGAACAAAACCGAAAAAAGCTTCTTGAAACCATTTCATTCTACAACAGCATCAAATTTGGTGTGGATATAATGGAGCAAATGGCTAAATATACACTGTTAAGTCGGGATGTCGGAGATGGCCTTTACAAGTTTTTTTAATATCCTCGACATAGCTGGAATTAATGCTTGGATACTGTACAAAGAACTCACGGTAACTAAACAGAGGAGGCAAATTTTGAGGAAGAGTGCTAATATTTTATTATATGTTTTTATTCTTAAGTGGGTTTGGATTTTTAAATCTATATGGGTTTCCGCGTGTTTATTCACAAGTGGGTTGGGTTAAGAAAACTTATGAATTCCGGTTTCGATTCAAAGATCAACTTCGAAGTTAATTACTGAATGTTCATGGGAAATTTAAATTACCTTGTAGTTGCTTCAACAAATTAATATTGACACTGTAGACCTTGAAAAAGATCAATTTGTGAACATTAATACTATTCTTCAGAATATTTCATCTCTGTTTTGTTTATTATGAAATTAGTATGAGAAAACTACTGGATAAATGCGTAATGAGGATTTGAGGATGTTTGGATAATGGATATATTTTTCTTCTTCTTCTTTTATATATTTGTTTCGTGGTTTGCCCCGCATATAATATCAATTATTTTGTTTGATTTGGTTATTGCGAGATTGTATAATATGTTGACAAGCCAAAGACCGAAAACCAAAGAGCGAAAAATACGACTGTAATGTGTACTGAGTTTTTCAAAATGAAAGAATCCACAATTTACTCACGCTCTGGAAAAGGGAAAATTTACCATAATGCGTCCTGAGTTTTTAAGTTAAATTTTCCCTCTTCCAAAGGGCTTGGTTGTCATGAAACGGCAATTCTTTCTGGCTCTTTTTATTAGTTCAAAGTTCCTGAAAACTTTCAATTTTTACATACTGTTCATCATTAATAAATATGATTAATCTATTAAAATCTATAACCTAGGAGTTTTGTTAGTGCCCAAATCTACAAAATTTTAGTAGCAAATCACAAAAAAATGTCATTTGTCACTTGATTAAAATCTAGCCCCACAAGGATTGTCATACTTGCATTTTCCCTTTTCCACGCTCGTGTGTAAATTCAAATTTAATCTTGAAACTCCAAACGCGTTGTGGCAAAGCAACTTTGATTATACACGCCATAATGTAAAAAACGACGCTTTTATAATGGAATTAGAAGCGAGGAAAAAATCAAAATTTCCATAGTAAAACACATAAAACATATGGGAAATCACTTTTTTTTCTAAGACAAATTTGTAAATGAAAACTTTGCAAATTTTTAATTATGATTCCTGAAATATTTTCATAAATGTTTAATTTCAACATAGTATATAAATCTCGTTTAAGTAAATCGTTTTCATTTTCTTGTAATAATTGATTTACTTAAACCAAAATATAAAAAAAAGTTCATAACAACAGCATTCTGGTCAAATTAAAAAGAAAAGCTTACTGCAAAACGTGTGCATTAAGTCAATATACATTACATAGATGGCAGTGATGGCAGTAAAAATTTAGTAAAATCGTACCAAAAATTGCCACCTGGGGAAATTTCAAGTTCAAAAATTATAGGAAAAGCAAAACAAATTCTCAAAATATTAAGAACGTGTCATAATTTTGTGAATTAACAATTTTTTTCGTATTTTTCTGTACAAATCTTAGACATCTAGCGTACACTAGTAAAACTAAAGATAAATTTAGCAAGTATTATTTTAATTCGTCAGAGCCAACTTTGATGTATTTTTCAAAATGAAAGTTCGAAAAATATATTTTAGAAATAATTTAATTTTAATATTTCTGCAATTAATATTTACTTAATACCAATATACCCTTCTTGTCTATTGCTGCTAAAGATATGTAGAACACTTTTGTTTTTTAACTTTTTTGTTTTTTTCATTGAAAAACTTGAAGCTAAATAACATCATTTTTATTATGGATATCCGTGAGAAGTTATAGCACTAAAAAAGCTTCTAAAAATATGTCATAATGATTATGGCTCTATACTCTAGAAGGCTCTGGTTGTGGTCGTGTTTTTTTATGCTCGGTTACTTTTTTCGATCTTTGCGCCTTTCTATTTGTACATGTTTTCGTAGCACTTTTGTTTTTGATACCATTATTGAAAAAACAAAGTATGTATACTAGAATACCAAATAAGTGTGCCTAAAATTGTTATTTTTCGAAATAATTAATGTCTTTCTTTATATTTAGATTGGGTTTCGCTAAAGTATTAAAATGCATACACGAAAAATGTATAATCATATAAATCCGAGGACATTCAAAAGAAATGTTATGAATATTCTAAACAATGAATTAAACCCAGGACCTTCTCGACATATGGATAATAGTAATTATGTAAATCAAATCCCAGGTGTTTCAATTATTGTTGAACCTTTAGATTTAAACAGTAAACACTTACAATCGGATTGTAGTAAATCTAGTGTATAAGCTTCTTATGAACTTAACGAATCTCAACAAAGTGGGTCTTCAAGTATAGATTTTGCTGAAGTTTTATCTTACTATTCTTAACCTGAAACCTCGCCGGTGAAATCTGCGATAATGTCAAATTCCGAAATTGAAGGTGTTTTTCCACATGTAATAACTTTGATTGAAAATTTGCAAATTTGGGCTCTTGAATTGTTATTAAAGTTATTGAGAAATAATGGCTATACTAGTCTCCCAGTTGATGCACGTACGCTACTACGAACAGAAAACCGCTTGGCTCAATACGAGTTACAAAATGACTTGAACTCATTAAAAAAATTCGACTGGCCAGAACAAATTAGGCTTTATTTTAATATTGACGGTCTGCCAATAAGCAATATCTCGAAAGATCAATTCTGGCCTATTTTAGGAAGAACACCAGATATAACTAATATGCCATTTGTATACAAACTATAGTAGGTGTTTTTAAAAGTACATCTAAACCGAAAAACGTGAATGAATACCTAAGAGAATTTGTCACTGAACTAAATTCTTTATTATTAAATGGAATTTTAAAGAATGAAATAAAATATGACATACAAATTGAAGGTTTCATTTGCGATGCTCCCGCCATGGCGTTTATTAAATGCATAAAGTCTCATAACGGTTATTTTGGATGTGGACACTGTTCTGCAGAAGGTGAATATTTTCATGAGCGCCATCGAATAGGTTTCTCAGCTAAATCTGAAACTTTAAGAACTTTAGAAATAAAATCCAAGAGGACCATCATACTGGCGATTCGATTCTTGAAACTTTGCCCATTGATATGGAAAAACAGTTCCCGCTGGACTACATGCATTTAATATGTCTTGGCGTTGTAAAAAAATTGATGGTATTTTGGATAAGGGAAAGTATATCTACAAGTCTTCTTTCGTACTCTTTAACACAGCCTTCAGAGTTTAACCGAAAATGCAGGTCTTTAAGCGATATTCACTTCTGGAAGGTGTCTGAATTTCGAACCTTCCACATTTATGAACATTTTTTATTACTTCATTGTGCCACTTTAATACTCTCTAGAAATCGTTTTGAGAAGAATTTCCATTTGGCTAATGTTATTTTTAAAAAAACGAATGGGGTTCAAGCTCCACCTGAACCGCAAATGTTTGGTAAAACATAAAATCAAAAATAGAGGTAAATATTGTGACGATTTTGGCCATCATACAACAAGCTCACTTTATGAACAGCAATAGCTTAGATGGTAAAGTGTTATAAACACGATCGATGGCAAGCAGAGAACAGTTTTTGGTTTATTTTAAATCGTTAAATAAAGAAATAAATCTGTTGTCATAGCCCCCACTATAAAAGTAGAGTGAAATAAAAAGTACACAGTGTTTTTAATTGCAAAATCCGAATGAACTCAGTAGCCCAATTCGTAACAATATTTTTGCTACATGACATGATTTGTTTTTTTATTTTTTGTATTTTCAAAATGATGATCATTGAAAATTTATGGTATGCAATTATGTAACATTGGGAAAAGCCGGATGCACAGAAATATTTAGCCTAAAAGATGGTCATGACATTTTCAATACAGCATACATGTAACGTGAACACTGAAAGTACTCTCGCTATGTTTTTTATCGTTTTTGTTTCTATTTTAATGTGATAAATAAAAAGAGACGAAATATTTTTATTTAACCCTTTAATGCATACTGTAGCATATCTGCATCATGTTATTCTAATTTGAACTGCATCTACATTTGGGCCTTTCCACACCAGTATTTTTAACAACCGTATGCACCCTCGTTTCTTTACCTCCCTGCCTACAAACCTAAATTTGTGGTGGGGATTTGTAATGCACTTTTGCATTATGAAATTTCTGGTATTCTCGTGTTGTTACACACTAATACAAATATAAAGTTAAATAAATAAAAAAAAAATGGAATGTGCATTGGCACGTGATTTTCTATTGTTTAACGCACAAAATGAAATAATTGCCTCGAACAAAGCAATCCAAAATTGAAGTAAATTTACACATACATAAAGAAGAGTAACAACAGTGTGAATACAGAATGCTGTTGTTACCGTGTTGTGAAAAATACTCGTGTGGATAGGTCCTTTGAGCATATTTTTTCTGTTTTGTTTCGTATATCTGTTGTTCATTTGTTTTTCTATCTCGTTTCACACAGTTTTTTGTTTTTTTCTGCGTTTTGAAAAAAACATCGCCATTTAAAGTAAGTTAGTCGATGTTTTGCATACAGTTAGTAGTAAACATACATTTACATTTATGTAATTTTTATAAATAAGAATATTGTTTTTGAAATTTATTTTAATTTTGAACGAATTGCCTTTTTATTAAAAAGCGTTATAAATGGAAAAATATTTAAATTGTATACCATAAATGCATAATGATGCAAATAGGCATCATGTCATAAAATCAATTTTCCGGGAAAATTAGCTGCTTCCAACTATTTTTACTTTGAAATTCGTTTCAACCAAAAACATCTTTATAAGAAAAAAACTATTACAATTAAAAAGAAAAAATCATGCATTAAAGGGTTAATATAACATTTTACATGACACGTAACATTTTAACTCAACATTTAACATAACATTCTAACGCAGCTTGTAACATGAACCCAAAACTAGTACCCTAATGCCCAGTTGCACAAAACAAAAGCCAACACCCAGTTAACTAATATTTCCTCTTTTTCTTCTGTTATGAAAATGCGACTTGTTTCATAATATGAATTCAACGCCAGTTAATTTTTTTTTATTTTTACGTAGAAATATTTGTCATTCAGTTAAATATTTAGTAAAACGAAATCTGGTAGTCAAATATTTAATTCTCCAGTTACAATGTTCAAGTAAAAAGAAAAATAATCAGCTTGCATTGATTTTCTATTATGAAACAGATCGTAATTTCATATATGAAGAAAAATATGAAGTATTACTTAACTGGCTGTTGCCTCTTTATTTGTGCAACCGGGCATAAATGTTTTACCAAATATAAAATTGTCCATCAATTTGCATTGATTTATGGGGCTGATACTATCAGTTATAGTGTGCATAATTTACTCCATCTGAATGATGACGTGGCTATATTTGGCTCTCTGGATAATTTTAGTTGGTTTTAACTTGGAGCGGTAAAACGATTATTCATATCGGGGTATAAACTTTTAGAGCAACTAGCAAATCGATTAACCGAACAAACCAATTGTTCAAGTTATACAATGAAACAAAAAAAAAAATAATAATAATAATTGTAATGACAGAGGGGTTACTTTAAATAATTTTACATTAAATAATTCAAATGCAAATAAATGGTTTTTGAGCTCAGAAAACGATATAGTAGCTATATGGAGTACGCTGATGTACCAGAAAGTCGGAACATTGACACGGAAAGAAATTAAATAATAAAAGCGATTTTTATGAAACTCCGATAAAATCCTCATTATTGGATATTTATAAGGCCAACCTAAGTTTTGATTCTTGTATGAATTGGCCAACTCAAAATATCAAAAGCAAGATATTTCGAATGGAAATTACACCTAATTTTTCTATATTTTGTCCACTTATGAACTCAAATAACTAATATTAAGTCTCTGTTCGGTGATTACTATGCCTATTATTTGCAAACAAATCAATAACTTGAATTAGCAAACAAATTCATTATACATTTCTGTTACAACGTCTTCAAGCAAAGCAACCTTGATTATACAAGCCATAATCTAAAAAACGAAGCTTTTTTAAGGGAATTAGAAACGACGAAAAAATCAAAATTCCCATAGTAAAACACATAAAACATATGGGAAATCAATTTTTTTCTTAAGACACATTTGTCAATGAAAACGTTACAAATTGTTAATTATGATTTCTGAAATATTTTCATAAATGTTTCAATTTCAACATATATAAATGTCGTTTAAGTAAATCGTTTTCATTTTCTTGTAATAATTGATTTATTTAAACCAAAATATAAAAAAAAGTTCATAACAACAGCATTCTGGTCTAATAAAAAAGAAAAGCTTACTACAAATTGTGTGCATTAAGTCAATATACATTACATAGATGGCAGTGATGGCAGTACAAACTTTTTAAAAATCGTACCAAAAATTGCCACCTGGGGAAATTTTAAGTTCAAAAATTGTAGGAAAAGTAAAACAAATTCTCAAAATATTAAGAATTTGTGATAATTTTGTGATTAAACAAGTTTTTTTCGTATTTTTCTGTATAAATCTGAGACATCTAACGTACACTAGTAAAACTAAAGATAAATGTAACAAGTATTATTTTAATTCGTCAGAGCCAACTTTGATGTATTTTTCAAAATGAAAGTTCGAAAAATATATTTTAGAAATAATTTAATTTTAATATTTCTGCAATTAATATTTACTTAATACCAATAAACCCTGCATGTATATTGCTACTAAAGGTATGTAGAACACTTTTGTATAAAAATTTTGTAACAGTTTTGCTTTTTTCAATGAAAAACTTGAAGCTAAAAAACACCATTTTTACTATGGATTCCTATGGAAATTAGTGAAAAGTTATACCACTAAAAAAGCTTCTAAAAAATACGTCATAATGATTATGGCTCTATACTCTAGAAGGCTCTGCTTCAAGTCGGAACGTGAACAGTACTATTTACCTACTGCAAATTTGTATTTAAAATAATAAAGAGAGATGTACTGCGTTGTTCAAACTATATAGGACGATGAACGGAATTGCATTGCAGTCCCACGTAGTTGGGTGAACAATTTTACACTCCACTATCCGTCTCAAAGTAAGGATGTAAATAGCGTCAGCAAGAAGTGCGTTCTTCCACAGGGAGACTGGATACAGATGCCATGCACAGTTTTACGTGATAATATTGGTAAGTTACAATCCTACTTCAGAAATATGTTATATACTTATTCGATTTTAAATGTCACTTAATTTTTCAAGTAACCCTAAAAGAGGCCCTTGAAAAGGAAAGAGAAACCAGCATTGTTTCGTGTAGCGAAAGTGAGCACAGTGCAATTCAGCCAACAGCTTGCGAAACTGTAAATTTTACAGAAGCTTTTTTGCAAAATATTAATAACTGGAAAGAAATAGAGCGTAATCCTGTAGCTTCATCACTCGACTCATCATCATCAGTATGTACATCATCAAGTACACATTTAACAACCGTGCCTGTTCCGGTTTCCACAGCACCACAATATCTTCAACCCAGTTATAATTGTAATGATTAATACTTATTTTACTTTTCATTTCAAAGAAAAAGTAATCCGCAAATTGTACTAATTTTTGGTTTTACCATTTCAGATAGCGATTACTACAGTTATGGTCATCAACAATTCGAAGAGATATTGTTACAAAGATTCGACAACGCGATGTGTATGTTTAAAATACAAACAGATCAATTACTGAAAAATCAAGCAACACTATAGGCGTCGTTGGATTTGTTATGCCAAAAAATACCTGCCCCAAAAGAGCATCGTTCTTTACTATGAGAACAAGATCAAAACTAATCCTGATTTTAGACGACAAATCTTGTGTTATTTTTAGTCGTGCCGTGTAATAAAGTCAATTGGCTTTCTTTCCATTTGTTTATGGAAATAAATAAATTTCCATTGGTTTGTGGAAAATAGTTCCAAATTCATTGGTGCATTGTCTTCATCGTCTTTTAAAAAAAGAGAATAAGTTGTGGAAATGTTTTTTGCTTAAGCTAATAATTTACACAGATCAAAAAATGTTCATTGCTGTTATCGGTTGTTCTGATAGTCTACGAATGCTAGAAGACGTTGTCTGGAGTCAGTGGCAGCAATTATGCGTTAAATTGGAAATAAAGTCAATTAGCTTTATTTCCATTTGAAAACGAAAGAAAATCAATTGAGCTTATTTCCGTAGTCAATGGAAATATAGCCAGTTGACTTTATTTCCATTTACTTTATTAATACGAATCAGATTTTTTATAAGATTGACTTATTTCCAGCTTAACAGATCGAAAATCTAAATAGAAATGAAAATAAAGTTAATGATTTTTGTTCCATTATCTGCCAATTTGTTAGAGTCAATTTGCTAGATGTTTTGTGAGTTGTCCTTTTGTTTCGTTTTTCAGTTATGGCGACTATTTACAAAGCAACCTTGATTATACAAGCCATAATCTAAAAAACGAAGCTTTTATAAGGGAATTAGAAACGAGGAAAAAACCAAAATTTCCATAGTAAAACACATAAAACATATGGGAAATCACTTTTTTTCCTAAGACAAATTTTTAATTGAAAACGTTGCAAATTCTTAATTATGATTTCTTAAATATTTTCATAAATGTTTGAATTTCAACATAAATCTCGTTTAAGTAAATCGTTTTCATTTTCTTGTAATAATTGATTTATTTAAACCAAAATATAAAAAAAAGTTCATAACAACAGCATTCTGGTCAAATTAAAAAGAAAAGCTTACTACAAATCGTATGCATTAAGTCAATATACATTACATAGATGGCAGTGATGGCAGTAAAAATTTAGTAAGATTTAGTATTTTGAATGGGTGGTATGAGATTTGCTTCGAGAGCCGCAGTGGGGCATAAGGCTTTCCAGCACGCATTGAGTGTGAACGATTTCAAATCTTTCATTGATAAAGCAATGATGTCCGAACATTTCATAATGGAAAATTCTTTACAAACCTTGGACTCCGACATATTTGTATCAGATTCCAACAAAAATTGAATTTTAAATTATTGACAATAATTGACGTATAAAATTCTTTACTAAAAAACAGAACAAATTTCTCAGTATTTTTCCCTATATTTATCGCGATCTCGAGCAGCAATCTAATACAAAAACGCAGCTACTGTTTGCACAGTTATTTGTGACCCTCGATTACCTTAATGAAAATTTGTTCCGATAATGGCTTTTTTACTCGAACATTTGTTAGTAGTTTGACTAAACTAATTTTCAACGGGTGCTCCATGACAATAGTCTCAGGATACAAAAAGTTTTGCAAATGTTAAATAAAATAGCGGTATTCTCTTCTATTTTGTTCTCGAACTGCGCCTTAAGCGACTCAGCCAACCACAGTAATTGGAAACAAAAGACACTATTATGCATTTATTTAGCAGATAATAGTATGTGTATATGTGATTAATGATTAAAGGTCATTAATGCGGCCAATTTATTATTTAAGAGTGTTAATCACGATTTCAAGTTTTTTAGGCAATACATATTTGCAATTAAATTTAAAATATTTGTTAAATAGAAACCCGTAATATATTATAATTTAATTTAATTTATTTCCAGATAACCTATTTGAGCACCTTTGGTGGACCCCACGCTTCAGGATGTGCCAGAAATATTATGTAATTTTTATCAATGACACAATTTTAAGCTAATTTTCTTGGACCCGTAGCGGTAGCAGTAGTAAGAAGCCGTTTATCCCATACAAGGAAATACTAAACGTCTTACTACAAGCTGTGCGAAGCAAGTTTTCGGAGTACACGGACTACGAAAACTCGCGGTTTATAAAAGATTTTTTTAAATCGGCCAATACGCGGTTATTAAGAGCCGCCAATCGTAATAGAAAAATTGATACTTTAATTAATCTTATGGCTACGAACCTTTCTGTGTCTATGCCTGGTTCTAGTGGACCGCCACCCAGACCTTAATTAATCTTGGATTGTTTTTTTTTTAATTAAATGTAAATTTTAATTTATTAGCATTGTTGAATTATTAATTACAATTATTTAGTACATTTATTTAAATTGGTAATTTTTTATTGAAGTATTATAAATTAAATTATTTTTTAAATTTAATTTTATGAATATTCTAGATTTATAACAAATTGTTATATTTGAAATATAATTATAAAAAAATGATTTTTGCGTTTTAATTCTATTGCATCGCAATTTCTCAGCGAAGCTTCAAGGGCAAATTCCTCGAGTTTTCTTTTGTGTGGTTAATATTGATTTTTAGGTTCCGCTAGGCTAAATTTTGAAATCGTTACGAGAAAACCGAGTTTCTAAAATAATGTATCAACATTAAATTAAAACGTTTGAAATAAACTTATCCGATATATCGGGCCCGTTAAAGGACCAATCGAAACATTTTATTATCATTATCGAAAAACGAGGGATACTACGTGCCCATTATTAGCGTTGTCTAGAACGTATAAATAAAACGATAATTTTAAACGCAAAGATTTTATTCATTGTTTATCTACGTTTTCAAAACGTTTTCTAAAAACCAGTTCTATATTGAAATAGAGAAACCAATAAATGTTTTAGAAATGTTTGCAAACGTGTTATGCAATTCTAAAAGATTTTAATGGACCTGGACAAACCTGATTCCCAAGAGGATTAAAAACTGTTTCTATGAAAGGACTATGCCAAATTTTGAAACTATTTCATTTTGAAACTAAAGTTTCGAAAACATTCCAAAACTGGTGTGAAACCAAAAAATGCGGACTGGATAATATTTAACAACTACCATAGATTTTATACACCTAATATAATTCGGTCTCTTATCTTACGGACCATCGAGCAAGCAGCATCAATTTTATTGGAATACCAGAGTTGTGCGTATTTTATTTAAACTATACAAAAACACCATTTTATTTTTTAAATAATACAGTTCACACCAAACAAATACAATGTGTCGTATATATAAAATATATTAAAAATTATTTATATTTTGATTGATTGATTGATTGATTAGAATGTACAGCCAAGCATTATAGCAGGAACTCCTGGATTACGCCGGGCCCACTGTACACCCGTTTACATATAACAAAACCGAAGGATAGGATAGGAATGTTAGTTGGTACAGAATCGACCCGGCTACAGACACCCAAGCGGTCGATAAGTTAGTAAAATTGTTAATAATTATATAGTAAAATAGTTAGCACAGGACAACACAATCTCTAAACTACAACTTATTTACTACATGTTGATCCTGGAGGATTGGTCCAATCTAAAATTTAATTCTGAAACTCAGGATTAATTTTAATCCCTATAATAATATATTAATTAATAAATAATAATGATGAACAAAATAAATAGGGTGCCGCAACTGGTTTCTTCATTCTGGAATCCCAATGTATCCAATTCGATCCGAAAACTACAGTTTAATTCAAAACTACTGTTATAAATGAGGCATTTTCGTGAACCTTCCACTTAAGTATAGCAGCTTGATCTGTGATAACTATTCTGTAATGAATTACAATTAATATCACCAGCACCCAAAATTAAAATTATAAGACACAAATTAGTATCTAAAGTATGAATTCAGAACTATTTTGTAAATTAGGAGGATATAAATCAAAACAACAGAATTTCTACAACTACCTGTCCACTAGATGCTTTAAATTTTTGGGAATCTGCGTTGAATTTCCACGAATATTTCTGAAAATCAAGATTGAAATTAGCTAATTATCATTAAATACTACTTTTAGAATTTAAATTAACATTATTAAATCAGAGCTTAAAACCCCACTATTTAATTGGTAAATCTACTATAGTACAAGTAACTAATTAAATTCATCGCCATGGTCACCAATCTTTCTGAAAATTCAAATCAAATATTAATCCATGTAGTGAACCTAAGTATAATTATATAAAGAATTAATGTAATTAGATAATTATTATAAAAGATAATAATAATAGATGAACCCGACATGATGCAAGGAGTTCCAGAAATACTAAAATAATTGGACTACCGAATCTCTTCATCTGCACATTTTGCAATTTTCATCATCCGCAAGCTGCAAAATCAAGTCATCTCATCTCATAATAGCAGAAACAAATTTTTACCCAGCCTCAATTAATGATTTAAATTTCAAATTAATTCGGCACAAACTTTCTAGAAATCTACCTTGTGCTTCTCTGAATATTTCTCAAAAACAAGATCTAAATTAGTTAATTGTCACCAATTACTGTTTTTTAAAAACTAAAAACTTATTTAACTACAAAATCCTCATGGTTTAGTTGATAAAATGGATATAGTAAAAGTAATTAATAAACACATCATTAAGGTCATTAATCCCTCCAAAAATTCAAAACAACTTAATTAGATATTCGTTATTTCTAAGGAATTCATAATCATTAATTTAAGAGCAGCATCTCAAAATCCGACCTAGGTAGTGTAATAAATCCAATTAGTATCTTCCCGTTCAAAAAAACCCGTCATACTAGTCATCTTCAGAATTTAAAAATATATCCACCAACTTAAGTCCGCCCCTGCTGAAGGTGGGATAAAATGTAATAAAATAAAATAAACACAATTAAATAAGGATAAATATAACACAACTTATATTATTGCTGTAGTCGTTTCATGATTTGCCTGCAGATACATATGTATTTCCATGCCCATCACAATTTAAACTGTGAAACTATAAACCATAACCAATATACCTACTGTCTTACCTTGATAACCAACTAGTAATTTGTTCAAAAACAAACATTAAATAAGCCAATAAAATTTCCAACATTATTGGCAGAATAGTTCTCTACGATCTAGACTTGGTTTGAAACTATTCCAAACGGAATGAAAAATACACGGCGTTGTTGTTGCAAAAATTAACAAGGTAAGACTGCAGTATATTATCAAGTAACAGAATATCGACTAATTGATACTTTCTCGCACAACACGGAAAAAAATTTATAGTACACACCTCCATAAATTACAGGAGCCCAGGCATTTGTGGCTTATTATCGGAACGCCCACCACACAACATTACGAAAATATTAAATGATGTGTATGGCACCGGTTACCATAAAAATAGTAAAACATCTTATAACAATATAGTAACAATTACCATTATGAAAAGTAGTACAGAAAAATAATTATCGTATCGTTTACACTGTAATATAGCTATGGGTACTTTAGAGTATAGTATGCCCTCCATTGTGTAACAAAAAACGCTTTCAATTCATTTGATCTTAAATACTACAATATTTATTCAATCCATTGTCTACACAAAACAAAAATAAAATACCAAAATATATTATTTTAATTTATAATTATTATTTTTCCAACTCCAAATATTTGATTTTGAATTTAATTCATTCAATGTATTAGTCAACTCTAGTGCTCTCCACAATATATTCATATACTTGTGAAAATCGAAATATTCATATGTAGTATTCAAAATGGATATTATATTATTTAAAACTTCCAAAAATCCTATTATTTTGAAAAACGCTAGTTCCTCCGAAACATCGTTTTAAACTGGAACAACCTTTTAATTTACAAATAATATCGACCACAACCAATTCTCTTTAATAAGCACATATGATTTTTGAAACACTTGAAATCAATAAAAATTCGTTCGTTTTCACAAACATTGAAAATAAACAAATTTTTAAACCTATGACAAACAGATACATGTTCAAATGACTTACACAATTTGCATCAAAACACTTCACTTTGTTGCCTTCACCAAACCAAAATCCTTTAAATCCAGTGAAAAAGCTTCAAACGCAGGCCGTTACGAAACACGTCAAACAAACAACTAAGCACCGATATCACACAATGATCCTGCAATCATATCTGGAACAAGACAATCACAAAGTTAGAAATTGCTATAATTTTTCATCAAACAAATCACTCATACCACTTACAGCGCAAAAAACACCATTCAGGCAAGACACACTGAACAAGAGTTTACGCCACCGATTTCGCCTCCATAACCCTGCACAGCATTTTTCACTTCGACGCACAAAGAAAAATTAAATTTGTACAATTCCACCTTAATCACATTAATCAAACCACTTAACACAAATTACCGGTTTCAAAATATGTTATTTTTAAAAGTTTGACCAAATAAAAGCCTAAAACTGTCCTATGTCACGAGAACCCTTCATCAACAAAATTTAAATCCAAAATCCTCAATTTTACACGACCTCCTATGGGAAATCATAAAAAACTTCCTTAAATTAAACTTCCTTCAAAATTGGTACGACACTCACGGCTTCCACACAGAAGAGGCTGTGACACAGCTTTCTTATTATAAGTACATTTCTTTAATAACACAAAACACAATTACTCGAAACAATTCAAAGTATTCCTACATTTACGAAATAAAACAAAATCGACTGTTCACCATATAGACTACCCTACGACTGTAAAGAAGGAACAAAAGGAATGCGTCTTGATCAGTTCAAAATAACGGGACTTACCCTGACAAAAAGGAAAAAATTACTATTGGTTATAGGAAACATTCCTATATTATATAATTAATTTGCAGATCTATAGTAATGATTCCTATATTGCACTCACTACCACTCAAATTGCAAAGTCCACCATACACATAGTAACTTCTACAGAAATGTACAGCACAGCATGCCATAATTCGATTACTACATTATATAGTAAACAATTCAGTAATTTTTTTTCTCCGTGAACAATAAACCATTCCATTCACCTCCCATTTGTACTCCTACACTCCTCCCTTAAAGGAAATGTACACGGCAAAATATGCAAAGCTCAGGACAGCACCGCTCCACCATCAAAATAGCTTTAGTATAAGCAATTAACAACTACACGGAGAAAAAAAATTACTGAACCACCCACCATATAATATAGTAATCGAATTATAGCAAACGGTGCTATGCATCTCTGTAAAAGCTACCATGTGTATGGTGAGCCCTACAATCCGCATAGTAGCGTGTTCAATATAGGAATCATTACCACAATCCACTAATCAATTATATAATATAGGAATGCTGCCCATAACCAACAGTAACTTTTCCCCCCTGTCAAGGTAAATCCCGCCATTTCAAACCGACCAAAACGCACTCCCCCCATTTCCTCCCCACAGTCGCAACGTAGCCCATAATGGTGAACAGTCGATTCCACTTTACTTCGCAAATACAAAAAAAATTTGAATCGTTTCGAGTAATTAAGTTCCACGTTATTAAAAAAAATATAATAACAAAACTGTGTCAAAGCCTCCTCCATACAAAAGCCGCAAGCATCATACCAACTCTAAAAGAAGTCCAATTTAAAGAAGATACATTTTATGATTCCTCACAAGAACCTATGTAAAATTGAACATTTCTGATGTAAATCCCATTAATGAAAAATACTCGCACCATAAAACAGTTTTAGGCTTATATTCAAATCAAACTTTTAATTACAACACATTTTGAAACCAACAATTTACATTAAGTAACCTGATTAATGTGATTAAAACAAAATTGTACAAACTTAAATCTTCTTTGTGCGTCTATGTGAAAAAGGTAGTGCAAACTTATTAAAACAAAATCAATGACGTAAAATCCCGTTCAGAATGGCTTGCCTGAATGGTGCTTTTCGCGCTGTAAGCAACATGAGTGACCCATTTGATGAAAAATTATATCAATTTGTAACACCACGATTGTCTTATTCCAGACATGATTACAAGATGACCGTATGATATCAGTGCTTAGTCATTCACCCGACGTACTTCGTAACAGCATGCATTTGACGCTTTTTCACTGGATCCAATAGACTTCAATTTGTTAAAAACAACAAAAGGAAGTGTTTTGATGCCAATTGTAATTTTAGTTTTACCTGTTTTTAGTTATTATGTAAGTCATTCAAACATCCATCTATCCATCATAGGTTTAAAAAAAATTTCATTTACAATACTTGTGAAAACGAACGAACCCTTATCAATTTCAAACGTTTGATAAATCATATGTACTCATTAAAGAGAAACGGTTGCAATCGATATTATTTGTACTTTGTACATTAAAAAGTTATTCCAGCTAAAAACGACAACTCGGAGGAACCAACGCTTTTCAAAATAACAGGACTTTCAAAAATTGAAAATAACATAATATCCATTTTAAATACTATGTACATATGACATAAAATATTTCGATTTTCACAAGTATGCATTTATGTTGTAAAAAATCCTAGAGTTAATTAATACATTAAATGAACTACATAAATTCAAAATCAAATATTAAAAATTAGAAAAAATAATAATTATAAATTAATTACATTTCAATATTTCACCCCTACTTCGTGTAGACAATAAATTGAATGAACATTACAATATGTCAAATCAAACAAATTGAAAACGCTTTTCATTACACAATGGAAAGGATACTATACTCTTTAGCTATATTACAGTGTAAACGATACGATAATTATTTGTGCATACCTTTCATAATGGTAATTGTTACTATATTGTTATAAGACACTCCACTATTTTTATGGTAACCGGCACCACACACATCATTTAATACTTTCGTAATACCATATCACAGATAAGAATAGACAGATGTACATCTTGTATGGGCCAAATTTACATTAGAAATTTCAATACAATAATTCCAATCCAATCCTTTTAGAGCAGGACGTACATTTCTGTCTCTTTTTATCTTTTTTTACGTATGGCTATTTTGATTATATCAAAGCAAACATGGCATGGCTATTTTGATTATATCAAAGCAAACATAAACCAACTTCAAACAAAATTGTATTGTAAAATATATACGTCCTGCTCTAAAAGGATTAGATTAGAATTTGGTATTGAAATTTCTAATGTAAATTTGGCCCATACAAGATGTACATCTGTCTATTCTTATCTGTGACCATATAGTAAGCGTTCCGATAATAAGCCACAAATGCCTGGGCTCCCACAATTCATGGAAACGTGTACTATAAATTTTTTTCAGTGTAAAAAATTCATAATCACGATCACTAATATCTCGAAATACAAGTATTAAATTTAAATTGAATATAATTATTAAAATTTCAAATCAGAAGCAATTTGACGGTTAAAAAAAATGTATTTTTAATATTTAATTCCCACCAATCATTTCATAGGGCAACGAGGATGCCGCAATTCTCTGGAACCCTATTTAAACTAAAACTTAATAATATGACAACCATATACAATATATATATTATTTTATTGTTGCAGCTCACGTCATCCAATCGCATCCCCTTCCATGCTTGCCCCTTGCCAAGACCAAACCTATAATACAACATGGTGACTCGTTCTTCTTTGATCCCAAAAATACCATTCAAGTTAGATAATTTACCAATAATAAATTAATTAATAAGTTAAATAGAAAAAATTTAAATTTAAACTATATATTGGATAATTCCGCATAAGACTCCATTTAAATTAATTTAATAATTAATATAATTCTACATTGTCACTACTACCCCGCATTAAACCAAAATACCCAAACAAATCGTGTCATATGAAATAACTATTCATATAATGATTTAATATGAATTATATGACCCATTCAATTCAATTTACTCGATTATACGAATTACTCATATAAGAATCCCACTTGAATTGAAAACACAATATTTGTGTTGCGTGTGTGTCGCTCTTGGTACGAGTCGACGCTAATTTAATAAAGGGCCCAAGCGACAAAACGTAAATTGTGAACCAGAAACGAAATACTGTGAAGGGTATATTTACAACAAAACAGGATCAGCAAATATGTTTTCAAATTATTGAACGTTATAAAGAAGCATTTTGAAACACTATTTTTACTAAAACTAACCCCAATTAAGATTTAAAAAGAAAATATCTATTTTCAATTTTTTTAGATTCTTTGAGTTGAGTCACTTGCATTGAGAATGTAGCGAAACCACAAACTTGTATCGTTCGTCCTATAGAAAACTGGTAAAAACAACGGAACCAATTTATTTATCTTTTTCCTGTTTACAGTTAACGAAAGAGAAAAGAGCGGAGAAAAATAAACAATTAAAAACGTAATTTCAGAAAAAGTGTCGCTTGAGCCCTTTGATCGAATTAGCGTCGAATAAAGAGCACTTTAAATGAACACAACGAATGAAAACGACACCAGGAAAAGTATTAGAATCCCAATGCAATATTAAACCCCTCACACATATACAGAAAATAAATATTTTCATATTACTCATGACAAAGAGCCAATTCAGACGTGTTTTCTTGCATCAGTTTCTTTCCTCGTTTCTTTACCCCTCTCTCTATAAACTGATTTCGAAGGTCATATTTTTGTGATTCTTTTTTCAACAAATTTTTTTTGTGATTCTTGTGTTTCTCTGCACTAATACAAACAAAAAGCTATATAAAATTTCCGAAGGTCATATTTTTATTTCTATACCAAGTATGCGACGAGAAATAATTTTACACATACATAGACGAATAATTCAAAAGAATCACGTTTCAAGAAAACGCGTGTAAATGCAAATTGGTTTTTTGAAAGCAGAGAAACGTAATGCAAGAAAACATGTGTAAATTGGCTCAAAGTATGTAGTAACATTGCCAACACACATATAGAAAATATATGTATATAAAATTTATATATTACCAAAACCAACACCAATGCACCACAAGCCCGACTGCGACTATATTAATTTATTTTTCGCTTATACATGAAAGTATTCGTGATCGGATACACTATATAAATTGTAGCCAAACAAAACAAACGAATTTTCGCACCAATACTTCCACACAGAGAAAAAAACACTGTAATAACAAACATAAAATATTTATTTTTAACAACTTTTATGGGTCATTTTATGCCCAACAACCATCAGCAGTTATAACAAAAGTATCAAAATTGTTACATGAAATATTTGAAGGCGTGGCTTATTTGACAATTTAAATAATTAAACGAAGTAATAAAATTGTTAAACTAAATATTAATATTGTTGCATTTTTAACAATTGTTTTTTTACAATAAAAGTGCAAATTATCACTTTAAGAATAAATACATTAATTAGTTAACAATTTTTACTTTTGTTAAAACTATGAATGGTATTTATATCAAATATATGTTATATGTTGTTTTTGAAAGTGCATTATGTATCAGAATAACCGTTGACAAAAGTTTATAATAATAATTAATAATATAAAATAAACATTTTTTTTTGTTCAATTTCAAAAATTCATTTATTCTCTAAAAATTCATACATTACAAATTTTCACAAAATTATTGTCTAAAACGAATTACATTCTTACCATCATTTAATAAAATTTTTTTTGTAGGTAAGCTGCAATTTTTTAGTTGCTCTATAGTATAAATCTGTAATTCGGATTTCAATTCAAATGATTGATACTTATTTATAAATACAGTTTCATATTTTCTTAAAACTAAAGTAGGTTCATTTAGAATAATAATGTCGATTATTTTAAAAATATCTATTATAATTATTTTTTTAATTGAAATGAAGTCATTTATTTCGTATAAAGTACCTTTAAATTCAATTTTAGGAACCAGTATAACATCTGCCAATTCAGTGTTTAAATAACTATAGTAATCCTTTTGCTTTAAGTTAAATTTTACAGCATTGTCGTAGTTAAATTTTTTAACAAAAAAATTTCTTTCGACGAATAAAGAGGAAAAATGAAGAGAACTTTTCATTGCCAAAGAATAATTTATATTTAAACGTGATGTGATATTTCGAGCATATTGTTTGTGCATTTGATGTTTAGCCTCAAATCTAAAGCACCATAAATATTTGAGAGGTCCTAAATGCTTTATAATCCTAGGGTAATGGACTAGAAAATGATGTTTAGGTTTTAAATTTTCTTTGAAAAGCCTAACATATTTTGTATTATGACTTTCAATTAAATGTGAAAGATGCTGCAGTGTTTGTTCATTATGTTCAGGTAATAAGATATTATCTACTAATCTGACTAATTGTATTAGAAAAATAAACACTTCATCTTGCTCCGGTATCAAATCCCCTATTATTAATAAAATAAAATGTATAAACGTTTTCATTTCCGCACCATTCATTCTTATGTTGTTTCGTTTCAAATTATTTTTATCTATTGGCGGACTAATTTTATCACCAAAATGTTTACCATAAGGAAACATTTGTTTTCTGTAATTAAATACATCTAGACTTATATATTTTTTATCAAATATAAAATATTTTAAAATTTCACTCAAATCGTATTTACAGATCCCTAAAAAAATGTCATGCATAATGTCACACACAACATTGTCTAAAACATGAAAATAAGGGAAATTATTAAAAACTGAATTTTCTTTAATACCAGTTTCTTTTAAATTTTGTGCATCTATATCAATTTTATAATTTTCATTTGTTCGCAAGCTTTGTGTGAATTCTGAGGCATCTACTTGTGTTTCAAATTTATTTCGTTTGCAAAGACGACAAAAGAAATTTGAATTGAATGATGTGGTATAACCTAAAATTGAATTTAGGCCCAAATTATCCCCTAATACTTGTGCTAGAACAAAATGTATTTGAAAATCACCAATTTTCGTACGAACAGCAATGCCATTATCTGATAAGTCTTTAAATATATTTAATATGGGTTGGAGAGATAAATTGTTTCCATATTGATTCATATCTTTGGAATTTATAAATCCAGCTACAAAGATATTGTTCAAATGAGAAAGTTGATGATGCGGTAAAATTGGAATAGAATAATAAATTCCGCAAACTGATTGACCAGAATGAGATCCAAGAGGATCATTAACCTCAAACCCATCAAAATACAAAAAAATTGGAAATACTATTTTGTCACCAAATAAAGCGATCTTTTTTTGCCAGTTTATACCATTAACAAAATGGTTTATATTCTCACGTGATTTTAAAGTTTTCAAATTGTTTAATAAGATTTCTAAAATATTTTCCGTCTCTAAATAGCTTTTTAATTGAAATTTTATATTTAATAGACATCCTTGGACTTTGTTTTCGCCAAGGTTTGGATTACCAGAATCCAAAACTTCCGATAATTCATTATTTATGGTAAACAACAATGGTGGTTTAAAAATGCCCATGGATTCAATTTTCTGTAAAAATTTATATTCCGAGTCAATATTTTGGAATGGAACTTCTAAAAAATTTAACAAACACTTAAAATCAGATTGTTTTGATTTATCAACATAGTTGAAGAATGTAGATACATTTTCAGAAAATGGTTTAGTAATAAAATTTGAAATACTATTTTGAATTTCTAAAACTGATTTGCGAGAAAATTCTGATTTATTATGCAGCTTTAAAGAAAATTTAATTGCGTTCTCTTCAGCATTTTTAATTAAAAGGTTTAAATCAATTATATCATTGGCAGTATTCTCTTCATTATTTAATTGTAATTCCTCTAATTCTGTTTTATTTTCTTCAGTTTCTCTATCTGAAATATCATTTACTGAGTTTTCTAATCTATTTAAAGTTACCATTCCGGCACAATTGCTTTCTAATTCAATTTTTTTTTCATGTTTAAGTATGTGATTTTGGTATTTATAAAAATTTTGATAAATATTTCCGTTACACGAATTTTGACAACATCTATATTTAAAATTAATCGGTGGATTATGTACAAGTCGTATATGTTGAAATAAAAGTTCTGATTTGTAGGAAGTATATCCACATAAAAAGCAAGTTAGTAATGTCATTTTTAAAACGAAAGGTTTTTAAGCTGATTTATAAAATTTTTTATTTTTGGATAAGCTTCTTCTACCTCAAAAATATCAAAGAAATATTCTTGAAGGAATACCCATATATACTTGCTTTTTTGTGGATATTTCAAATCGAATACGTAACATAGTTTAATAATTATATCCAAACACTTCAAAAATGTTGGTATTTTATAGATTATATCGTCATAGTAAACAAAAAAGAACTTTGGTTGGCTTACATTTTCTCCTACAGTAATTATTTTAGGTTGTACTGATTGTGTATTCATTTTCAATTCTTCAATTTTATTTTTTAAATCGTTGATGCAAAATATATGAACGGCAATATCTTCTTGGGCATCCGATATCGATGGTTTATAATCCTTACTTATCCTTGGAGGTAGGAGTACGGCGTTTAGTAGCATTATAATTATGAAATGCTCTGCATCTAAGAATGGTAGAAAATAGACAAAAATGATGTATGTAATATAAGTTTACTAATTTTGAATATGTAGAATTTAAATCGATTTTATAAAACTTACTTTTGTCAATTTCTTCTTCTAACTGTGATATGAGATGTTTATTAAGTTTGTCCTTTACATTTTCAATCAAAAATTTTTTAATTTTTGGTGTTGCTAATTCAAACGTTTCAAGAAGTAAATTATGTTTACTTGGATAGATAGTTTTAAAATCTATATCAATCTAAAATAAAAAATTCAATATTAATTGTCATTTTAACATACATAAGTGTTTAACCTACTAATTGATAACCAAATGCATCCTTATATCGAGGCCACTTAATGATAAATTCAGATATATTTTTATCTTGAACTGCTTTGAATTCTAGCAATCGGGATGCCGATGTTTGTTCCCATTTATTACAGATAATTTCCCATGGATCCGTATTATGGAGTAACCAATTTTGTAATTCATTATATTCATCTAAAATAAATTTAAACATATAATTTAATTTCATAAACCTTAGCAAATAAATAAATATCATTACTTTCTGGTATAATAGACAGTGGGAGCGGAGATGAAGGAAGAGTAGAATCCTGCTCAATCGAAAGCCGGCCGCTGTTTTTTTTAGAATTCATATTAAAATAGCGGTCATACAGTTTTCCAGATGGTGGCTTATTTTTACTTCTTGGAATATAGTATGTTTCCTAAGAGTGAAAAATAAATTATAAGATTGATATAAAATATACATATGTCATACTATTTATTAACAATACCTTATTTTCCGTTGTAAATATAGACACTATATTCTTAGATAATTCTAGCAGTTTTTTCGGGGACATTTGCACTTTATTTGCCATTTGATGTTGTACTATTAATCGTACTAGTGCAGTCTGTTGTTTTGGTGACAAAGATTTACTAGAATTATAACCGACGAGAATATCTCTTCCTGATATTGATGATTGTAAAATATTTTCAACCGACGATGTAGAGGATGAAGATGATGTGGCAATGTTAGAATTTTCGGCAACCCATGATGATACTGTGGAAATTGTATGGTCCTCTGGTTTAGGCGATATACACTCAAACTTGGAAAAAACATAAAAAACATAATAGAGAATGAACACAAAATTCATATCAAATAAACAACTTACCCCATTCTCCGTCCGCCATTTCTGTAAATTGTAGCGGAAATCAATTTGTTCTCCAGTTAATGATTTTTCACTAAAAATTTTATTAATTTCTTCCGAGTTAATTCTAGATAAACGTTGCAAATTATTGATGCCACAATCAAATAATAAAGTTACTGTTGAATCAGATAATTCCCAATTTTTGTACAAATTGTATGCTTCGATATCAACCACGTTTTCTATTATTACATTTTGTTCGACGAGCAATATGTCATCATTTGTGTTATCTTCTAACATATTGAATACTTTAATTAAGAATTACTATGGCTTGAATTTAAACAGTATAATCACTTTTATTATAAATTCACAAATAAATAAATCTAAATTATAAGTCAAAATATATTTTACGTCCTTTCACTTAAATTTTGGTTTGAAACTAAACACTTTGAAAATCTAACGGGATTTTTATTTCGTTTTCTTATACACACGCCAAAATTTCTAAATATATAATTTAATTTGTTTGTGTGCGTGTAATTGCAACTGTGGATATGTTAAATTTAACAACAGATCGTTGTCGCAAATACAATACACAGTTGACGTTTTTAATAACAACGAGTTCAATATTTATTTTCAAACATAAGACATTTCCGTTAACAATTAAAATAGTTAAATATTTAACTGTTTATGACTTTTTATAATAACAATTTGTAGTTATTTTCAACTGTGAGGAATCATTTGTGCTAAATATTTTAATCTTCAATTTGACAATTTCAAAAATTTTGTTGTTATTATCAATTGCTTTTTCGTATTTGAGGAATAAAAATGAAAATTGTTGAAAATAACAGCGCATTTTTTTCTCTGTGCAAGCATAAGCGATTTAATGTAAGAAGGTATCTGGGTACCTCATCACGGAATCAGCCTTGTAGTACACTAGTGCCCGTCTCGATACTACCCAAAAATATCAATCCATATGAAAATAAATAAACACAGATTACCTAATAAAATGGTGCCATTTACATAAAATAAAAATACAAATACAAATACTCATAATCTCATAAGAGTAAAGAGAGAAACCAAATATGTACTTGAATTTTCGTGTACAGAAACAGAAAATTAATGCGTATTATCTATTTGATCGATTTTAATTACATCTAAATATGAGATAGATAATGTATTTGAATTTTATGCACTGACTACACAAATTTGACATGCATTATTAAGCGAAAAATCAAAAGGTTGATTTAATTCGCTACAAATTAAAAACATTGCCTGTTTAATGCATCCCGATGGATTGCATTTTATCCATATTTATATTTACATTTCACTATTTTTACACACAAATTGTTCACTTAATTAAATTAAATTAAAATAAAATAAAATAAATAATATATTTAAAACTTTACACTATATTAAATAAATAAATAAAATGAATTAAATTAAATTAAATTAAATTTAAATTATATTCTCGGAGAAGACGACCAAAACACGTCCTTCTTCTTCGAGCGTCAACGACCGACTCATATTAAAAATTATTTATATTTTAAATAAAAAATGTAAAATCGAATGGTTTAAAATTAGTTTTCGCTGTGGGCTAAAATCCTATATTAAAAGCTTATTTCTTCAACCAGGGTAAATAGGTTTGCCCTATAATTTATAACAATTATTCACTCATACCTCTGAAAAATATCTAATTTATTAACATACGTAATATAAATAATGGGTATAGAAATTATCAACAACCCAGAGTAGCCTTAGACATTCACGTCGACGGACGTCTGTTTTTTTTTTTCCATGAAAATAAGAAATTCAAATTAAATTGGAAAATATTTAACATAGAGACTAGAGAAATATTAAACTGAGATTCTCAAATACAAAGGAGAAAAAAGAAATTTTGATTAGCTGTATCAAAATACATAAAAGTATAACAGAAAAATAAATAATACTAAAAGTAGAACTGTGCTCACAAAATTTGGGTTTGCCGGTGGCGGTGTGACCACAGCCAGGCAGCAAAGTGAAACATAAAATGCCGAAAAAAAAAATTGGTGGGCAACCACCTATGGATGACAAAACCCTGAGCTTCATTACCAAGCTAATAAGCAGAAATATTTCCAAATCCCTGCAAATATTCAAAAATGACATATTAGGCCAAATTAGTGCTAATAATCCTGCCGCACCCGCAGAAACTAGTCTCCATAATAAACCAGACGGAACCAACAATTCATCAAAACAAACAAAGGCACCTAATGAGGCCGCTATCAAAAAACGGTCCAACGAAGTGGACAGCCCGTCGACGTCAAGCGTCGAAAAGACGAAGAGAGTGCGTAAAAGCAGCGACACCACAGAGAACGATGTCTCACAGGCGGTCAAAATGATGCTGGACAACAGCTCCGACTACGACTATACGGACACCGAGTCTGAAATGGACCATGTAGTCTTCCCAAGCAGCCAAATAGGTGGACAATTCAACAGACTAAAGTCAGACGTACCTGCTGACAAGGTCAATCTGGACACTGGAAGAAAAGCCGCAGCCAGAGTCGCCAAACCACCACCAATAATTTTAAAAGGATTCGACTCTTCAAAAATAAACCTACTCAAAGGAATAACAGGAAAAATTACAGGCACTCTGCTCAAGGTGTATCCTAGCAGCACCATAATATATGCAACTAACTTGGAAAACCACCAACAGCTGGTAGCGGAGCTCAAAACGGAAGACGTACAGTTCTTCACGTATATCCAGAAGAACCAAAGGCCAAAAGTGATGGTGATGAAGGGTATCCATCAGGATACAGAAACAGAAGACATCAAAGCTGAATTAGCAAATAAAGGGCTAGCTGTGCAAAATGTGTACCCCATAAGCAAAACAATCAAGGAGAACGACGGCTCGGAGATACGGATTAAACTACCCTGTTTTACCGTGTCCTTCGCACATGACACAAAACATTCAAACATAACGCTGATCAACGGTTGCTGCGGCTACAAGGTCAGTTGGGAGAATAAACGAAAAATCCCCTTAGCGCAGTGCCGTAAATGCCAAGGATTCGGGCATGTTGCTGCTGGGTGCAGCATGCAGTATAAATGTGTGAAGTGCGCCGGATCACATCTACCAGGTACCTGTCCTAGAAATGAAGACAAATCAGTCCCAGTGAAATGCGGCAACTGTGGCGGAGGACACGTAGCCAGCTTCCATGAATGTCCAGAGAGGCAAAAAAGACTCGGTAAGTTAAACAAACCTAATCCGAATACAAATGTAAACAATGCTCAGCCCAAAATTTTTTCATCTAATTATGTTAAAAAAGGTGTCTCTTACGCCGACTTTCTTAAACCTAAACCGATCCAAGGGCCTTCAGCCCATAACGTACCACATTCCTCTGAGCCTTCGGGAGCGAACAGTGTTCTTAGTGGGTTCTTTGCAAAGTCGCAAGAACTTTTCGGCATGAGTTTTAACTCGCTCACCAGCCACGTATCCAAATTTTTAATCCAACTAAACAAGATCCAGGACGTAGCCAGCCAAAAGGCAGCATATCTCAATTTCACTGTACAATTCCTGCAATGAAGATTGTTACCCTAAATTGCAATAGCCTAATCAATATTGCCCGCCGCCAGGAGCTATCGATATTCCTAAACCAACATAAACCCAGCATAGTGTGCCTTAACGAGACCAGACTAAACGACCGACATACACTATTTTTCGAAAACTATGTCATACACAGAACAAATTCCAAAATTAAGAGATCTGGAGGTACTGCGATCCTAGTCAGAGATAACATAAAACACTCATCGCCGAGGGCCTACATACGGGACAATTTAATGGCTACATCTGTAATTGTGGGAGAGGGAGACGAATCTTTCGCATTAGTCTCTGCCTATTTTTGGAAGGTTGTGGCCGAAGACTTACACAGTTTGCTTGGCACTCACCCACGCGTCGTCGTTTGTGGTGACTTTAACGCTCACCATCATTCATGGGGCGGCTTGACAATCAACAGCAGCGGCCGGACACTGTCGGAATACTGCCAATTCAGGAACGTCAACATCCACTTCCCCCTTGTGGGAACTCGCGGGGATGCAGTACTTGACCTGGTCGTGGCAAAGGAAGTGGACATCGACGAAGATGTCACGGTGCTGAACGAGTTCTGCTCCGACCATATGCCAGTAGTCTTTCATACCTCGGATCGGTTTGACTTGTTCCAAAGTCCAGATGGTGTCAAAATATTGGACTTCAAAAACGCGGACTGGTCTTGCTATAGGCGTTACATTCACAACAAAATTGCTCCGCTTAACGAACAGCCAATCGATTCAACGGAGGAAATCGAACGAAGAGTTGACCAGCTCACAAAAATCATGTGCATGGCCACGAATAAATATGTGCCGCCTATGGAGACCAGGACCAGACCGCTGCCTGTTCATATAATCCAGCTGATTAAACTCAGGAACTATTATAGGAACAAACACCGCTACTGGCCGGCACTATACACCAATACATTAATAAACCGAACCACGAGGCTTGTGCACGAGAAAATCAGCCAGTTTCGCCAAGAACAGATAAACGAAAAGCTCAGCAACGTAGACCCAGACAAGTCAAACATATACAAATACATTAGAACCATCAAACCAACGAAAAAGTTAAACATGGTGCTAGACGGCCCCGACGGCCCGGTCATCGATCCTGCAATAATTGCTAATAAGGTAGCGGACTACTACCAAACAATTTTCAGCGATAGGACACGTACTGAGGATCAAGGAATAATAGACCAGACAGAAGGTTTCATAGCAAACCAGACATCCCCTTTTGCGATACATCCGGAAGCGACTAATGTCGCGGAGATGACAAACATTGTAGAGCAATTAAAAAATAAAAAATCACCCGGGGTAGATGGTATCTCTAACGGGGCAATCAAAAATCTACCAATCTCGGCTATCGTACAGCTAGTACAGATAACAAATGCCATTCTGGTTTATGCATATTTTCCCAAATGCTGGAAGCTCTCCAAGGTGGTAGCAATTCCCAAAACCAGCAAACCAGGCACCCCGGAAAACACGAGGCCCATAAGTCTGCTGTGCGGACTTAGCAAACTGGTGGAAAGAGTGATCCACCGTAGGCTCTGGTCAGCGGTCCAGCACTTGATCCCGGTGGAGCAGTTTGGCTTTGTTTGCCATAGATCGACAACGGACGCAATGATGCGTCTCCTGAATGACCTCAAACGAGCCAAGGCACGTCGTAAGATCATGGCGGTAGCATTCTTGGACATCCAGAAAGCGTTTGATTCGGTATGGCACAAGGGCCTCATATACAAACTAACCAAATGTGGGGTTAATCCTGCGCTCATCATACTACTCAACTCGTACTTAAAAGAAAGGGAGTTCTTTGTCTGCGTGAACAATAGGCACAACTCTGAAATCAAAAAAATCGCAGCGGGGGTGCCTCAGGGATCGGTGCTGAGACCTTTACTATACATATTTTTTATGCATGACATGCCTGCCCCTAGGCAGCCTTACACCAAGTTCCAAGCATATGCCGACGACACAACTGTATATTCCAGCAGTTACAGTGAGTACCAGTGTTCTGCCAGAATTCAGGCATACCTTAATACGCTGGTGGAATACTTCGACACATGGAATGTCAAGATTAATGCCACCAAAACCCAACTGATCTATTTCTACCCCCACCAAAACTACAAAAACAAATTCAACAAGGCAGTGGACGTTTCCATCAATGGCGAAAATATCACGGTGTCAAAGGAGGCAAAGTATTTAGGCGTCACTCTGTCCAGTACCCTCAATTTCAACAGCCACATTAAATCAATCAGCAAACAATCGGCTAATGCCTTCAGAATCCTCTACCCGATACTTAATCGTAGTAGTGTGCTGGACTACAAAAACAAGCTACTAGTTTACAAACTATACATCAGGCCCATTATCACCTATGCATCACCAGCCTGGTATGACCTAATCACATCAACGCAGAGAACCACGTTACAACGAATACAAAACAAAGCACTACGCCATGTTTTCGATAGCTGGCCACACCCGCCGGACTACAGACAGACCTCGACAGCATGTCTCCATGACATGGCCCAATTAAATTACATCGATAACTTCTCGGCCACAATGTTATCCAATCGGTTAAACAAATTGCTTTCCTTACCATGCGACTTCCTAAACAGCATAGCTCACCAATACTGAACAGCTCGACATGTTCACACCCACACACTTTATTGCGCTTAGCATTGTATTCTAGGATTAAGGTAGCATTAAGATAGTTCGTAAGTTGTAAATAATAGTTTTAAGATAGCACAAAAAAAAAAAAAAAAAAAAAAAAAAAAAATACGGGGGATATCAATCCTCACTACCAAGTTGCCGCAGTGCATTTATATTAAAACTATTATATCAAACACAAATCTATATAAAACCTAAAGGTTACTGTAGAAAAAAAAAAATGTCAAAACAATACTGTACATATCTACATATAATTATTAATAAAGATTTTTGAAATGAAAAAAAAAATTATCAACAACCGCAAAATAATTTTAGTTTAGCTAAAAATCAATCATGATTTTATGAAATATAACAAAAAAAATTATTTTAGTTCTGTGCTAAGTGCTACAAAATTTTTAATTTTGTAATTAATACATTTTGTAAATTTGTTTTATTCGTTATACTTGAGTTTCATAAATACAATATATTTACAAACAAAAAATATTTTATAAAATTCCACTAGTACAAAAAAAAAGTAATAAAATCTGGTGCACAAGCACAATTCAAATTTACATTGTATCATGCTAGAGTGCTTATAATGCCGCAGTTAGAATTTATGGATTAGTGATTTGTCGATTTTTTATATGTTATGATATTTCGAAATTTACTTCAAAAACAGAACATAAATATCGTTGAACATCGCTAAGACGTTCTTGGGTTTTTATTATAATAAAACCGCATATTGACCGGATCTCATCATCGTCATAATTAATAATATTAAATAGGCAAAAATTGATTTTTGTTTTAATATAATTTCGTTTCGATTAATGGTTGTTTGTTTATTATAATTTTTATTGACATTTAAATTACATATTTTAATTGATTTAAATTAATTTATTTTATATAAATTTAATGGTGCTATATGTTTGAGTACACATACGTAAACGTGTATATACGTATTTATGTATAGTTGGACATTTCATTGAATGACAATAACAAATTGCATTCAAATAAATTTTTAAAATAAATAAAACAGAATTAAACTCACCCGCAGGATATGGAATTCTATTTATTAATATTTCATATTTTTATTTTTATTTTTTTTTTATTATTAATGAAAACAATTAAATTTATTACATAAATTATGTTTTTATTTAATGTATTCACATATACGAGTATACCACTCGAAAATTATTTGAGTGCTCGGTTTAAACAAATTAATTTTTTGCAATCGAAAAATTGATCACATTATGTATACCAAAAAGAGTCCTAGCTTAATTGAAATTACAAACCGTATCAATAATAATATCAACATATGATGTTACAAACATGATGATAAAATTCAATTTAACCTATATACACTATATACATTATACAATCATCGTTATCCAAATAATTTGAGACTTCACTCAAAAAATTATCCTCGTATAAATTGACAAATATGGAAAAATAAATAAATAATGTTTTATTTTTATTCATATTTTATTATTTATTTAAAAAATAAAATAAATATTTTTATAATGAATATATGGGACGTTGAGTATTCAACCAGAATTTTTCTTTAGGGATATACATAAATAAATGTTCTACATTGTATGTATGTATGTATGTATTCAGCATAGGACTGGCTAAATGAAAATGAAAGTATATTGTCAGAATGGGGCTTTGATAAAGTGGAGCTAACAAAAATTAAGAGCTCCTAAGAAAACGAGGCTAATTCCCAAAATAGCTGTTTCCCATAAAAAGTTCAATATTTGTATGGCTAACTATTATTTGGAGGAGTATTTATGAGTATTATTCATTATCAAAACTATAATTGTTGTAAGAATGAGTAGTTTAATCTATTTTTAATAAACAAATGAAATTATGTGCCTGTTCCAGTAAAACATAAACTGATTAAAATAATTTTCCAAACAAATATAAAACTTTAACTATGTCAGCATAACATAATATAGCGTTGAATGAATAACAAGGGAAAACTTTCTAAAAGAATTTTCATTTATATGACATCATAACGCAAACTAAACATACATAATATTTACCATCCATAATTATATGTTCTTTATGTTTTTTAAAACTGATTTATTATTATTTTTACTGTATTGTTTATAATTATAATAATAAAACAAACTTTTTATTTTTATTTACTACATAAGTAATATTGAAATTTATTTATTTGTATGCATTTTTAAACAACAATAACGAAACAAAGTTTGTAAATTAATTTATTATATTGTTACGATTATAGAGTTCCAGTATTGCTTGCATGCAACTACATGTTAACTATATAATGCATTCACAACTATGTAAGTATTGCAGTTTTGGTTCTATTTAACTTTTAAATATTATAATTATCGGCTAACTTTTATGCAGAAGGAATGCTAATTTTAACAAAATATGAAGCTCAAGTGACGGCAAGTCAATAGCTATAGGGTCGATTTATTGATCCATTTTGGAGTGTTTGTCTGTTTTTCCGAGATAAATGTTTCTTTTCAAGTTTTTTACGTTATTTATAAGAAGTCAAAACATTAACTACCATTTTACTAAAGTAACCTGCACTTCAATTCATCTCGATGTCTTAATAGGTTTTTAAGATATTTGGATTATTTATCATGTATAGGGACAAATATATAAGACGCAAAGTTAGTTTGTTTACACGGATTAATCTTAGAAACATTGGATGATCACCGGGAGGTCTTAGGCTGTAATATTTGAAAGTTGGTTGGTCAGTTTCAGAGATTTGGTACAAATTGAAATAGCCGGTAGTTTAGTTTCAAAAAAAAATAAAGCCATTTTTTTTGCTGTTTTTGTATCGTTTGTTAGGTTAGTTTTTGATTGATAAAATTTTAGAATTACTGAAAAATTTCAAATAGGTAAGTTGAATATTTCTAATAAGCCATGCTGTGGGTGACCATCTTTGATCGAAGAATGAAAATCCTTATTTAACAACATCAAACATAGTTGATTGATTGATTGATTGAAGTGTTCGACCAAGCTTTAAGCAAGATCTCCCGGAGTTATTAATGGCCGGGCCTCACCGTGTAACATTTGAGATGTTCCTGTTTGGCTACCCATGGTTAAATTTTCATGTTTCTTAATGTTGTGATGTTTTAATGAGGTCTTATGGTGCAGTATTCGGATTTATAAACATTTAATTTTTTTTTGTTGCCATAAATGACACCGCCGGTCAACGTAATAATTATTGATATAATTGAATAATTTACTTGTAATATGATAGATGGTGATGATTATCATTTCGTTTTGTTATTGTTTCTTCCCCTCGCACAACAAGAAGAAAATAAAATAAATCAATAAAACTTCAAAATGCAATATCGGTCATTTTCATTTGTGCACAAGCAGTAGATGGCTAATATACAGTGAGCCAGCAAAGTGTTGTTTAATAAAAATTAAATAAAACGTGAACATAAAGACAGCCGCCATAAGCGATTTCTGCTGTTGTTGTTGTGTGCAAGTTATTAAATAAAGCAAACAATCTAATTTAAAGAAATAAACATAATTTTGTTTGTTTATGGTGTGCCTAATACTTGAAATTAGTGCATACATATTTGTGATTTTTTTTTGTTAATATCGTCGCGGAAATTGGAAGAAAAACTAAGGTACATATTTTATTAATTTCCTTCTTGATATTTTCTTGTACTTGTGCTATAGTGTGTGAGCTCAGTGTTTTATGGACATTTGTTTCCTTTCTTGTTATAGTTTGAATTTAGCCACAAAAAACGCAAGCAATAGGAGCTGGCCAAAATAGGCTGCTTATTAACTGGCAAGAAACAGAACAAATTTCCACGACATTTACTTTTAAACTTTGGTTTCCTAAATTGGATTCAACCATCGATTGATACTTATTCAAGTACATACAACACCAGTGCATTAAAATTTGTGTTACTCAGAGTTAAATAAATTCTATGTAACACGGGAAAATCGAAGTCATCATGGCGCATGCGTAATTAAGTCGCCATTTCTGCAACATCACCATCGCATCATAAATGAAGATAAGTTTTTTTACGTGGTTAGACCACCATTATTATTAACTATTTATTTATTTATTTAATTATTTATATTTCAAATTACATATACATATACTTATTTATTTACACTACATAATGTTACCATTCTTTAACTTATGGACCGCGGATCCAAAATTTTAAACAAATGTTTAATATTTACTATTATTAATATTAAGTTATTATATACTATATCGGCACTTAAGCCTACACATTATATTTATATTTTTACACCATTATACTACATTTAAGATATTATTCTTTTATCAATTACATCAATAATTATTCGATAAAATTTCTGAAATCCACCTGTTTTATTTATTCAAATATTTTGTTGTTTTCCGTTTGCATTCAAGATTTCATTATTTCAGATTTTCATTCCATATATAGATAATTTATAATGAGTTGTGTAATTTATAAGCTTAGCCTAACAGGATATCGCTATGTGTAAATAATTATAGAAATAGCATGGACTAACATATAATGCAATGGGACAATCCCAAATTCAAGTGCGTTGGATTGTCAACAGGGAGGGAGGTGAGCACGTGGTCTATCATCCTGACCACAATAGAACATGGCAATACATCCATTAATTTCACATTATTTAATTTATTCCTAATTAGTGTCAATAGTAACACCTTATATCATATCAGATTATAGTACATAGAGTTAAATAGGCATCCTCCATATTCGTATATTTCACGCGTCCTCACTGTGGATTAAATATTAGCAGCACTTCAAGTTTTCTGTAGTTGGAGACAAGAACTACACCCACCTTCTTAACCTAGCCGGCAAACGTGCTGCAAGTCTCCGATGTGTAGAACTACAGAGAAAAATTCTATAACGGAATGAAAATTAACCATCTGAGTAGTTGTGTCTTGTTACATACAACATAAAGAGAATTTGGATAGGTTTAATTAGTATGAAAGAAATTGTCCCGGTTACAGACACACATTGGCCAATAGTTAGTAACTCAATGACGATACATTTCTAAACTACTTTTATATTTATTAAAATTAAAATTAAAACTGCACTCTGAAATAATATTTATTAGTTTGCTGAATCAGATTCCTGAGCCCTTCTGAAAATCAAAATCGTAATTAGTAAATATATACTTAATAAATATATGACTTAAAGCTAATAAATGTAATGGAAATCAACTGATCATTCAGATGATTTCCTTCATTCTGGTCCCTGTCGTTACTTATAATAACTATAATTTAGTCCACGCGTAAATTCTATGAGTTTGATCTGTAATGGGCGCTGTCCTGTAATGAATTATAATTAATGTTATCAGTAACCAAATTAAAATTATAAGACGCTAGTATACCCTGTTACTATATATGATTGATTAATAGATTGATTACCCTGTTACATACAACATAAAGAGGATTTTGATAGGTTTAGTTAGTAATGATATAGAAATTGACCCGGTTACAGACACCTAAGTATAGCCGCAACACAATGACAACACATTTATAATCTACTTTTATATTTTATTAAAATTAAAACTGCACTCTAAAACACCTTTATTAGTGGCTGGATCAGATTCCTGGGCTCTTCTGAAAATCATGATCATAATGAATTTAACATTAACTCAAAGCTAATAAATATCACCGAAATCAGCTGTTTATTCACATGATTTCTTTCATACTAGTCCCTGTCGGTACTTATAACTACAATTTAGTTCAAACTATAATAGATGTAAAATTTCAGCTAAATCTGCCTCTAAAATTCTAGGAATTTAATCTGTAATGGGCGCTGATCTGTAATGAATTATTGTTAATAATACCAGTAACCAAAACTAAAATTATAAGACGCTAATTAGTTCCTAAGATATGAAGCCTGCGTTGAAGTGCTGTAAATTAAAAATACCCAAATCTAGACAACACAATTTCAACTACATATTCGTTGGATACTTGAAATTTCTGGAAGCTGAATGAAATTCCGCGGGAAATTCTGAAACAAAATCAAAATTAACCCATTCTCATTAAATAGTTGCTACTCCATTAATAGGATTTAAATTTAAAGTTATTTCTTAGAATCTTTCATTGTTCAAATTCAAAATTCCATTCAAAACTTATATTACAGTAGTTCAGAGACGACCTAATTTTATAAATTCAGTTAGTATCGGCCACCTACTTTAATGATCTCCTAGGACTACGTAACTCCACCTCATGATGGGAGTGTAATAGAATGTGATAAAACAAATACAATAAAATCAATAATAATTAAATAAAAACTAAGATAGATATAACGCACATTTTATCTTTACTATAGTCCTTCCATGCTTCGACTTCAGCTATTTCATACCAACCACACTTTTAAACTGGGAAACTATCAGACCAAAACCAATATACATATAAGCCGTTTTACTTTGGTAATTTAAAATAGTAATTTGCCTAAACTTAAAATATTTGAATCCAGAATGATTTTATTACAATTAATTCCATGCCCGTTACAATTCTAACCTGTAATACGAAACCAAACAAATATAATATATTGTATGTACTTTGGAAACTGGAATAATAATTGTTATAAGAATAAAAATGTAATTTATGCTCAAAATAAGACCGAAAATAATTTCTTCTTACTTTTATCAGTTGACCTTAAAAATTAATTAAAGTAAAATAAAGTTTCAACATTATTACCAGATTCAAACTTTTAAATTATTTTTGGTATATTCCAAATTGATAAATATTTATAAGAAGAGGAGAAATTGTTAAGAGTTTGCAATTCAGTTTCGATCTGCGAGCATGTGAAAAATAAATCATCTTTCAGTACATCTCATCAGGCTATAGCGACTGAACTGCTAATTTTTATTACACTGATTTTTCCTATATATAGGAATCAACGTGCACTTGTAGTATTAGCGAATTTTACATTCCCCTTTTTTAAACTTTTAACAATTTCAATGTTATTGTATTTAACGCATACATGCGGTTACTATGTTCTGAACATATGTAGTAACCGCATGTATGCGTTAAATACAATAACATTGAAATTGTTAAAAGTTTAAAAAGGGGAATGTAAAATTCGCTAATACTACAAGTGCACGTTGATTCCTATATATAGGAAAAATCAGTGTAATAAAAATTAGCAGTTCAGTCGCTATAGCCTGATGAGATGTACTGAAAGATGATTTATTTTTCACATGCTCGCAGATCGAAACTGAATTGCAAACTCTTAACAATTTCTCCTCTTCTTATAAATTATTACCAGAACCATTCTATCATAACAAACTTGTTTTGCACTAGTCCAAACGGCATCAAAACACACAGCAATGTCGCTGCAAAATCCCAAGTAAGACTACAGTAGATTATCAAACATTAGAATATCAGCTAACTGATAACCTCCTTCATCACAATCACAACTAGGCATTCCAATAATTTCCCATTGGTGCTCATATACACATGCCTTAAAAATTCAAACGGTGAAACATGCAAAACTTAGAGAGGTGCCAATTAACAGTTTGAATTGCTAGAGTATAAATTATTAATTAAATGCATCATCATCATATTCATTAATATCACTGAAAATTCAAATCAAGCAATCAATTATTCATTTATTTCTAATATGTTAATCAAAATAATTCAATTTGGTTTTATATGATATGCTATGAAAATCAAAAATCTAATTTGTGTCATCGGACCACCAACTACTGACAAAACATCAACTGAGATCACTCCACAGCAGCTTAGCCAACACATCCTCTCAGACACTGTGCATGATGAAAAACATCCCCCACACACACCAGCAATTCAACCGCATGACGATTTTATGGTAGAGATTCTTTCAATTTTCACTCCACTCATCCATACTTGAGGATTCTGAAGGTTGAGCCAGGTTCTGTGCGCCTTCCTGAAAATCAAATCGAGATTTATCCCCTCCCCCCTCCCCCCCAATAATCGCACTCCAGAACTCTCAACTTAAAACTCAAAATTAAATATTTAAAACTTTCAAAATCTGAACCAATTTGAAGGTCAATAAGTTAACAAATTTACTTCAGATCCATTCCCAATTCAATTTCTCTGAGAATTGAGATCAAATTAATCAGTTGTCCCCAAACAACCCCCAATAAACCGAACTAGAAGATCTAAATTCAAGTTTAGACACTGAAACAAAGTATAAGTTAATATCTCTGTGAAAAAATCAGTTAAGTATCCTCCCCAGCTGATTTAGGGTCGTGGTTCCAACTTCCGGAAATCTAGTGCTGGTTCAGCTCCTGTTAGATTACTAAGTCATAACCCAATTCACCAGTTTACCTGAAGTTATATCTCATTTCGATTAGAAATATAAGTAAACACTATGTAGAAAACGTCCGATTTGAATCCCAATCATGTAGTGGCATTTCCTGATTGTGCGCATTAGGTGTTCTGCTTCGGATTTTGATCATCAAAATTATTTGACATTATTGTAATTACCTATGATACATATTACAAATCTAATACAAATACATTTTTAATAATAATTATGAAAAACTTTTTATATGCATATCATAATAAAGTTTTTAGATTTTTTAGAATACAAAATACAATCAAAAGCAAAAATTGCTTAGTCGTTCGGCGCACGATTAAAATATTACTAGAGATCCCCGCTGGTATATGGGCAATTTCTACATACAACTCGACGTAATCGATTTAAAATCAATTGACGGATCATTTTAAAATGAATGTAATTCACATCTATTTTAATTATTAAATTAGGTGATTTATATAAAAATTTACAATTTATGTACATTTTGATAACACAAAATATTCATAAATTGTATATTACTATCGCGACACTGTCATGACAGAAATAACGATCGTCACTATGTACTTTCCATTTCGGTCTTCTCCTTCTTTACTCTATACCAAATTCTAATAGGTATTGCGTAAATGAGATAGCCCATAGTTCACTCAATACCAAACGATAATTCCCCATTAGCTACACACGCACATCCACCTTGCATATAAAATCATAAAGGTCATTTTACACGATGCAATTTGAATACAATATTTTATTGTACAATAGGGGAAATAAATCGTATACAATTTTCCCCGCAATTTTGATGAGATTTATTTTTCTTTGTCTACACCATACAACTAAAATTTGAATGAGCTTCCCAAAAAAATTAGAATAGTGGTTTAATTTTCTAGTTATTCAGAATGAAAACCCAACAAATTTAATGTTTATCGGGTTATGCGCAATTACGATTGCAATTATTAAAAACAGAAAATTAAAGTATAAAATTAAAAATAGGACGATATATGGAAGGAACTGGCTACAAAGACGAGATTTTGGAGAAAAGGAGATTCAAGGTCTCGTTTTTAATGAATTAAGATTAGATGGTCCTAAAATGTTTAAATTTTTTTTCAAAAATTACTTTGTCGTATTTGAAAATATTATGAAAAAGCGTAAAATCACAAATACAACATCAACAAGACGCAATTTTAAGGTAGCTGTCAAAAATATTGTACACACACACACATCTTATGAAAATGCGGTTGGCTGCAATTTCAACACAATTTACATGCAATTTGATTTTCGGACGTTTACACTACACGATTCCCATGCAGCAAAATATTGTACAACAAATATTGTATGCAAATCGCATCGTGTAAAATGACCTTAAGCACCAAATGACATGTTTGATGTTCACGTTCTTACGATAAGAGAAAGACCAACTAAACTATATCTCCTGCATTCTTTGCCTCGCGCTCGTACTTATATAACTCACCATTCACAAATAACAAACACCAACACGATCGAGAAGGAGATGGAAATGGCTCATGTCGGTAAAGATAATCATCACAGTTGTCTCGTTCATGAATACATCGAATATACTATAGAGAATGAGACAAGTAAAATAAACCACATAATAGAACCGTACTATATACTCAACCGCTCACACTCATGAGAAAATAGATACATCATACATTCATACATTATGTATTTTCATACCATGTTCCATGTGCGCCTGCGCAGTAGCGAAGTACCAATGCGTACATGTATTCTCTACATAATAAAAAAAAATATGACGCGTCCGTGCATGAAATGTATATAAATTCAACTGCATTTATACAATTTTCCCGATTTTAATTTTAATTAGATCTAAATAATGGACCACACAAATATTAAAGCATGCATTATTAAGCAAGGAATCAAGAAATTAGACTTCTTCGCTATAAATCCAAAACATAACCTGACTAATGCATCCCGGTGGATTGCATTTTCCATATTCACTTATTTAACTTTCACTGATTTCACAAACTTAGCACCATACTAATTAATTAATTAAATAGACACAAAATAAACACTAATTAATTAATTAAATAAAAACTCTATTTATGACTAAAACAAATAATAAAATTAAATTAAATTTGCTAAGAGGACGACAAAAACACATCATTCTTCTTTGAATGTCAACGACCGACGCATTTGACAACATCAAACATAGTGTATAAATATTCGAGATGGGTGCTACTGCTACATGAGTTATGTAAGTGAGAAGAATTTGAATGATCGAGTCAGCAAATGCGCATCTCTGCTTGCACGGAACAAAATCGAACAGTTCTTGGACCGGATGATAACTGGAGATGAAAAGTGGATTACCTATGTAAACATCGTAAGGAAAATGACATATTGCGAATCCGGAAAACCTCTAAACCGAAGTTGAGCTTAAAAAAGAGAATGTTGTGTATATTTTTATTTATTAAAAAATCAACAAAATACAATTTGAGATGAAATCTCATTTAATCAATTGTATGTACCATAAACAATAAAATAGAAGCTTAAACATTAAAAAAAAAAATTGGTGTAAAACTACAAAATTAAAATATATAATATATAATTAAGAAAAAAAAAAAAGAATAAAAAATTAAAAAAATATAATAAATTATAAATTAATTTTATAAATATTTTGTTTTGTTTATAAATGTTGTTGTTGTTGTGCAAATACCAAAAAATAAAATATACATACATAATGTATTTATCTATTTCCAGATACCACTTCGATGAGCAATCTCTTAAACCTATCAATTAAGCAAGAATCTCTAATACATAAATTTATGCTATTATAAGTGCACATACCACTGACAAAAAGACTATCATGAAGCTGAACACACGAATTCTTTGGAATCAAAATGTGATTATTCCGCGACGAAACTCCATAGTGTATTTTGTTAAATAAGTAATTCGGTGATTTTCTAAATAAAATACGGAAAATAAAAACACAAAGTCTAAAACTTAAATATTCATTAATGTTAATAGGTAAAAGCTTGTTATGATAAACAGAAACATGATCAAATTTTTTCAGTTTAAATTCATATCGAATACAAGAATTATATAACAGCTGAATCAAATACCTACAAGCTTGGGAGTATTTATATTGAGCTTCAGCAGCATACAAAAAATGTGGCAGTAAAAATGCACAGAACATTGTTTTTCTACTAAATTGTATATTAGTAAACGCAGAAAATCTCCAAAGTTTACCCAAAATACCATAAATATTTCCACTTATTCGAGCAACTTGATCATCCCATTCCCACGTAAGATTTTGATTCATAATTAAACCCAAATTTTTTATTGTTTTAGAAAATGGTATAATGTTACCGTTCAAATATAATTTGGGGAAGCTCTCAGTCGGAATTGCGTACTTATAGATAACCATAGCTTGCGATTTAGACCCATTGAGTGCAAGACAGTTCTCCTTGGACCAATCTGATATAGCTGAAAGATCACTATTTAATTTATTTATAATTTCATTCTTCTGATGGATGGAACCACCACAATATATTTGTAAGTCATCAACAAACAAATGATATGACGATGTACTAAGTACTCGTGGTAAACTATTAATATATAAAGAAAACAGAAGCGGTCCAAGAACTGAGCCTTGGGGAACACCACATTTTAGATCAGAATAATTAGAAAACACTCCATTGACATATACTGTTTGTGTACGGCCCCTTAAGTATGAATTAATCAGTTTAATAGCACTTCGGGATAATTTGAATTCATTAAACAACTTTCCCATTAATAAGTCATGGTTAATTCTGTCAAATGCTTTACTAAAATCTAAGAGAACTAAAACTGTCATATTCTTAGAATCACAATTCATTCGAATTTCATTGCAGATGTGTGTTAAAGCAGTAGAAGTACTATGAAAAGGTTTAAAACCGGATTGAAATTCACAAATAAAAGACCCTGCAACAAGATACTTCATAAGTTGATCTTTCAGAACATGCTCAAAACATTTGGCCAAACATGAGGAAATACTTATAGGTCTAAAGTCATCAATACCTATACGTATATGGTGGACATTTGAGGACAAATATATTTTGAGCTGCTAAAACCGAATAGAAAGCTAAATTCGGAGAGGTACCGCCAGCAATTGTATAATTTAAAAACAGTACTCCAAGAAAAGAGGCAGGCGTTGTTCAATAGGCCGTTTCAAAATTCTGTCGCATTCACCATACTCCCAAGACATAGAACCTTCCGATTATCACTTGTTTCTGTCCTTACAAAATTTTTTGCAGGGTCAAAAATTAAAAAAACCAAGAAGATATCAGACAAGCACTGGTTCAATTTTCGTCTCTAGGGATAAAGTATTTTTTATGCCATTGCATAAAATAATAATGATGGAAATTATATTATTCAATAAAGTTTATTCAAGGTACGAAAAATTTATTTTTTTCTTTCTAGAAAGGAAAGGAACTTTCCGGTAGACCTAATATTTATTTATTGGTTTTAACAAAGGTGAGTTTTAAGCTCTTACAAATTATACTAAGTACAGAATGTACTAACCTCGAAACTTCTTAAGCGCACGCAACCAAATCTATTAAATCTATTACGATTTTGGTTTGAGTTAAATACAAATTTTGACAACACTGTAGCCGTTTTACTTTGGTAAATCTAACAGTGATTTTCAAAAAATTACAACAACAATTGCATTATATAAATCCGAAATGATTTAGCTAAATCATTTTGAATTTATATAATGCAATTGTTGTTGAAATTTTTTGTAACTCACTGTTGGATTTACCAAAGCAATACGGTTACTATATTCGTCGTTTGATGAACGATGAATGCATTTAAAAATGCTCTCAGTAAGCGAGAGCTTGTGGCATGGAAATATGTAAAAGAAGTTATTAAGAATGTAATCGTCATTAATCGATCCGATGATTGGCGCAAACATATTGAAAATATGCTTGCTGCTTTTCATAATATAAATGTTCGAATGTCATTCAAAATACATTTTTTACATTGCCATGTGGAAAAATTTGCTAAACAATCACCAGCCGAATCCGATGAGTCCGGCGAGCGTTTTCACTAAGTGATGGCAAGGTTCGAACTTTGGTACAGCGGGAAAAAGCTACATGCACTCTTGGGTGACATTTGTTGCAATTCACAAGAGGAAGAAAATCCCGAACACGATACAAAAGAGTCAGAAAATTAAAATTGAAAAAGTTAAGAAAAATGTTAATTTTGTAAGAAAAGATTAGGAAAAATCGACTGAATCGATTCAATTTTTTTAAATAGTTTCTATTGCATCTATATTTGTCGATTCGATGTTTATTCGATCGATTTCAATCGATTTAAAATCAACAAATGGCCAAAAATCGACAAAAAAAAGTGTTTTCGTCGAAATGAAAAGGCAAAGTTGTTTGTCTTGACTTGCGCAACAACTTTGCTGAAGGAAGCAAAACGAAAATCTTAATGGTTTAACAAATATCAACGTGAAAATGAGTGTATATTTTGACAAATTTTTGACTCTAAGCCAAAACATGTCGAAAGCGATAACTCCAAAAGCAAAACTAACTTTAAAATGGGACTAGCACCATTGGATTCAACGTACTAGAATTAGGTTTACCTCTGGGTTGCCCAGCTTGTCACATTTTCCTACTAGCACAGTGTAATTTAAATTATTGAATAGTAATAATTCATATTTGATTTCGTACAACTTCGAATTACATGGATAGCGGGTTGCTTTTAATTATGATGAACATAAATCCGTCTTGCCAAATCGCGCAACAATTGCTGTAGTGTCATGATACTTTTCGCGCACGTTTCTTGATGATACCTGAAATTCTGATGATGGCGGGAAGACAGCGCGCCCAGCAGCACTTCCTATATCAATCGACAATCTAGCGAAATGGTGTGAGTCTAACCTCCTCAGTCTCAACATCAACATAAGTGTAAGAGTTTATCGTTCCATCGGAAAGTTAACCCTGTTACACAACAATATCAAATAAATGGTATACTTTTACAAATGTATTCGAGATTAAAGACCTAGGGGTTACTTTCGTTGAAAACATGTGCTTTATTAAGCATATTGAGCAATGCGTTGCTAGAGCCAATTCCATGATTGGTTTTATTAAGCGTTGGACTGGGAATATTTATGACCTCGAGACAATCAAGATCCTGTATTATGCCTACGTCAGATCTCAACTTGAATACGCTGTCAACATCTGGTGTCCTTCGAGAGTGTCCAAATAAAGTTTATACGGTATATAACGTGTAAAAACGGATGGGATTATGACCATGACTTACCGCACCACGCTAACTGAAGCGATTAAAATCATATGCTACTGGATCTAGAACCTATCAAATGACAACATTGGCAAATAGACGAGAGCTTTTAGCGTGTTCGTTTATTGGAAATATCTTACTTGATCAAATCGATGCACCATCCATACTGGAATCAATTAAAATAAAAGCACCGAGTAGAAATTTAAGAGATCATGAGTTCCTTCATCTGAATAAACACAGAACAAACTATGGTGACAATGAACCAGTAAACATGATGTCGAAGAGTTTTAATAAAATCGACCATTTGTTCGACTTTTACTTAAGTAAAGACAGCTTTAAACGTAGGTTGAAGCAACATTATGCTCCAACCTAAAAATATTTTGATGTCAATTTTAATTCTCTCATATATTTAATTTAATTTTTATTCTACCCTGTTCAATATGTTATAAATTCAAGTCAAATTTGTAGACTTTTCTCTGTATAAATAAATAAATAAATCCATGAACTTCGTTCAGGTGATCCATTAATACTCGGAATTACTCAACACGCAACGCAGTTTGATTGCTTCTAATGATGTTTAAATTGTTGGCTTCAACTTGCAAATAGGTGTCTACTATCGACTGTTGGAACAGCTTTCCGCTTCTTAGAATTGGATTGCATTGGTCCACCCTTACTGCTGCTTGTACTTCCTTCCATTGAAGCAACGTCCGTTGCGTTCACCATATGGGTAAAATAATTAGTTTGACATTGGCTCCAAATAACAACTTAGGATATTGAGGGTGATTAGATGTTGTTGTTCATTCAGCCCCCCGGATTAACGATAGTTCTGGTTCAACTAAAAATTCGCGTGCATGTTGCAATTTTCGATATTTCCGTATTCGTGCTGCCTCTGCTGCACGCCTTGATGCTGCTGCTCCTGCGGTCTCTCTATGTCTCTTTGAATTTATGGTGCCAATTTCTGCTGCCATTGGTGTACCAGCACGTTTTTATGCGGTTTCTTCAGGGGTTTCTTTGGCTGATTGAATTTATCATGCCGCAACCGAATGGTTAATTCATTTTATTTTCAGATAAATTGCTAATTTTTCTGGTTGTCCCGTACACTTGCGTTCCATATGGCTTAACTGGCCATAATTTCCCTTTTCCAGTCCCAAACAGCCTTCTAAGTGATGATGGAGATCACAATTTCTTCAATAGGTACTACGGCTAATTCAAGAAATAAATAAATTCCCTCTTCAAGCCACCAGTGACTGGAAATAAGTTAGCAACTCTACATTTACCCCTATTATAATTGTCGTTTTCACTTTGATAGCATATTGACTGGTAAAATTAGGTATTAAAAATTTCGTTCGTAACTCGTTGTTTGTCGTAAAGTTACAATTTTTTATCGAAAATATTTTAGGTCACCATAAATTGATCTAGCAATACAAATGCATCGATTCGTTATTCATTCATAATACCAAACGACAACATAGTCGTGTCTCGTGTCGATTGTTAGTCGAATACTCAATCATAATAGGGAACAGTGTTTACATATAATGCATAGTGTATCATTTACAAACAACACTGACCAATAATTCTCTTACAATTTTCAGAATATTAAATTCAAAAATTAATTAAAATTTAAAAAAAAATTATTCTTGAAGTTTGCCTTGAAATGAGTGAGCAATTTGCGTAAACCGTAAGATGCTTCTTCGCGGTATTTACAAAACACATTAAAATGGTTTTAGATCCGCTTGCATATAAGGATTATACGAAATAATTAATTAATTCAAATTAACATTTTCATAATTTAATTAATTTAAATTTAGTTAAAAGTTTGGTAATATTAAAACATTAAATTAATTGGACCAACTTTTATGCTCCACGAATTTAGGCTTGGATGAGGAAATCAGTCATGCAGAGGTGTATACTATATTTGTTGACAGTGGGTCTTAGTCGTACCAATACGGAAAAGTGCAACCATCAATTATCTTGTTTTTTTTAATTAGAGTCTCTAAAAGACGAATGAATCATGTACTAAAATGTGTTTATTAACGAAGTTCACTTGATATTTATTTTGTTTAATAAGTTGGAAAATTACCGGTAAAACCAGTGTTGCCCAAAATATTTAGTAAACCGATATTCTAAAAACTTACTTATTATGTTCCATAAAAATGATTTTCTTTTGAGAAATGGTATCCTGTAACAATAAAATATCGTTGAATCAACTGTAAATTGATCACTGGTTAATGATTCCTAATAACAAGGTTCTGTTGTTAGGTAGAAATAAATTCTTATTATTGTAATATATGATGATTTAAATTCTTCTAGAGTTGGGGTCTAAGTATTTCCCCATAAGTCAATTCTTGCTTGTTCACAAAGCGATCTATTAAGTTAAAATGTTTAATGTGATTGTAAGCATGGCACATCACTATAATGGAGATGTTGTATACACATATCCGCCTTGAGAAGTAGCACAACGAAATCACGAATACCCATTGTTTCTTAAGTCAAAAGCAAAAGCTAAATATACCCAGGTGTATTCCAGCGGGTACAGATATTACAATCACCTATGTAAATATAACCCTTTCTTCACAAAATATTCCGTTGAATCTATGATGAAATTTAACGTTTATTCTTAAATTTTTCCGTAGGAGTTTAGTTGAAAAATATCGAAAAAGTATTTCCGCATCATGTAGTCTGCGGTAACATTCAACAAACAAACAACAACAGGTTAATTGAATTATAATCTAGAAGATCATATAATTTTCAGTATTTGTTTAGACAGAACATTTTCTAAGCTTCTGTAAGTTAATCCGAATTTAGCTGTCGAAACTTTGGATTTGTATTGGAAATCAACCATTTTGCCCTTAATCGAAAAGAAAATCATTTAACTTTCAAAGCACATAGCCTTGTTCTAAGACAACTGCCTAAACAATTGTACACTATCATATAATTTAATATTCTGATTAATTTAATTTATTTTCCAACAAATTTTTTGTTTATTTGGACCAAATTTGGAAAATACATCAATGTATATAGAGAGAAAATGCTTGGCTAACGGAATGTAATGAAATGAAAATTATCGAAAGAAATAAAATAAAAAAAGAAAAGCAAAATTCCAATGGAAGAAAAATCATAATTTAATTTTATTGATTTCCCTTGCAAAACAAAATTCGGGAAAAAAATAAGAGGAAAATTTTGTATCTATTTTCTTTTCTATCTTGCATACAAGTATGTATTATGTTCTGTAGACGATATACTATACATAATTTTTATTTTTATTTTTTTACTTACAAAAATAATCTTTGAGTTTACCAGTAAAGAAAAATTGGAAAAAATAAAAATGATAATTTAATAGCATTTTTTTGTATTTTGTATTTTTCAACATAATTTTATTTTATATGTATTCGCTTAAATGATGATTATATTTGGTATTGCAAACCTAATAAATGTAATTTTTGTCATTTTTTTTTTCTTATTGAAATTTCATTTTCTTATTAGATTTGTGCTGTTGACTTGTTGTTGTTGTTTTGTAGTTGTTGTTGTTGTCGTAATATTGGTAATATTAATAATGTTATTGTTGTTCGGGCTTTATATTAGGATAAAACCATATTGATTTAGTTTATGAACTCTTGTAAAAGGGAAACGTTTCTACATTTTTGGAGACCCTTAATTTCTATTGTTGCCAAAGCATGTTTACTAATATTTTGAAAGTATTTTTAACGTTATTATAGCGTTAGGTCATATTCGTTGATAATATCACGTTAATTTGTGGCTGAATATGATTTTGGAAAATTTTAACGAACACAAAATTACTTCACAACGACTGAGTGAAATACTGTAATCATATTTGATTGTCCAATGCACCAGTGGCAGTGGTATATTTACTTAAGCGTGTTTAATTAACATTCAGTATAAACAATTTAGTTATTTGTTGTTTTTTTTGGATAAATCGGAAAGTTATACTAGGTGTCCGGGTTTGGGATCCAAATCCATTAAGGGGAGATTCATTGGTTAATTTTGAGAAAAAAATCGTAAGGGAGGGGAGATCAAATTTTGATATCCGTTGAATACAGGGACACAGGGTGTTTAAAAAATTTGTTTCAGAAAAAAAGTACAACCAATTATTAAACTGTAACTTCTACTTCTAAAATATTTATTGTAGAGCAACCAACTTAGTCTTATTTGACTGGTTATCTTGCATCTGCATCAGTTTGAGAGCTATGATGCTTTAAATTAAAAACAAACGATGACAATGGACCTAAAAAGCAACCAGTCATCGTCGAGATAAAATTTCGAGCAAAAGTAAATCTGGATTTAACCTAGTATCGTCGCGGGTTAATGGACCGCTACATTCTCTAAAAAGCATTCAACTCTAATATGTAGTTGCGTTTGAATTTCGAATGGGATCCGGATGATAGGAGAAAGGCTGGCAGATTGAAAGACATTTTTTCAGATGATCGACTCTGAGAAATTTGAACAAATTATTAGTTGAAATAAAATTAAAATCTTGTTCGAACAAATTCTCTACTTGAAAGTGAATATCAAAATTGAGTTGAATATTGACGACTGGTGTGGTGTGCTCTAGCGGACAATATTGAAGTAAGTAAACGCTATAATGATTGGAAAATCTATTCAATTTATTCCGTTGTTTAAAGTGTGATTTTTCTATATTTGATTAATTTGTTATCATTAATTATGCCGAAAATTGTGCAGAAAATTGCAGAAAATGAATGTTAAGTTTAATAAAAATATATCTTTGAGTCACTAAACATTTTTGAATTATATTATATTATACCATATATAGCACGTTTTAAATGATAAATACAAGCTAAAATGCAATATTTTTAAAATATTTATGGTTTTTATAACATTAGATTAATTATACTATCAAATTACTGCAATTTTTCAGCACAAATTTTTGATATTTAAAATGATAAAACTATCCAAATTAATCAAATATATAAAAATCACACTTTAAACTAACATACGGGATTTCATAGATTTTCCAATCATTAGAATTTTAATAAATAAAAATGAATTAGACTCTATTTCCATATAACTCCATATATAGCAAATTTTTGTTACAGCTTTTGCTTACGTTAATATTGTCCGTTTAAGCCGCTTTTTCAATTTACTATTAGCCAATTTAAATGGAGTTAAACTCAGTTTCGAAATTTCTTCAACTTCAAGTAAAAACAATAAGACGATAAATTAAAGGCGCAGCTATTAATCGGAAACACGATTAATCAAATTTACTAATTAATCGGTTAATTTTAATCGAATTTGCTTCTTCTATTTAGGGACAATGAAATAAGGTAATCATAAAAAAATGGAACTTGACAAAAATTAGAATTAAACTCGAAGAAATTAGCTAGCTTCATTCCAAAAAATATTGGGTTAAACCCGGAAGAATAATTGGTATTTAACTAAGAATTGCCGCCCCGGTGGCACAGTTGTTAGCATGCTTGCTTTAAGCCCCGAAGGTCCCGTGTTCGATTCCCGGCGGGTGATGAAAAATCACGGCTGGTTAATGTAGGATCAATGAATTAATCACTCATTATCCGTTAAAAAAAACGATTGCGAAACTTCAATATGAATGAAGCGGCCAAATCCCTCTATGAGGGATCTAGTTAAAAAAACTAAGAAATTCCGATTCTGGTGTTCCGCATTGAATTATGAGGTCCGTTTATTGTTTTCTACTCAAAATTAATTTCAACAGAATATTATATGTTTCCGAGTGTTTTACGCAAAAAAATGGAACTAAACTCAGAAACTAACATTTTTTACGAGTTTAATCCCATTTTTTTATGAATATTTCCCTGACCTAAAGTCCATTTTTCCTGCAAAATAAAATCAATCCAACTCCATACAAATTTTGCAACTTTAATTCCATTTTATTTACGAATTTAATTCCAACGACTTTGTTTCGGGGATCCTGAAGGAACTGCGCTAATTTTGCTTGAATATTTAAGTTTCTGTATACCTTTCTCTATTAAGAAAATTGTCAATATTTTCATGTCAAAGCTATATAAAACCATTAAATGAAATGTCTGACAAACGGTAGTTTTATATATTCCCATACCCTTAGTAAGGCCACTTTTTATTACTCTTCCAGTTTATTTAATTTCCTTTGAAGGAAAAGCTAGTAACATTTTTTAATGACGCGCAATTTGGTTTCCGTTCTGGTTTGGGTACTGAAGATGCTTTATTAACATTTTTGAACTCTCTTCATGGTGGTCTTAATGACAAGCGCTCAGTTGCCGCTTTATTTGTGGATATTACGAAAGCATTCGATATGGTCAAACATAAATTGCTTCTAAATAAACTTGATCTTGCTGGTTTTAGAAGGTTTATCTTATTGTATATTGGTTTAAATTGTATCTTGCTAATTGCTCGCAACGTGTTCGGGCCAATGGGGTTCTTAGTCGCCGTAAAATTTTATTAGCAGAAGTCACTCATGGGTCGGTTTTCGGGTAAATCCTATTTCTTATTTATACTAACTCTATTTTTCCACAAACTTTTCAGAGTAAGGTGGTGGCTTTTACTGATGACATGGCGTTCGCATATAGTACCGATAGTTATACTACTACAGTTTCAAATATAAATCATGATCTGAGGATTCTTAGGCAATGGTTTAATCGGCATTCTTAAGTATTGAACCCTAAAACTAAAGTCATGTTGTTTTAATTTATCTCGGTACAGTTAAACTCCTCTAACTCGGAATCGCACGGGTTCAAAAAAAATTCCGAATTAGACAATTTTTCCGATTTATGGGATTTTCGCAAATAAAACTAAAACCAACGATAGTTAATTTACATCAACAATATAACAAGTTTTATTTCAGTACAAACACATATGTATGGTATGTTGTTTGTTTATATGTACATAAATAAAAAATCACATATTATGTGTGAACAATTCAGTCATTCGTTTAATTAAATAATAAAGTCAAACTTAAATAAACTACATAAGTATAGTAGAAATATTTGGATTAATTAAAATATTGCAATATCGATGTCTGCTTTTGCTTTCGCGTCATTTCTTTGCCTTGCACATACGAAGCTCTTAATTTTGAAACTGTTTCATAAAATTCGCCCATCATAAAATTCGATTGTCGCCCATAAATTTCAAGAGTTTTAAACGCTTGTATGACTTCTCTATTCCCAACCTCAGTAATGTCATCTCCATCATCATCGCTCACGGCTAAGACTTCTTCAGGTTCCGATGCAATATTATCCGCAATAATTTCATCTAGGTCGATAGAATTATGCTCGGTTATGGTACTATCATCGATAGTAATAAAATCTGAGGCACTGCAAACCGCAGCCCCAAATGTAGACTGTATTAAATTTTGAATCTCTACTATTCCACCTGTAGCGATTTCTTCATCGGAAGACTCAGAGTTTGATTGTTCCTCCCCTGCAAAGACGAAACCAACGTTGAGAAAACATTTTATAACCGTGTTGGCCGAGATTTGTTGGCACGCAATTTTTAAAAACTGAATTGAATCAAGAATTGTGATTCGCTTAGCGAGCGCGGAAACACTGCTGCAGCTTTCCATTTCTACAAACAAGTTTTGTAGCATAAGCTTTCTATAATTTACCTGAAACAATCAATGAAAAATATTTAAATATTCATGTAATATTTTAAAGAAAAAACTTTTTATTTTTCATACATACGAGTACGTACCTTCATATTAGCGATTATCCCAAAATCAAGTGGTTGAAGTTTGGCTGTCGTATTGGGTGGTAAATATACCAGTTGAATATTTGAGAGCTTTAAATTTGCATGAGACGCGGCATTATCTAGAAATAGCAAAAATTTTCGATTTTCTTCTTTCATTTTGTTATTCAATTTAGTGAGGTATTGTGTAAAAATCAGCCCTGTCATCCACGCCTTTCTGTTGGAATAGTAATCAACTCCTAAATTATCCAAATTTAGTTTTTTAAAGCAACGAGGCCGTGCAGCTTTACCAATTACAAGAGGTTTTTCTATAGTTCCATCTGCAAATACGGTTAGCATTACCGTAATCCGTTCTTTAGAAAACTTTCCCCCAGAACATTTATTCCCTCGTATATTTAAAGTTTTCGATGGAAGCATGCGAAAAAATAGCGCAGTTTCATCACAATTTCCTATATTTTTTTGATCATATCCATCGCAAATTTCAAATAATTTTGCAATCCATTTCGCCATTACGGTTTCATCTACATCATTACTTTCCCCACATACCGTGTTAAAGCTAATATGATACCGCTTCCTTAAGCTGCGTAACCATCCGTTTGATGCCTTAAAATTACTAATGTTCAATTTACTAGCTATTTTCATTGCCTCTGCCTGAAGTATCGGCCCAGAGAGCGGAAAATTTTTACTTCGCGCAACACAAAACCATTGAAATAAAATTTCGTTGACATTTTCAAAATTTGATTTTCTAAATCTTTTTGATTTTGAACCGTAACGAGTCTTAGATTTTTCCAGTATTTCGGCTTGTTTTGACAGACAATCATATACGGTAGTTTTGCCACATTTAAAGTGTGCGCATAACTCCTTTACCGTTTTTTCCCCATTTAAACGCATTTCGATTAACTTTTTTTTTTCACCCAATGACAAATTAATATTTTGTCTGGCTGGCATTTTTAAAAACACACGCTAGTAATAACTACAAGAATTATTTTTTATTAAATTAATTAATTAATCTTTATAATACTGCACACATAAAACAAAATGTTTACATAAATACAATTTCTATACGATAGACCAACGGGATTTTCTTTACATCAAATCACCTACTGAAAATGAAAAAAAACTATTTTTTACATGACTGTCTCTTTCATATTCTCGATAGAAAAAGAAACATAAAATATTTTGCTATGATTCCAAACATTTTTTCATAGCTATACACGGTATAGTATACAGTGCCTTAGGTAAAGACACTTTATTATTCGTAAAAAAAAAAAAAATCCGAGTTAATGACTAAAGTTTGTATGAAGTTATCCTTCAATTGTAAATTCCGTTCCGTTCCTAGGAGTTCCGTTTAGTGAGATAAATATTTGGTATCAAACAGATTGACGGTGCGTTTCTTTCCGATTTAGAGAAATTTCCGAGATAATGGTTTCCGTGTAAAAGGAGTTTAACTGTACCTAAACCTGAATATTGATATCATTATTCACGACAGCCGCTGTTCTGGGGTTAATAACTGCGCTCGCAACATTGTTTCCCTATTGAAAGTGTCCATATCATCAAATACCTGGGAATTACAGTTGATTGTTATTAAATTGGAAATTACATGTTGAACCAATAACTATCCATGTTATATATAGTGTTAGGAAAATGTATCTATTAAGAGATTACTACTGTCCACCTTCAGTTCTCAAAATTTTTTATCACGCTTTAGTTGATTCCAGACTACGTTGTGATATTTGTTTATCGGGTGGCATCTACCTTAATATTATAAAACTAGTTATTCTAGCCAAAAAGTATCAGGGTTATGTTTTTTAAAAGGAAGTTTACAGAATATTGGCCTTTGTTTTCATCGAATTCACTTCTTCCGCTCAGGCACCTATACGTTTTTAAAATTTTAAAGATATATTTTGTTATTTGCGGCAACCGTACGGTATCATTTCATGCCTATGCATTGAGGAAAAATAGTATGTTCTTGAAAATTATTCCGAAATTTCAGACAACACATTTTCGCAAATATTTCCCCGTTACAGCTCCAGTGATTTTCAATCAACTACCTGCCAATATCAAAGCTGAAATGAATTTTAAAAAGTTTTTACTTAAGTCGCAAAGCATATTTACTTACTCTACTACTAGGTACCCAGGATATCTTAAATAGCGTAAAAAATTAAAATTTTTGATATGAACCCAGAGCTTCACCGGTATGATCGAATTTTTCAACCAAAAAATACCCCTTAAATTAAAAAAAAGAACACCCGCTATATTTTTTTCATTTTGAACGATCAAACCTCAAAATGTATGTACTTTTGGTTGGATCCTCACAGTGTACACGACAATTTTTCATTTTGCGAATATTAATAATTCGGGCCACTCTGATGCAGCTGTGGCAGTGGTATATTTACATAAGCGCATTTAATTAGCATTCAGTAAAAACAATTTAGTTATTTAGTTTTTTTTTTTTGGATAAATCGGAAAGTTATACAGGTTCGAATGAGGATTTTCAGCAGCCCACATGTGTAGATTGTGAAAGTTTGTTATACCGTCCATAGTTCACAAAACTATCATTGTCCCAATTCCTTTCCATCAACCAATTACAAAACTCCAATCTTTTATTGTAGTCAACCGGTAATAGTTCTTGAACGGGTGTTATATGGTATGGATAATAATTCTCCTTGTGTAATACTTGATGAATTCGGTAGCGAGAGACGTTAAATTGTAAAGCGAGCCCCCTTATGCCAATAGAAGGATTTGCTATTACATTATGAATTATTTCTTTGTCGACATCCAAATGATTTGGTGAGACTAAATGGGGCTCCGCCCGGGCATTTGATGTTGTTACGATATCTCGCAGTCTTCTATGAATATTTGTAAATACTCTTGATGCATTACCATCGCAAAATCCGTAAACAAAATGGATATCAATGTACTGCTCACGGGCTCACCTGAGAACTATCCATCTTAATATAAATTTTCTTAAATTATTTAAAATTTTTGATATCACAACACTGACACAACATTAGACAATTTCTCGAAACTAACGACTGAATCTGCATGCATTTGCTGTTGTTACTTGCATCAACTCAATCAGATGAACAATATTTGAACTAGCAAATTATTCGACGCGAATAACTTAAAAACCACCAAATTTTTGTTTCACACATTTTTTTAAATTAAAACAAATTATATAAAAACTCTGAATTTTTATTTGTTTATTTATAATTTTTTATGCGGAATGCATTTCGATGGTAAAACCATCATCTTTAGCCACTATATTACGCCGCTTTAGACGTAATAAAGCGGCTGAAGATGATGGTTTTACCATCGAAATGCATTCCGCATAAAAAATTATAAATAAACAAATAAAAATTCAGAGTTTTTATTTAATTTATTTTAATTTAAAAAAATGTGTGAAACAAAAATTTGGTGGTTTTTAAGTTATTCGCGTCGAATAGTTTGCTGTATCAACCAATTTAACGGTAGAAGCACAGAATATATATAAACAGAACAATATCTTTTATAGCGCTTTAGTCCTAAGCTGCGAACAAATATTTTCGTTATTGTTTTTTTCGACTGATTTTGATTTAGAAAAGATAGAAAAATCATTTTATATGCAATCAATGAAACAAAAAAAAAATTACAAAAATGTTTGTACCCACCTTTTTCTATTGATAAATAAAAATCAGTACAATTATAAAACGAAAGAGAAATCTTTACACTTTATAATGTGCTTAAAAGAGATAGACATTCGGGAATAATTTTTGAATTTGGTCTAGACAGCTTTGCGAAACTTTAAAATCAAATCAACAAATAAACAAAAGACCAAAACAAATATATTAGAAATGCTACACAAACTCATACACAACCTTACGGGAGTTGCAAGTTTTCTTTTTGTTATTTCTTTGATATGATTTTAAAGTTTCGCAAAGCTAACTAGACCAAAATCAAAAATTGTTTACGAATGTCTATCTCTTTTAAGCACATTATAAAGTGTACAGATTTCTCTTTCGTTTTAAAATTGTACTGGTGTTTATTTATCAATAGAAAGAGGTGGGTACAAATATTTTTGTATTTTTTTTTTTGTTTCGTTGATTGCATATAAAATGATTTTTCTATCTTTTCTAAATCAAAATCAGTCGAAAAAAACAATAACGAAAATATTTGTTCACCAGCTTAGGACTAAAGCGCTATAGAAGATATTGTTCTGTTTATATATATTCTGTGCTGACATGAAAAATTCGATGACCACATTATCGTTTTAAGTTGTTGGTTGGAAAGTTTCCAATGGAAACTATCTTAAATATGCATTTAAAAGCTATTGATTTACCGGTAAATCGGTAAACCCAGCGAACTTTTATCACTTACCGGTAAATGAAAAATTCGGTAAATTTGCAACCCCTAGATGTTACCACCGACGGTTATTGGCCGGTAACACACTTGTTTACAGCTGAAGAGACAAAAAAATCCAAGAAAAAAAAAACAAAAACTAAAGATGAATGTTTACCAAAATATAAAAATGAAAACCCGATAACAATAAGCTTTTCAGTCATACCAACTGCACGAAATCTTTACAAAAGACCAGATTAACGTATATATTGGACAATGACATTCAGGCGTATAACTTAAGAGGGCTGTAAACATTCATTATAGTTCATGCGTAAATATACCCGCGACCTTGAAATAACTAGTTCAAAATATATTCCTACTTATAATACTTAATTAAATAATTAATAATTTTATACAAGGTAAAATACTATAAGTTACATATGTTATTTCAATATCCATAAAGTTATAATATTTGTAGCCTAAATAAATATAATAATAATAAGAAATAATTGTAATTGTACAATTGTGATTTACAAAATGATTTCATGATTTTAATTAATGTTCATAGTTGTTATGATTTAAGTTTGAAATAAAGCTAAATAACTTTGAAAAAAAAACAATAAAATTTTAGTTACATTTCGTTTTCTGATTCCAGTGGAAGAATACTGATTTTTGTGACAGATCTTTTGAATACCGACTTTGAAGTTTTGATTGTAACTACACGAATTTGGCCATCAGTACCAGGATGTGTCTCAATTATTCTACCGGTTACCCAATTAATGGGTGGTGTATTGTCGTCTTGCAATATAACCAATGTGCCAATTTTGTAATTGTTATTCGAAGGTTTGTTCCATTTGTAACGTTTTTGAAGTTCACTTAAATATTCAATGTGCCACCGTTTCCAGAAATCTTGGAACATTACTTGTATCATTTGGTATCTAGATAATCGATTGGTATTCAAGTCTAATAGTTGTGGTTCGGGAAGAGCTAACAGAGGCGCACCAATTAAAAAATGACCAGGTGATAAAGCAGTAAAATCTGATGGATCGTTGGAAACAGCCGTCAAAGGTCTTGAATTGAGGCACGCTTCAATTTGGCAAACTAAGGTGTGATATTCTTCAAGCGTCATTGAGCGCAACCCGATTACTCGTTTCATATGCCATTTGGCGTTCTTGATAGCGGACTCCCATAATCCGCCAAAATGGGGAGACCTTGGTGGAATGGTCAGCCATTCGATATGATTATTTGCGCAAAATTTCTTGGTGTCATTTTGAAAGGATTCTGATATGAATAAATTCCTCAATTCTTTGAGTTCAGAACGACATCCAATAAAATTCGTGGCATTATCGGAATAGATTTTCGAACAATAGCCACGTCTTGAGATAAACCTGCGAAGGCAAGCCAAAAATGATTGGGTAGACAAATCCATAACTATTTCTAAGTGAGTTGCTTTTACCGCGAAGCAAATAAACAAGCAGATATATATTTTAGTTGTAGATGTTGACCGTAATTTCGGTTTAGCGAAAAATGGGCCACAAAAATCTATGCCAACTATCGAGAATGGTCTCGACTGAGTTAGTCGATCAGCAGGTAGATCACCCATTATTTCATTTGACAGCTTAGGTTTATTTCTGAAACAGGGAATACATTTATTTACAACTTGCCTGCACAAATTCCTGCCTCCTATGATCCAATATTGCGATCTCAAATTATACAATAGTGTTTGGGGACCACAATGTAACAATCGAATGTGCTCAGCTCGAACTAACAATTTCGAGAAACTATGTTTACCTGGTAACACAATTGGATGTTTATTGGTATAGTTTAAATTCGACTTACTAAGACGTCCTCCAACACGAAGTAGTCCCATCTCATCAATAAATGGACTTAAGTTTTTTAAATTGCTAGACGTATGAACAAATGTATGTTTTTTAATGTGCTGAATATCCTTAGAATATTCAGTTTGCACGATTTTAATAAGGCAGCATAATGAATTGTCAAGTTCATCCGAAGAAAGATCACCATTAATGATGGATTGCCTTTTAACCTTTTTGTTTATAAATCGAAGCATGTAAGCGGTAACCCGAATAAGTTTCGTAAATGACGAATATCGGTCAAACAAATTAATAGGCTCTGTGGCATGATAAACCGAAGTTGATGGATTTTTCCGAAGATCTAAATTCAACAAATCTTGATCAATTGTAAATTTAGAATTTTTGGGCCAATTAGATTTTTCCTGTCGAAGAAACGACGGACCTGACCACCATAAATCTTCGGCGAGAAATTCATTAGGCATTAATCCTCGCGATACGAAATCTGCGGGATTTTGTAATGTTGGTACATAGTACCAATCGTGCATTGACGATTGTTCTTGAATTTGGGTTATTCGATTGGCCACAAATGTAGCAAATTTTGATGGCTCAGACTTAATTCGAAGCAACGTTATCTCCGAGTCCGACCAAAGATAAATATTGTCGTAACGCATATCCAAACTTTCCACTACTTTAGTCAACGTTTGCGCCAACAGCAGTGCGCCACAAAGTTCCAGACGAGGAATGGTTTGTTTTTTGAGAGGAGCAACTCTAGATTTTGCACAAATCAGTCTGACATGATGGTTGCATCTGTCAGTGGTTCGAAGATAAAGAACACAACCGTACCCTTTCTCTGATGCATCTGAAAATCCATGGATTTGTATTACCTGTTGTTGAGGCACTAAAATACATCGTGAAATTGTTATGCGATTTAATTGAATTAATTGCCGTTTGAAGTCCATCCATTGATCACGTACTTCATTTGTAATAGTATCATCCCAATCTGTACCCTGAAGAGTCCATATCGTTTGCATTAAAAGTTTCGCTATGAAAATCATGGGAGCGCATAATCCCAATGGATCGAATAATTGGCAAATTTCGGACAAAATTTGTCGTTTTGTACAAATTGTATCTAAGGAGAATTTAGAAAAATTCATCTCAAATTCATCTTGCAAAGTGTTCCAAGACAAGCCAAGGACGAGTGAAATGTTCGATGTCGAGTCCGATGCTGAAGAAATATTTGGAACATTCGAAGAAAATTTCCGTAAATCAAATCCACCCCTTTCTAATAACCTTTGTAATTCGGTTTTTAATTTTAGTGCATCGTCAATTGTTTCGGACCCCGTCAGAACGTCATCTACATAAAAGTCGTTCTTTAACACGGTCGAGGCTAAGGGAAATGAAGTACGTTCGTCCAACGCCAATTGATGCAATGTACGTGTTGCTAAGTAAGGAGCAGTTTTAGTACCATATGTCACTGTGCATAATTTAAAACATTGTATTTTGTCCAAAGGATTGCTTCTCCAACAGATTCGCTGAAGATCACGTTGAGATTCGTCAATCAGAATTTGCCTGTACATTTTAGCAATGTCTGCTGTAAAGGCAACTAAATGTTTTCCAAATCTCAGAATTATTGACACCAAATCTTGTTGAACAATGGGACCTTTCATTAAGCACTCGTTAAGAGACAATTTTGATGAAGAAGCTGATGAACCATTAAATACCACTCTCAACTTAGTAGTAGAACTACTATCTTTCATCACATAATGATGTGGTAAATAATGAACCTTATGGGATGATTTATGGACGATATTATGATCATGGACTAATTCCATATGTCCTAATGACAAATATTCATTCATAAAATTTCGATATAACGAATAAGTTTCCGGTTGACGTAGTAATTTCTTTTCAATGGATTGAAATTGTTTAAGCGATGTGAAGTTTGATAGTCCAAGGTTGTTTATGTTATCATTTAACGGAAGCGAGACCGAATAACGACCGGAAGTATGGATCTGCCAATTTAATTTCAGCAGAAATTGCTTTCAAATCAAAACTGACTGGATTTGCTGGCAACAAGTTTGTGATCCTTGGAATGATATAGAAATCCATAGTCTCTGAAAAGTTGGATACTCTGGACGATATGGTTAATGAAACCTTGGTTTTTATTACAGTTTCGTTCCCACCGATACCCGATATAACCTTTTGTGTTGACTGTTTTCTGACTCTTAGTAATCTTACAAGAGACTCAGTGACAAAGTTCAATTGTGACCCGCTGTCTAATAATGCCCTACACAACAAATTCTCATTTGAACTGGTGTTGACATTGATTAGCGCTGTTCCAATTAAAATTTGTTCGACATTATTAGACCACGATGACTGATTGTCTGATTTTTGTGTACATTTGCACGACGACAGTCCAGCAGTTTGAATGATATTGGATTCGGTTTGATTATTTCGATTTGACGAATTGATATCTCGAGAAGCTTGAGCTACACTATGACCAGAGTTTGTGGGTACGTGTTTATTAACTTGAAAATTTGAAGTGGTACCAAAATGAAGAAGTCGATGGTGCTTCAGAGAACATAAACCACAAGGTGCTTTGTCACATGTACCAACCTTATGTTGACTTATTAGACAATTTGTACAAAAGCCATGACTTCGAGTGAACTGAAAACGCATTTTTGGTGTTAATTTGGTATCCGAAAATTCCGTACAATGTGGTAGTAAATGTGTTCCACCACAATACGGACACTTACAGCTGTTGGAAAATAACGAAGTTGATTTGTCCTTTGAATAGTTAAATCCTTTACGAACAGCTGTATGTTTTGAAGTAGATGTACCTTTAATTGCTTCCAAAATCCGAACACGCTTTCTTAGGTTATCTATAAAATGTCCGAATGTTAATAATTTGGTTGTTTCGGAATTTTTAATAATGTGTATTTTTGAAGTTGCATCCAGTTTTTCTGTTAAATGGTGAATTAATATTAGATCCCAAGAATCAACTGGAGTGTTTAACGACTTTAGTGCATTATAGTTCTTAACCGAATGATCAATGATAGCTTGTAACGCATTTGATGAATTTTCCTGTGGAGATTTAACATCGTATAAAGCCTGCATGTGTACCTTTTGAATTGAAACTGTATTATTGTAACGATCACACAAAATTTTCCAAGCGACTTCATAATTATCTGAAGTCACAGGAAGATTTTCTATCAAACTAAAAGCCTTGCCAGCACGAATGTGAGACAACAAATAAACAAACTTAACAGTGGAATCGATTTGGGGTTTACTATGAATGAGATCGCGAAAGACATCTCTAAAAGCTAGCCACTCAGTTTCAGCTCCATTAAATAGTGGTAACTTAAGTTCGGGTAACTTTATTGACATAGATGAGCTGCTTTGCTCGACTTGAGTGCTGTTAGCCGACGTTTCGAACACAATAACCTCTTTCGGTTGATTTTCAATTTTATTTAATGCATGAAGCTTGTTCAATAACGTACTTTCGACGTGCTCGTAGTCTTCTTCAAATGCCACACGATCCGTTGAAGCAGTGTCATCTTGAATTTCACTTTTTAACTGCACTCGGTGGTATTTGTCGTACATTAACTGTAACCTCCGAATATTAGACTCGATTTCCCCTGAAGTGTTTAGTCCTGACAGTTTATTTTTAAACTGGATCAGCTGACCCTTAAACGCACTTCGCTGCCGTTTTAGAACGTCTATCTGTTTAATCTTCAACGATACGTCGCTACTCTCACTATCAGACCCCATATTTACACAAGGTTATCAAATCAATATTCTTCCACAAGATTACACAACCAAATTAGTAATAAATAATGGATTTGAAATAATATTTTGCTAGTAATAGTTAAGATAAAGCTAATAAAATTTGAAAACAATCAAATGAAATCATAAACCACTAACAATAACTTACGAGTTGATTTTATTTGATGTGATGATGATGATGATGTTGATCTGAATCTTCTTACTATGGACTTATAAACTGTGCTGCGCGATGATGTCGATGATAGCACTGTTGAACTGGATTATACCTGACGATAATACTGATATGATGATGTTGGTACTCCACCCGTTGTTGGTATGAGGCGATGATGACAACTGATGTAAAAAATGGCCGATATATTGATAACTATGATGATTGTCACAAAACTGGCCGACAATGTAATTAAATTGTTGTATGTAAATACGATGACTTAAAACTTGATGATGATTGATTGTGTAGTTATAAATCAACTAATTGTTGAATTAATTATATGTTGTTGACCTGTATCTAGTACACACAATGTACGATGATCTGGTGTTGTATGAATATATAATACCGGCAGGTAATATAGCGATATTTATGTACACGCCCAAATTATCACAAACAGCGATGAATGTAATTGAGTGTTTTGTGATTGAAACTCCGACGAATAGTTTAAATGTTTGACGTAAACTAATATAATCACAAACAGTGATGAATTTATATTATCTGTTTGATGATAAATATCAACACGTACAAAATGTTTTGATAATTTCAAAACCCGATGAAAATTTCTAATATCGAACCACTATTCCGCTTAACTGTTGATAACGGTATCACCTGATGCGTTATTCGTAACGATGATTGTGATGTTCTTTGAAGGTTATGTGCTGGTTAACACGCGTGGTTTCGATATCCGGCTCGAAGGACCAATTATGGCGAATCTTATCACTTGAAATTTTTCGCCACGTAAATAAAATGGAGGTGATTTCACTTAACATTAATTTTGCCGAAGTAGCGAATACACCATTCCAACGTCAAAAATTCGTTTAATAAAATCGACCATCTGTTCGACTTTTACTTAAGTAAAAACAGCTTTAAACGTAGGTTGAAGCAACATTTTGCTCCAACCTAAAAATATTTTTATGTCAATTTTTATTCTTTTTTTTGTTTAATTTAATTTTTATTCTACCATGTTCAATATGTTATAAATTCAAGTCATATTTGTAGACTTTTCTCAATATAAATAAATATTCGATGGTAAATTTATTTTTTAATCACTTTAGATTTCAACAAAAGCTGTATTTATTTAACTCCAGTTTAAAATACAAACAAAAATCTTTATAAGACTATAATTTTACTGCACTCGATGATGCTCAAATATTTTTATTTTTAATTTTATAATTTTTGATGTTTTACTGTTTACAGCTGAAGAGACAAAAAAATCCAAGAAAAAAAAACAAAAACTAAAGATGAATGTTTACCAAAATATAAAAATGAAAACCCGATAACAATAAGCTTTTCAGTCATACCAACTGCACGAAATCTTTACAAAAGACCAGATTAACGTATATATTGGACAATGACATTTAGGCGTATAACTTAACAGGGCTGTAAACATTCATTATAGTTCATGCGTAAACAACACTCTTAACTTAATTTTTTTTTTGTTTGAAAAATAGACTTATACTACTTTTAAAATAAAAGGTTCATATACAGTCAAACCTGTTTTTGTGCGGTCTTTTTTTATGCGAATTTTTTTTTATGCGTTTTTTTGTGCGACTTTTTTTTGTATGCGATTTTTTTTGTGCGATTTTTTTTTATGCGGTATATGAATATCGAGATTCTGTTCAGCCATTTTCATACCTAATGCATCAGCCAAGTTCATTAATCATTAGACATGCTCAATATTCTTATATATTCCATATTCCAGCAAATTTCAATATGTAATTAGCATACATAATGCACACAAAGAATATAATTTAATTAAAAGAAATGTTTATTTCACAACTAATGAAATGCGTAGTATAGCCACACTGATTGTTAACCTTGAACATAAACTAAAAAAATATACAATATGTAAGAAAAAAGGAAATTTACCGTTTTATTTAAAAATGAGAAATTACAATTTTTTTAAATGTTTCCATGTGTAATTTAATTATTTATTTTGTTTAGAAAGCACTTTCTCCCTATTTCGTAAAACTTTGACATATGTATTTTCTAAGGGAAACTTTTTTTATGCGGTCCCTATCCACCGCATAAAAAAAAATTTTATAATTTTTGTACAAAATTATTTATTATAGCGATTTATGGAGTTTGCGAATATTTTTTTTTTGTGCGATTTTTTTTGTACGGTCCCTATCTACCGCACAAAAACAGGTTTGACTGTAATATAATTTTTAACGTGCGGAATTATGAAGAAAATCCATTTTGTTGTTGTAACATAAAAGGCTGAATTATTCATACCAATCGAAGCTTGAAGCTGCATTGAAATATTTTGCAATTCTTTTGTGAGAGAGATTTTCCGTGTTGCAATTCGTAAGTGTGATTTTTAACAACCAATTTTGTCTGTATTATACATTTGTAATTAGTATTTAAGTAAAGATTTTATTTTCTAAAAATTAATTCTCTATTCTTACTATTCATTAGGTTATTTTACCGTAGAATAGTTTGTATATAAAAAATAAAAAGAAATCTGTGGCTATTTTAAACTTCAGACACAGTAAGTAAACTCTGAACTTTTTTAGTGCGCTTACTATTGCTAACACTTCCAATTCATAGCTGCAATAATTCATCTCGCATTTTGCGATTAAAGTAGAAAACTGAGCATTTACTCCTAGTACTTTTTTTAGTTTAATCACCGCTTCGTCCTCTGTTATAGCCAGGATAATAATATCGTCCATGTATACGCAGACAATTTTCTTATTGCATAGCTCTCGGAAAATATTGTTGACGAACCTTTGAAACGTTGCTGGAGAATTACACAGTCCAAAGGGTGCTCTCAAAAACTCATATTGTCCAAACGGCGTGACAAACGAAGTGTATTTGATTGAATCGGCAGCTATCAGTACATGAAAGATTCCATTGCGCAGGTCTAGTGTGTTGAAGTACCTGGCGCCTTGTAACCGGTCTAGCTGATCGTCGTCCAATGGTAGAGGATAACGATCTCTGACGACTACCGCATCTAACGTTCCACCACGAAAAGGGCCCTTTGACTTTGACCTGACGTTAACTTGCCGCTTTGAATCGTATCTATCCCCTCGTTCCGTTCTCTACATTTTATTGCTATATAACCAAACTTTTGACATTTGAAACACCTGTTTCTTTTTCCATTGTGAGGGCACGCACTCGCCAAGTGTCCCATCTCACCAAAGATATAACACTTCATCTTTTTGTCTCCTGTTCTCCGATCTACTATTGTTTTACTCATCAGCCTATTGTGCACACTCGGCAATACTGTCTTTGTTAGGGTTTTTTCGTGGTTTGTTCGTAGGAAATCAGCTTTGCCTTAAATGCATCAATTGTCGTATCACCATACAGTACGGCTTTATTTGGTTCGTAATCTGCAATTCCTCTAATACAATATTCAATTATTGCTTCTTCTTCCATTTCTATTGTCTTACCCAGTTCCCTCATTGCTATGAGGCAGCTCATATAGCTTTCCTCCATTCCTTTTTTTCGTGCTGCCATCTGTTTGTGTATTGTTGCGCTCGTATAAGTTGGTTTTAACTCCTTGACTAAATAAGAATGTTTTAAGGTTTTTTAATGTAATGCATTCCTCGCAGCGCTGTCCAATAGCATTGTCGCATATGTCTTCGACTGCATATCCGACCAACTGTAGGTTTTTGCTGCATCCTCTATGTCCTGGATCCACTTCTCTAGTAAATATCCCTCTTCTCCAGTAAATTTTGTCATTGACCCTTCAATGTCTTGAAAAGAGAATATGTATTGGCTTCCATTGGCTATTTCTACTGCACTTTTGTTCGACGGAGCTTCCACCAGAACGGGAGATAGGGACGTTGTTAATTCTATTTCTCGTTTCAAAAGCTTGATTTCTTTTTGTTTCAACTCCAGTTCCTTCTTCAGTAATGCAGCTTCGTCCATCTTTGGTATTCCTCCTACTGTGGCTTTTATCGTTGACTTGAGATTAACCATCTCATGGCTTAATAACCTTGAGAAACTCCCAAATACACGTTGCATCCCTTCATCAGATTGCCCTTCCTCATTACCTTGCACATTTTGACTTCCCAAATCATTTGCTTGCCTTTGTTTGGTATCCTTCGTATTCCCCTGCACGCTCTATTTCACTTATCCATCTTTTGTACTTGGAGAAGCTGGTGTAAGTGTAATTTTGTCTGGCATTTTTTTTTTTCGAAATTTACCCTCGCCTTTATTCTTGTAGCTTCCTACACGCTGAATTTATTTTTGGAATAAATTGATTCCGACCTCAACTCTCTGGATTATTCTCGAGCTCTGTATTTTTTAAATCAAAATATTTAATCTCGACTCCACTTCTGGTTTCTTTTTGAGTGTGCGGGTAAGTAGACAATTTATTTGTGAATATTCTTTCGCCTTACAATAATTCGAAGAGCGGAAAATACTTTTTTCAACTAACAATAGAATTTGCAAACTAGTGTCTACTTCACTTCACAACGATTCACGTACACCGAATTTATTTGTTTTTAATTTTGGAATAATACTTTGTAATAGTTGTGTATACATTTTTTAATAATATACCGCAATCAATGAACCGTTGTGTATCTCGATGCCAATTCAAATGTCGATTGTTGCGATTGTTGCAACACTGTAATATTCCACACACAGGAACCGTTATATACTGCTAATTTCTACCCACAATGATTTACACTACCATTACGCTGCCACTCGAAAATCACGTTTTATTCTATAATATTTTCTAAAAGCTGAGCTTCCGCTTTAAAATTAACTTTGGCTCCCCTCTGTAATTGCAGAGACATGAACAAACATAATGTATGGAAAATTGCTTATTTAATTGTTTTGCTGGGACTCGCACTCTCGTTTAGAATTTGCACCTTTGTTTTTGCTTTATTAGCCTAGCTTTTTTTATCTTATTTTACGCACTTGCATGGTAGTACATTAAATATTAATCTGTTTTGTTTGCATGCCACTAAAATTGCTAATAATGCTAATAAGAAATTGTCTCGAGTTGAACTTACAACTTATACAACTGGATGTCAGTAAACAATTTCTTAACAGGAGAACATGAATGCATGACCGAGAAGGAAGAGGTACGTAACCTACCAGTTCATGATCGAAAGTCGGTAGAGATTTTGGTTTAAAAGTAGCAAACTATGTGCGAGGCATTTTGACGAAATACAAATATCAAGTTTCGTATTATTCAAGCAAAAAACCAGTGAATGTAAATAAATTTAAACCACTCATTATACAAAATATAAAGATGAGCCAACAAATGGGATTAACAATTAAAGCCACAATATGGGATCAGGGTTCGGGTATCATAATGTATGATCCAACATCATAATGTATTTGAAACAATTTCATCGATGCTGAAAAGCTAGTTGGGAAGTGGTACACAAATTATTAGTAATGAGCAAACAAGAATCACAAAGCTCTGTCCCAAGCTAACATCAGCTCACATCTTCCCGAATAATTTTGAGAAAATGCGAAAACGACCGGCTATACAAGTGTTTAGCAGAATAGTTGCAGCCGCATTACGAACTGTAAATAATATGGATGTTTGTTATACATATATCTCTAACGGAAGTCAATTTTTATTTTGCTGCTCATGTACTCACTATGAGCAAAGAGGAAATTTTTCACCATGCGAATTTCAAAAAAGATGGTAGGTGATGCATCGATGTGTCTGTAGAAGAATCCTGCCTACTTAGTTACAAATTTTGAATTACCTTACCCACGCCCGACTTTACTTGCATAAAGAGGTTCCATTCTGTTTTTTTTTATAAATAACCATGATACTTTGAAAATCACCAAAAATAATAAACCGGATGCTGTAAATTTATTGTAATTTGTCCTAAATAAGCATAGAATTACATTACTAAATTCTCATGTAATCTTTTGAATAGGACAATTACCCGGACACACTAATGTCCTTTTTTTATACCCATACGCATTCAATCTACATAGGTACGTACAGGATAATGCATAGATAATGCACAAATAATTGAACGGAACAATGCGGATGGCATTACACAAAAAGATTTCGGAAGCAAAAATTAACAGTCGTTTATCATCCATTTATTTAGAGACACAATACCTCGATCCTTTTTACTATACATTTTCTGTGAACTTCCCTAGTAATTGAATTGACTTTTTGTGTGCCCCAAATTTTATTGATTTAATTTTAAAATTTACTTTCGGTACATTGCAATAAAATATTCTATTATCCTTTTTGATTTGTCCTTTAATTGTCCTTTTTATTTATTGCTTTTAAATCAATAATCAAAAAGTTATACGTAATGTACATAATATACGATATTGATGTACATTTGGGAAAAGGAGAGATCATCAATTACGGTTGAAAAATGTAAAAAAGAAAACCTGCATCCGGTTACTTACTTATTTTATTACTCTTGTATGTCCTTTTTATTGTCAATGTCCTTTTTTATTGGAAATTTTGTTGGTGTCGGAAAAGATATGTGTGCTTGAATACAAAAGTAAAAAAATAGGTGTGAATTATTGTTATTGCATTTTTATTGGCGGATACATTTTACGGGGTTTTACGTGCTAAAATGGATGTACAACATACATGCCTAAGGAGTCTCGAATTATTTTATGATACATACTTACGTAATATATCTTAACATACATATACGTAATATGTATAAGTCAAAAAAATATTTTTTTTTTGTAATTTCATGTAATGATATTATGATTATGATTGATTGGTAAAAATCTTAAATAATAATTATTGACATAAAAGATGAAATTTATATTACGGTGTATCCGTATGAATAAGGATAATCATGATATGGGGAGTTGAAAGACGAACGCAAAATAAATTAATCAGATGATTAATTGGCCTGTGTGTGTGTGTGTGCGGTATGCTCGAAGGATTTTGTGACATCTGTTGTAATATCATCTATTAAATATTTTTGCTTCAAGATTTTGCCTTTTTTTTCTCTATATAATAATGAAATCGAACAAAAGTCATATACAGCTTAGGTTTTTAACGTCAAACTCATTAAAGTCAATAAATTCGAAATCACACAACAGAAAAATTAACTTGGGGTAATATTCAAACAATTTATTTTTTTTTTTTGTTTAGCCAAACATCGGCTGTGGAATCGAAGTTTAGTAAAACGAGGCGAAAGAATGTGGATATGATTAACGCAATGGATATGATTAACGCAATCAAATGCCTTAGAAAAATTCAACAGCACCAAAATAGCCATTGAATTTCTACTGTCTAAGTTAGACGACAGATTATCAACTATAAGTACAATGGCAGTAGTAGTGCTACAGCCGGATTTCTACCCGGATTGATATTTACAAAGAAAATCAAATTTATTAAGGTGCTCCTGGATCTGCAATTGTGTAACTTTTTCCAAGACCTTAGATAGAGCAGGCAAAATACTAATTGGACGTATATCTCCAATATACTAGAAATAACATCCTTTTTCTGCAGTGGTGTCATAGAAGTTATCTTCCATAAATCAGGGAACACAGACTTTGTTAAACAATTGATTTATGATGAATGCTATAAGAGGCAGGAACAGGTCAATAAATAATTTTAGTACCTTGAAGTCTACCATATCATATGCTTTCGAATCTGATTTAATTGCACGAATCGCATTAAACAATGTAAGTTCTTCAACGCAATCAAAAAACAAAGGCAACATTTTCAGAACTACAGAAATCAATATCAGGTAAAGGCAAAACCCCAGTAGAATCGCAAATATGACAAATCCCAGATAAGATTTGTTCCCGGGTACACAAGCTTTTATTAATTAAAAATTATTAAAGCTTTTATTTATAAAAGTAAATTTAGGATTAAACATTTTAATTAACAACTCATTTTTGAAAAAAAAAAAATTATATTTAAATTTCTAATATCTAAAATATGATATTCAACGCAATTGCCTCCAAAAACGCTAGGGAATCCATGTAAGATAAAACAATTTTTGAAATTCTATCCCATTGATCTAAATATCTTTTTTGGTCGGTAGTCCAGCTTAAAAACTGTTCTAATATTATTTCATTTTTACTTTGCTCTAGTTTTAGCATATTAATAAATTTCCATATTGAAGAGTGGTTTTGGTGTATCAGTTCAGCAAATCCACAATGCCAACCTTCAATATGATTATTTGTTTTGGGTAGCTGACCTTTATTATATATGTTCCACATACGTATTGGAAACTGTCCCTCTTTTTTTACACCACGTATATCTGTAAATCCAATAAATTGCATTTTTTCACAATTATTGGGCATTATTGACGTTAACTTGATAAAATATTGCTCCACATCAGTTTCTTTGGCGTAAGCTAACGCGGTAATCATTACCAATTAATTTTGAAAATTGTGGGTACAAGTCATAAGCAGATTTTCACCCTATAGTTTGTAATTGTCTACACATGCTGGAATGCATTAATTGCAGCTCTTGCTAAATTCGTTAAAATATTTGTTGGTTTTAGAGTTGGCCCCAATTGCTTAAGCTTTTCAAGCAAATGTGTATACGTTATCTATTTTTATTAGGTAATAGAGCGTATACCAATGGAATCGATATATTGCTTTTAATAATATGTATTGTGTACAGCTGTTTAAATAATGATGGGCATGTTTTGAAAGTTCCATCTGAGAACCATTCAGAATCTTGTGATAGCAAGAGTAAATTTCTCTTGGTTGTGAACACCAAACATACGATTTTTATTGTCGGCCGAATCGTATAGCAGAAACTTTTCTCCTTTATCCGATAATTTAAAATTATCTGGGACGACCAACTCTTCCATAAATAAAGGATTTTTGGGATAATTAGCTCCTTGTTGCCGCACTCGCCGTATTGTACGTTTGAATGAGCTGTTGTTCGGAAGTTGTGAAGGGATCGATGTTGAAGCCTCTACATATAAGTTAGCCGTAATTAAGTTGCTTTCATTTTATTTATCAATATATCTGCACTTGATTTTGCAGCGTTTGCGGCATGGTTATGTGATCTAATCTCTTTTAAAATAGTATTGTTCACTGTGTGAACTCTTGCTTTACAGTTTAAAGTTTTATATAATAAATGCATAGCCAATATGTTTTTGCGTCGTTGATAAAATCTTTATAAAACAAATATCCCCCAACTACTAGTCGAGGTTTATTTTTTTCACTGTTAATAAATTCAGTTGATGTCATTATAATTACTACACTTTTTAACCTCACTAAAAACTTACTTTTAAAATAGAAATATATGTATGTCCATGTAAACTATTTGATAAAATATTTTCTAAATTGGTATGTCAATTTTGGTACATAATAGCCCGATAACCAGGGCCAGCTTTACCCACTAAGCAGATTATGCCTCGCATAGGGGCACCCACCAATTAGGGGCGCTGTCAATTCTTCTCACGCTTTCTAAACAAATTCTACTACTAAAAAAATATTTTTCATTAGAAATTTTGAATTTCCACTCAACTCGATTACACTACTTTCATCGAGTTTACAATAACTCAACAAAAACCTAACTCAACTCTGTTTCTATGATCTCCAGATAGTTTTCAAACTATATCGAAACATGATAATAGTAATAGTTTCAATACTCGTCGTGCGAGAGCAGTAAACACACCAAAAAATACAAAAACGATCACCTCTCAAAACGTCGAAATTGGTGGTTATAATACATACTAATAATTTTTCAAAATCCCAACCGAAATTTAAATGCGGCAATCATGAACGTTTCAATCATGTTTAAGAAACAGCAAAAGAATTAGCAACTGATTTAGAAAGTAATCCTCAATTTAAAGATAATGCTCTGCGAAGACGTAGGTAATCAAAAGGCTTTCGTTTTAGGCATCTCAACTCAAGCGAAGCGCTAGAACGAGAAAGATGCTTTATATCCCTGCTATTGATGTCTGTTAACAAGTATTAAGTCGAAAAGTACTTATCCGATTTTCATGAAACAAAGACAGACTTATAGACCTTGATCAGATAAGAAAAGAGTGGTATGGCCAAGATCTTTAGGTGGTTGGATTTTAAAGTTATAGACGCTTAAAGATTTCCTTTGCAATACATTCACGTAAACAACAAAAACCATAAAAGTACATAATAGAATACATAATTATGTTGAAAAATTTTTTTTGCCTTTGGATGAATGAATGAAAATGTTTTTGTTTGAATGTACATATATAAAATAATACATGCAAGTTCAATTATTACTTAATATAAAAGTTTTGTTTATACTTCTTTATTGTAGGGTTGGTGCCTAATGGTATATGTAGATATTATATAGACGGCATTGTTGAGATGCCGGTAATGCGATTACATCCTGTAATGGGTCTGTACTTAATTCGTTAGATGAAAGATTTGAGGTCATAAATAGTCGTACATATTAATAATTTTCAGTTTTTAACCGATGTTGAAGGAGTTTGTAAATCGAAGATGAGGAACTTAAAGCACATTGTGACGCGTTAGATAATATGTTAACCGATGGCGATGACAAAGATATTTTTGCGGTATAACTACTTAACGAATTAAAGATTTTAAAGGACACAATAAAAAATTATATCAATACTAATACTGAGATCCATTGTTTATATTGCAATACATTTACTCGAATACACCAGAGCAGTGCTTCTCAAACTTTTAATTACTGCGGCCGCCGAAATGGAAAAAAATAGAATCCACCTACCAACTCAAAATATTCTTTCAGCTTCATCCGATTTATAGGTAAAAAAATTCATATACGCAAACATTTTAAAATTCCAGAAAATTGTTAAGCTTGGTTTTAAAAATATCAAAGGATTTTACATTAGGAACTATAAAAAATTAGATGTAGCTGTGCAAACTCCGGAACCAAATATTTTAGCTGGACATATGAGCGGAGCAGAACAGTTTCCGAAATGGCTAAACATTTTTGAGCATACGACTATTCTAAATTTGTCGAAATTCATTTTTGAAAGTTTTTCTAATTTGACCGCAACCCGACCCGAATTTGGTTCAATTTTAATTGTTGTGTAAAATTATATTTACTTAAGTATTTAAAACCAAATTTGGATTTAATATATACTGAAAATTCGGAGTTATCCAAAGTTTTTTTTTAGGTTTTTTTTCAAGTACCAATTTTCAACGTAATCAGCCAATTTGAAAGCCTTGGCTCTCTTAGCAATTTTATATCCAAAATTTGAAATTTTATTTATGACGAGTTCTTCAAAAAAAACGGAACTCGCCATAGTATGTATATAAAAGCTCAGTACATGAGAGTAGATCAGTTTTTTTGTCCCAAATACCTACGGAATAGAAAATTACCAAACTTTTGAAATGTGGGAGGGGGGGGGAGGGGGGTCGATAATTAGGTTCCTGGCGTAATTTACCGAAAAATTGACTTTTCTAGAAAAAAATTTAAGAATATTCCTAATTCTCTTATTATAAATTCTAAGTGAGCACATAATTTACCAGAATTGAAAGCTCAATTTTTTCATTGTTTATATTAGTAATTTGACGCACAAACTTTGGTTCTTAATTTTTAGAAAACTGTGAGTCTTAAATAAAGCTTATCAATAGTTATGATTACATTGTTCTAAGGAAAAAATTTACATTTTGTGCAAAACTGCCCTACAGTCGAAAAGGCATTTTCGATTCCACGGAAGTTAGTTTTATAGTTAAAAAGTGTTGCCAGACTAACTAAAAGGAATCCCGAGTAATTGTTTACTTAAACAAAACTGCTATTCATTTTGTAATTCTAGTCAAATATATTGCGTTGAATAGTAAAGGGTTTAATTACCCATACCAGTGCAAGGATTTTGTTCAAAAAACGAGACTTGAGAGTTGCGATTTTCGTGTACTTACTATAAATTGATCGAATTAATTGAATTCTCTTTATATTTGGTAGGTTTGAAAATTATAATGACACCAATGACGAATATGACATTTTTATGCGTACAACCAAAGGAAAGGTTTCAACAAATTTATAAAACTTGTTAATAATTTGTAAGCCAAATTTGACAAGCTACCATTGGACATTTCAAATAAAATTAAAGTACGAGTAACTTTTTAAAATTATATACTAAATACGTACATTTTCAATATTCAGTTTCGCAAATTTTCATAGACCTAAGTTCATTATGCTTTTAGTTTAAATTTAGCACCTAAATTTCCGAGAATTTACTTCGGATATCGACCTCGGATTTAAAAAGGTTTTAACTTCATAAAAGGACTCAATTTTGAACTTGATTTTTTTTGTAGAATAAGAACTTACCTATTAAAATCCTCGTGATTGTGAAAATGATATACATATCACATATCTTACAAAAACCATTAAGAGCACATATAACCGAAGCGGCCATTGATAATAGGCAGATTTAGAAATTTGTGTGCAAAGAAATTGTGAGGTTTATTAGAGATATTAAGGCAAGGTTTTAAGGCTCTCTGGTTGTTGACAGGTGTTTGCTTCACGGCTCCCTAGGGGGCCGCGGCCCACAGTTTGAAAAGCACTACACTATAGAGAATAGATTTTGAACGTAATGATTGCTTTACGGATACTTTCAAGTATTCCAGTTTCGGTAGCAAGTGGTGATCGATCATATTCAAACCTGAAAATAATCAAAAACTACTTGAGATCAAGTATATGTATCTCATTAAAGGTTGGTTGGATTATCGAGTATAGTAATTGAAAAAGAAATTGACGACAAAATCGATTTAAGTCAAATGATTGATGAATTTGCTACTTTAAAGCAAGGAAAGCTAAATATTTGTTCCTGAATTATACGAGTATATTATTTATTATTAAATAAACTAGATATTTGCATTGTTTTTTGTTTGTTTGTTTTTGCTTTTAAATCTAATAACTTTTCTCCCACCATTAATGCTTTAAAGCCTCTCTGGTTAGTTTAAGTAAGTTTTATTTACCATTTAATTTAAAAAAAGGGCGCCCAAGAAGAACTTGCATAGGGCGTAAAGTGTTCTAGAGCCGGCACTGCCGATAACTAGATTGATTTCAAACAAAGAAAATGTAACATAACCCATTGTTATTGTAAACCCACGCTACTAGGTGTAAGCAACGTGAGTTATATATTGAACAAAATGTTGAGTAGTCATTGGAAAATTATTCGTAGATTTTGTAACTTCGCGCGGGCGATTCTATAAATGTACAAGAAATTGTTATGCAGGATAACAAACTGCATTAACAAAATTCTACTGTATAATGATAATTATACAGTAGAATTTTGCTTGAGAAATCAAAAAACATCAAAATAATATCCAAGATTAAATCTCCCTTATCCAGAATATTTTGTTGAAGTATTTTTTGTGGAAATATTCTGGAAAATGGAAATTTCTATTATAATTCTAATATTACCTAAATCTGCATTAACCAGAAATGAAAATTTAAATTCCGGAAAATACAGTCTTTTGAAAAACAGTGATACGTGGCCAACCCAAATTGAAATTGGAAATATTTTTACAAAAAATGGAATTAAATTCGGAAAAAATTTGTTAACATTACGCGTATACTGTATAAATAAATGGTCATTTGCGTATAAAGCCTTATCCATAAAAATATACAGAAAGGTTGGCTATGTAGGCCCTACATATTACGAAATGAGTAAAAACACAAAATATTTTTCCGGAACAAATGGATTAACTTTTCATTATCAGTCAATTTTTCTCTATAACTTTTTTTCCACATTCCAGAACTTTATCCACAAATCATTTTAGAATCTCATTACCATCGCCCATCTCAAATTTCAACATAATCGGTCAAGAAATAGCGAAGTTCCATCTTAATTGGCCATATTCCAGAACTTCACCCAAAAATCATTTTAGAATCCCATTATACCATCGCCCATGTCAAATTTCATCGTAATCGGTCTAGAAACAGCGAAGTTCCAACGATTAACTGATCCACGATCAATTGTCCATACGATCAACGTATAAAGTTCTAGAATATGGGCAAGTATGATGGAACTTGCTTATTTTTCAACCGATTAAGATGAAATTCGACATGTGCGTTGTAAATGGGATTCTAAAATGATTTTTGGATAAAGTTCTGGGATATGGCCAGTTATACGGTTAGAAATATCAGTATAATTTTTTATACTACTTTCGAAATAAAGTTCTAGAATACAATTTTTCGTGTTAAGTTGGATGCATGTACGTACCCATGTTACTTAAGCTTTTGACCTGTTTGGCTGTTATTGTATAATTAAATAAATGTTGCTTAAAATAGAAATCAATACTGTCAAAACTTTCACACCAACTTTATGGCACAGGTGAATGCAATCCCCATTGAAGACACCAAAGACAGAAATTCTGATCACCTCTATTTCAATTTTAATAATTTTTTTCAAAAAATAATTTTTTATTTGTTTTCTGATTTTTAATATTTTTTGTTTATTTTAATTTTAAGTATTATTATGTATTATGGTAGCAAGCCAAATTGTTGACTTTTTATCTGAAAATATAATAAAATAAAATGAAATAATAGTATGATGGACTGATTGTTTCAGGTTATGATCGTATGGCGGCACATATGCTGGTATGATTGCACGTTCCTATTATGGTATGATAGTGATAGCTCTTTAGTTGAAATTCAGTTGGACTTGAGTGAGAATTTCGGTTAGGGACCAATTTGGGGTCGACTTTAGGGTTTAGTGGGTGGTTAGATTGAGATGAGTTTATACACGCATGAAGCTTTCGAATCGAGTTGATTTAGGGATTGGGTTGGTCATTATGTGTGGAGTTGAACAGAGGGTAGAGATTTGGTTCAAGTTAAGTGGAGATGAATTTCAGTTAGAGTTTAGCTGGTAGGTTGAGCTGAAGATTGGCTTAAGAAGTTTAGTTAGGGATTATTTGGAAAACAAACTAATTTTCAAGACTGAAGTTCTGATCACCTCATGAGGTTTCATCAATAACATTTTGGGCAGTGGACAACTGTCCATAATATTATTCATCCGCGTCAGATATGGAATTAAATCGATGTGTTACAATCAACGCTAATAATTTAATATTTCACGTAGCTCCAGTAAACAACACGTATCCAGTCCAGTATGTGCCAGTGACATACTTCATGTTAATTGTAATATTAAATTATTCAGTTCTACCAACTATTGGGAGACATATGACCGTAACAAATAGATTTGTGAAAGGACAGTCACCTCACACACACTGAAGGTTATTGTCCATATTGGTCATGAATCATGATTGCTCATTGAAAGCTAAGTCATTTTATAAACCGGGTCCATTCGGATCAAATTTTTAAATTGTTCGTTATTAATATGACTAGGATACCGATATCACCAGCTCGACATCAACCAGCTGGAAACACTAATTGAAGAACCACATACCAATCAATCTTCACTGGAACGCAGATCCAAATCGTCATGATGTCCATCATTGTAGCATATTCTATATAAACCTCGCAGTTTTAATAATAATAATAATCTGAACGAGTATTTTATTAAGGCAGAAAAATTAAACAAATCAACCATGTTCCACTTCCCGCCTCAAGCGTAATAGCAAGGCTATAGGTGTCGTGAAATAATGGTTTAAACGATTGTCTACGTCACAGCGGAATTCTAAACGTGACCGACATTAATAAATATAAAAAATAAATTCAATTTACAATGATTACTTTCAATTCACAAGTTTAGATTGGGATACCAGTAGCAGAACCATCATGATGATTGTGAATAGAGCCGGCATGTGAAAAATGAACTTAAAATAAGGGATATATAGAAACACTAAAAATTCATTTATTTTCATAGTGTTTGTATGAACAAACGCGATTCAGATTGCAGATAAAACATGAATTAAAAGTTAAACCCAGTTAAATATTTTTTTATGAAATCGCTAATAAACAACTCAATGTCTTACTCATTCAAAACACAGGTTCTCCAATTTACCTATTTTCCAGCAATAATCAAAAGAAAATAAGGAAAATTAAATTAAAAAACATTCTACAACAACAACCATGTGTATTAAAAAAAACAATTCTGTTTAATAACGTCATCATATGTCCAAATCTAAAACCAATGATAAGAAAAAAGACAACACGTTTCCGCTCAACAATTAAAATAAAATAAATCAGAAAGAGTAAACAGAAAAAAACAAATCAATAAAATGAGTGCGAAGAAAACAAAAAATCAAAACAATCTAGCATGCTTTGCAAATTCAAAATACCTATAGAAACATATTCGGATTCAAATTTGAATGGAGGCAATGAACGCGATGATTATTGTATTGTTTATAAATTTCGAGTTATGTTGATGATGTATATTATAAAAACAACAATATTTAAAATTTCAAAAGTACCTTATTTTTCATGGCAATTTTCACTAAGAAATAAACATTTTCAAGACTCGATTTTTCAATCAAATAATATTACATGTTTCATGAACATTTTCATATAAAAACAAAACAAAAGCACACATTTCTAATAAACTAAATCTGTCAATGAAAATAAGCGTTTTCCCATTTAGTTTCATAGTAAAGGAAAAATTGTGTGTACCTTATTTTAAGCTTAGTAAAAAATACAGTCGATACTGGAGGCTCTTATTTATACAGTAGGCTCTGGCAGTAGTAACCGTGCCTCGTGATTTAACAAACAAACAGAAATATTAAGTTTAACAAATCGAACTTATTTAAATTTGAGGTGTTATCAAGCTAGGTGGAAGCCGTGGAGCCCCAATTAACAATGGCACCCCCGAGAATGACGGAGTATACCGTGCAAACAATAATTTGTTTATCAAAATATTTATAATTTATACAAATAGAGCTAAACAAATTAATTTATTAAACAAATAAATGATAATCAAACAACTTAATTGAATTCATTAAATTCTCGTTTCTTATCTCCAAAAACTTAAAATGTGGTGTAGCTCCTAATTATTCGATTATTTATTATCTCAAAATTAATTAACCAAATAATTTTAAATATGTAACCCTTTTACCACATATTTTTCATTATTCTAATCACTATATTATCTAATCTGAAAAAAGTTACGCGTTTCTAATCTCGAGAAAGTGGTACAGTTTACTTTATTCGCCCAAACATGTTTAGTATTTATTTTAACTTCTTCGAGAAAGGAGCTTTATAGTAAATTTAGTGTTAGCTTTATTAAATAATGAATAGTGTTCCACGTGTACAGGTATTATTAAGTACGATCGACGAAAATCTATCTGAATATCCGCGACAGACAACAATCCATGGTGTTAAATACTTAGCCGATCGTTCCCGTTCACTAGCCGAACGGATATTTTGGATTATTATGTTTACCGTATCGATTTTATTGTTTAGTGTTTTTGTTTATAAAATCGGAAGAAGATGGATGGAAAAAGAGGTCATTCAAATTGAAAGGAATATACCGTCAAATATTTTTGAAATACCATTTCCGGCCGTTACAATTTGCCCCCAAATCAAATTCACAAAGCAAAAATTAGATTTGTCAAAATTTGCAGAACGTTATGCCAATCATTCTACTGTGCTCGCCAGTAATTTGGATAGCGATTATAGATCAAAGCTTTACATGGCCTCACAAATATGTGCAGAATATTTTTTGGCTAACCTTAAACCTTTAGTGGTGCCAGATTTTACCAACGAGTTGATGAATAATTGGACCGATGTACTAATGGGTGTAATGTTAATTCAAATACATTAGTTGTTGGCAGTGGCACAAATTGTATTTAATTTTATTTCAGATGTCACCTAGTTTTGACCAAATTTGTTTTGATTGTACATACAAGTCATTTCAACCACGTACCATTATCGATGGTGAGGCATTTTCTACAGTTATAACGAACGAAGGAGTCTGCTTTACGTTTAATACAATTCACGATATTTTACGGGATGATTCATTTCATAAGGATTTTAAGTATCACAACATTACAACAAAACGCGATGGATGGCATCCCGAAACAGGCTACACTAAAGGTGATGCTAACCCTTTTAAAGGGATACTAGAAGGTACCCTAGGTTATGAAGGTAAATTAAAATTGTCGCTTTCAGCAGATCAAGCGGACAAAATGCAAAATTGTTATATTTCAACCATCGGTTATAAAATTGCATTACATTCACCCTCCGTCTATCCACAAATGTACGATAATTTCATTGAAGTTGATTATGGTAAAGCCTATAAAATATCAGTGATACCAAAAACTATAGAAACTTCTAATTACTTGAGATCAGTTTCGCCCGATGTGCGGCAGTGTTATTTTAATGATGAACGCAAATTGCAATTCTACACGTTTTACAATCAACAGAACTGTCACCTTGAATGTTATGCAAATTTTACAAAATCTCGGTATGGTGGTGTTGCGTTTTCATCGCCACGCGATTCAAATACTACTAATATCATCCGATTCTCAAAAAATGAAGATTGGTTGTTACTCAAAAATTTTAAATTTTTGCACGATCATTTCAAAATATACGGTTATCCAGAAAATCACATATATGATCACTTACCTAACTGTAATTGTTTGCCGGAATGCAATGGTATTTATTATGACCATAAAATTACGATATTAGAACCAACAGGAAAACTTGAGTATGAAGATTTTATACTTACCGAAATACAAATAGTATTCAGTGAACCAAATTTTATTGGTCTGATCCGGGTGCCCGGGTATACATTCGAAACAATGTTATCTGATTTTGGAGGATTACTGGGCCTATTCATGGGTGGTTCGGTGTTGAGTTTATTTGAATTGTTTTATTTTGTGGTAATACGCAATTTTTTCAAATCAAATGTGACAGAAAATCAGAGTTAAATATCGATGGCTTATGTTCAATAAGCGCTATCCCACAAATGTATACATGCTTTCTTGCATTACGTTTCTCTGCTGTCAAAATACCAATTTGCATTGACACGTGTTTTCTTGAAACGTGATTCTTTTGAATTACACCAAAGTCCCGGTTTGCGCCGCTATTCGGTCCCACACTTAGGGACGCAAACTGAATTTCAATGCATAGCGAACAATATAAAATATATTGAACAGAAAAGTATTACGACACATTTATCCAACTAAAATTCAAAATAAAACAAATATTAAGACAAAATAAATAAAATCACTTTAATAATATTTAATTCATTAAATAAAAAAACATAAATAATTCGTTATACATTATGTAAAAAAAAAATATTTAAAAATCAGTTTTACTTTTTGAAAATGTGCTCCAAAGTGGTTTGTACTGCTTGCTGTTTTTTTGAATCATAAATTTCTTTATAGCAATGTATGCTACCTAAGACTGCACTGCTCACCTTAGAACTTCGTTCCTGATTAGGGTTATCTTGATCAAAAACTGTACAGCTTGATCAATTAGTCGTACAGCTTGCGTCAAACGTATCACCGTAAGCATTCTGCAACAATTAACTGGGGCCTTAAACGCCCAAATCGAACTAACAAAACAAAATCGAAAGACGACTCGAAAAGTTAGAAAACTCTGTGATTCCCGTAACTACAACGACATTGGTAACACCAAGAAATGAACAAGACCTGAAAGATATTAGCAGGCTAACTGATTGTGTAAGAGAACTGCAGTGGTGGGATCATGAAATCCGGTCGGAAATGCCGGTCGTTTATATTGTAAAATGTCACCGCGAGCAAAATCGACAGTCAAACAAATCGTATCATGAAATGGGGCGATATCATGAAATCCGGTAGCGGTGGAATTTTGACGGAAATAACCCGGTTTTACTAAAAACGGTATCATAAATACCGCTTTCATGGTAAATTTCTGTCAAAAATCGTCCGTCAACTAATATCTAACGGACGATTTTTGACGATTTATGAAACTATTTTTTGTAAAATCGGGCGATTTCCGTCAAAATTCCACCGCTACCGGATTACATGATATCGCCCCATTTCATGATACGGTTTGTTTCCCGGGTGAATTTGCTAGCGGTTACATTTCACAATATAAACGACCGGCATTTCCGACCGGATTTCATGATCCCACCCCAGGTATTCGATGGAAATCCAACGCAGTACAACTCATGGATACATAATGTAGAAACTATACTACGCGACTACAACATTATGCGAGGTAAACCGATCTACAGAGCTATACTTCAACAAATAAGAAAACAAATTCGAGGCAACGCCGAATTTTAATATCTTATAATATTTTTGACGAAGAATGCAGACAAAAGGGATCTCCGTACACTAGAATACCAGCTCAGCAACATAACACAAAAAAATATGACAGTGGATGAATTCTATGCTACTGTTAACCACCAATTCTCACTAATAGTCAACAAGATCAAAACGGAGGACTATTCAGCCGAAACAATCAACGTTTTGGTTGACAAATACAAGAATAGAGCTATAGACATTTTCGTCCGGGGGCTGAATGGAGACTTATCTAAGATGCTTATAATTTAAAAACCAATCACGCTACCAGAGGCATACGCGTCCTGTCTGGAAATTCAAAACCTGAATTTTAGAAACTTACCAATACACAAAAGAAATGTCAACAACGTGATAACAGCTCCAATAAATCAAATTTCATATAACAACTCACTACGATAGTACGATGCCAATACAACGGAGAAACATGGGCTACAATATACAACACAAAAATCACCGAATACCATATGTGAACCAAAATAAAAGCTTTAACCAAAATCAAAACAATTTACCACCACCAAGATGAAACAATCCGAAGCCACCAACGCCAATGGATATCGAACCCATCAATACAAACGAGATAGGTGAACTATATCAACCGTCCAACCAATCAAGATAATCCAATGGCAAAACGAGATTATTCTCACCATTACGAACCAGTTAGACAACCGAGGATCAACCACATGGAAACACAACTAGAGAAAGACTGTTACAACCAATTGGTCAACGACAATACGGAAGGCGAAATATTCAATGACGACCAGTATACCGAAGATGATTCTGAGGTAAATTTTATGACGGAAGCCTCTCTAGCGTACCATAGCTAGAGTATAAGCTAAAAAATGGCGATATCCTCAAATTCCTGATCGACACAGGAGCAAATACAAATTTTATAAAACCACAATTAGCCAATAACGCCATCCCAACTAAGGTTCAATTTAAAATCAGATCAGCTGGAGGTGACATCGGAATCAGTAAGAAAATTAGCGGACAATTTTTCAAAAGTATTGGCATCAACAATACTATTGAATGCTTCATTCAACCGGGATTAAAATCATTTGACAGCATAATAGGGGACGATACATTAAAGGAACTCGGAGCAATAATTGATAGGAAAAACAACCTTTTAATAATAGCACCAGATATTAGAATTCCATTAAGAGAAAAACCATCACTTGAAGTCAACAGTGTGGAAATCCGGGATAGCCATCTTTCATCAGAAACAAAGAAGCAACTCCAAACAATAGTATCAAAATTTAAAAAATTATTCGGACCCGTAAACTAATCGATACTGGGATAAGAGCTGAAATCAGAACAATAACGGATGAACCTATATATGTATACCAATTCAAATCCCTACCCATACAGTATGAGACAGGAACTCTAAAAGTCCATATAACTCCCCCATTTAGGTTGTCGACAAGTAGTTGGACGCCTCACAAACAAAGAAATATAGGATGGTCATAGACTTCAAAAGGCTGAATGTTGTCATAGTGTCAGACACATATCCGATTCCGGATATATTCAGTACATTAGCAAATCTCGGAGACTCTCAATTTTTTACAACCATACACCTAACATCCAGGTTCCACCAGATAAAAATGAAAGAAGCGGGTATACAAAAAACCTCGTTCTCTACAATGAACGGGAAGTACGAGTTTCTACGATTTCCCTTTGGCTTAAAGAACGCCCAAGCCATTTTTCAAAGAATGATTGATGACATGTTAAAAGAATTCATCGGCGAGATATGTTACGTATACATAGATGACATCATAATCTTTGGAGGAAAAACAGAAGATGAGCACTTATTGAATATCGAGAAAATCTTCTCAAAATTGGAGAAAGCCAACCTAAGAGTTGACCTAGATAAGACAGAGTTCTTGAAACAAGAAATAGAATTCTTGAGTTACCCGGACTTCAACAAACCGTTCCTTCTGACAACGGATGCTTCATCATCCGCAATTGGCGTAGTATTATCCCAGGGCGATATCGACAAAGACAGGCCCATCACCTATACCTCTAGATCACTAAATAGAACAGAAGAGAATTATGCTGCTAATGAGAAGGAGATGCTGGCTATAGTTTGGGCCCTAGATAATCTCAGGAATAACTTGTATGGAACAAAACAAATTAAGATTATGACGGATCATCAACCACTAACGTTTGCAATAAACAATAAAAACAACAATGCCAAATTAAAAAGATGGAAAGCACGCTTAGAGGAATACAATTTCGAAATCATTTACAAACCGGGATGCATCAAGACTAGAAACGGAAGCAAACACCCTATCTACAAATGTAACGATTCACAGTGCTGAGGAAGATTCCACGGATCTAATACGATACTGCGAAGCACAAATCAACGCATTTAGAAATCAACTTATATTCAAAAAAGGGAAAGAGATTTACGCTTAGGAGGAACTACACCCATCTTACCACAGGCATCACATTGGCTGCCTATGAACTAAATCCGAACACAATCAATGGAGTAAAAATACCTGAAGAATATATTCAAATCCTCCAGGAGGCCGTTAAAGAAAATTGCTTGGGTTACAAGATACGATTAACACAAAGAGTGGTGACGGATATACGCAACGAAGAAAACCAGTTTGCCATTATAAGAGAAGAACACAAACGGGCACACCGGAATCATGCGGAGAATAAAAAACAAATATTAGAAAAATACTACTTCCCTCGAATGGCTAGTCTAATAAAGAAACATACACAAACTTGCGACATCTGTAACATCAACAAATATGATGGACACCCTAGTCGCGTGGAAATCCAAGAGACACCTATTCCGATGTATCCGACAGAGATACTCCACATCGATATAATGGAAATCAAAGATGAGAAGTTCATTTCATGTGTGGACAAATTCACAAAATTTGTGAAATTTTTTCGAATTAAAACTAAATCTATTCCACATGTGAGGGATAAAATAATTAAATACTTGTGATGGACAATGAAAGAAGCTTTATAAGTTCCATAATTACAGATTATCTAAAAACTTTGGGAGTTAAAATTTACCTGACACCATCACAAAGAAGTGAGACAAATGGGACTGTCGAAAGAGTCCATTCTACGATAATTGAAATCGTCAGATGCCTCCAAAACGAGTACAAAGAACTAACAGTAAAGGAATTAATCAATATAGCAGCAGACCGCTATAATAACTCAGTACACTCAGTCATTCAACAAAAACTAAGTGACATATTTTTTGGTAGAACACAAAGAATAAACTATCAAAATCTGTCTGACTTCAAAAATAGAATAAACGAAGATATAATCGAAAGGATCCGGAGAAGTCAAGAAACCAAAATTGAAAGAGAGAAGGCAAAGAGGGAAAAACCGAAAACATACGAGCCTGGAGAAACAATATTCACCGCGATTAAACAAATTCAGGCAAAGGATAAACCGAAATTCAAAAAAGAAACGGTAGCAAGAGACAATAATGTTACCATTACAACAACAACCGGGAAACGAATTCATAAAGCCCATATTAAAAATATAACTCAATAATTTCATCTACTTTTATCTCATGGCTATGGGGTTTAACATCTTCCGCGACCATCTACGAATACAATACCCCAGTAGTAACTGTAAAACAATTTTAAAGTAATCCATATCATCAATTTTTACGAAAAACTGATTGAACGATTAACACCAACGATCAATAACATTCATCAAGGAAGTAAAATTCGAACTCAATTGGTTCACCAAACAAAGCAAATGTCGCAATGAATTTCAGAATTTAAAGGTCAAAAGTCAAGAAGCAGAATTGGATCGGAAGCGCGTGGAAATGGATCGCAGGCTCACCTGACGCCACAGATTGGGATCAGATAGTGAAAAGTCAGAACCAAGTAATTAACAATAACAATCAACAATACAAAATCAATAGAGTATTAATGGACACAGCCCAACAAATGCTCAACGAATTCAACAAAATTGTAGAACATTTAAATGAAGACGATAAGATGCAACAAACGCTGTACAACCGACTTACTCTCATCAAAGAAGAAATAAAAGAAATCATTCGAGCCGTACAGTTAGCAAAAGGAAAAATAGTTAACACCAATTTACTGGATAAAGGGGAAATTAGCCGCTTAATTACAGAAATAGAAACCTTGCCGCATTCCAATGAAATAGAGGCTATAGAATATGCGGGTGATGATGGTTAAAGATTCTACAATCCTATACGTCATATCTATACCTAAGACGAGTAAGCAGAACTACAACCATGTCATCATAAAATCAACGGTTAATCAAAACAAACAAATACATCTGGAGTTCAATGAACTTTTGATAAATCAAAACGAATTATTTGCAATCACCCAGAGATGCAACCTCTTTCGAGATATCACCATATGCGAAATGAATAAACTGAAGGAACTAAGTAAAGACCATTGTATATAGCCAAATTATGAAGGGATTAAATGCTAAATGTGATTACCAGTTCAATAAGAATCAAATCATCGAACCCTTGAACGACAATACAATCTTCGTAAGCAACTTTAAAGGAGACATCGTTTATAGTAATAGAAGTAAACATTTAAGAAGGAAATTATTTAATTCAATATCATAATGAATCAATAAAAATCGGCGAATTAGCTTTCACAAACAGGGAAGTAAGGACATCCCAAGTATTGCCACCGGTACTAAATCTAAAAGCAAACATAACGGAAAAAAGCGTCAAAATTGACCCAGGATATTTACATAACTTGTATCTAAATAACGTTGAGAGTAAGACGTCAATGCTTGTTTATCAACAAGCCGATCTATCAAGACAATTCCAGCGATCAGCCAGGAATTCAACCCAAGAAATTGAGTTTCTGACCCACGAGACACGGATCTTTAAGGAGAGAGAAGTTAATACCACCATTAATGTCGAGTCAACACAACGTGCTTTATGAGACACGCGCAGACTTGTCGAATCAACAAAACTATATGCCGTATTACAACTTCAGAAAAGCTGACACAATAAATATTAATCAATTTCTTGAGGGGATTAACTTGAAAAATGAACTTAACAGCAGCAACATAGATGTTAACGTGGAGAAATTCTACAAAATCTTATTTACGGGCATACAAATATTTGTTCCTACTAACAGTACTAATCAAACAAATATCCTCCATGCTAAGATAATAAACTTATCAATCTAAAGAACAAGAAAGACAAGGCTTACAAACAAAATCTGAAATTCTGTTCCGAGGAAAGCAAACATAAATTCACTGCGTGTAACCAAACTTTCGAAAGCTTGACTTTGCGAGTGCCTTTGACTACATCAGTAATTGTAAAACGTTGGAACAGTTATTTAGATTCGGTTTTTCTAAACAGTTTGTTGCGTAGTTTAAATCATATTTGAGTAACCGCATTCAATATATTGAGCTTAATGATATCAGATCGGAATTAATTCATGCTACCTCAGGGGTACCACAAGGCTGTCATGTTGGTCCTTGGATCTTTATAATTTTCATCGACGACATTACTAAAGTAATACAGCATTCTAAGGTATTAATGTTTGCAGATGATCTCAAAATCTTTAAAACAGTAGAAAACATCGACAATACCCATAAGCAACAAGAAAACATCAACAATCTAGCGACATGGTGCGAGTGTAATCTTCAATCGTAAACAATTTGTAATCTTCAATCGACAATTAAGATCCTGCGTAATATGCCTACGTCAGATTTAAACTAGGATATGCTATCAATGTCTGGTGTCCTTTCTTCGATGAACATATCCAAAATATTGAGAGTATCCAAAAACAGCTTATACGCTATATACATATAACGTGGAAAAATGAATGGGAGTATGACCTCGTTAACCTGACGCAATTGTCACCGTATCTTACTGGATGCAAATCCTATCAAATGACAACATTGGAAAATAGACGAGAGCTTTTAGAGTGTTCGTTTGTTGGAAATATTTTACTAGATCAAATCGATGCGCCGTCTATAGTTACTGGAATCAATTAAAATACAGGCGCCGAGTTGAAATTTAAGAAGTCAAGAGTTCCTTCATCTGTATAAACACAGAACAAACTATGGTGACAATGAACCAGTAAACATGATGTTCAAGAGTTTTAATAAAATTGACCATCTCATCGACTTTTACTTAAGCAAAAATAGCTTTAAATGTAGGTGAAGCAACATTAAGCTCCTACCTGAAAGTATTACTTCGGTCTAAAAAGACCAAAGTATTGAAATCCTATCTAAAATGACGAAAAATTTGGGTGGTCCTAAACTCCAAAACCATTTTTCTGGACGTTTTGAAGTCCCTGAGTCTGAAAAAGCAAAAAAAAAAAAAATGTCCATCCGTCTGTGTGGCTGTCTGGATGTCTGTACCCATGGTAACTCGAGAACGGCATGTCCGATTTGGAATTTTTTTTGGCGCCAATCTGTTTCTATGGTCAAGGCGGAGATTTGAAAACCTTTTGGAGACTGTACGTCAAGAGGGTGGGGTACCTGCTATATGAATTGACCCAAAATAAAAAATTAACCTGGTTTTATAAATATTTACGATTATTGTATGCAGGACCCTATTCCCGAACACATAATTGTGTATTGACAATTATGCCAATTGACAAAAATGCTACACAATTTTAAGCGAAAATGGCATTCTCGTACACAAGTGTAAATTGTATTTCTTAACTACAAAATCGTAGTAGATCAAAATATATTTAAGAATACCATTCTTCGCTGTAATGCAAATCCAAATCGTCATGATGTCCATTATTTCAGCATATTCTAAATAAACCTCGCAGTTAAGGAGTATTTAATTATGGCAGATAAAACAAAGAAATCAACCACCATAACCATTTCCCGCCTCAAACGTAATACAAGGCTATAGGTGTCGTGAAATAATGGTTTAAACGATTGTCTTCATCATAGCGGAATTCTAAACGTGACCGACATTAATAAATATAAAAAATAAATTCAATTTACAATGATTTGTGGCGGCATGAATAAACACAAAACATAGCATGCACGAGCAATGAAATTAAAACCGGTTCACAGCTCTAAAAATTCACGTAAACTAAAACCGGTGCACGGCTCTTGTGTCATTTTGGAATAACTTATAGCAATCGCCACTCGAAAATTTTTCCACAAAGTAACAAAGGAAAAAAAAAACGTTTTTTCAATACACATATACTACAGTACAGTTTTTAGCCAGCGTCATGATCGACAAGTCGTAATGAAAACGTGGGGTGGGGGAAATAATTTGTAATTTTGTACAAGCAATTTAAAAGTAGTTTTTAATTTTTTATATAAATTTGGTGGCAATAAGAAACATCCCAGTGGAATACTTGCATTATGGGTGGATTCAACTAGTGTAGTGAATAGAATATCAAGTGAATTAAATAAGGGTTAAAAACATAAAATTATTTCCACGCATTTTGTTTCTGTCCGCCATCACATCGACCCATAATTTCGTTCGGAGACGCGGAGCGCTAAAGTGGAAGCATTGGGGATGTACGATAGGTGGAGATGTCGCGCCAGCCCCGGCGCTGCTCTACATATTCACACACCCACCCCATAGATTACTTTCAATCCACACGTTTAGATTGGGATTACTAGTAGCAGAACCATCTTGATGTGAATAGAGCCGGCATGTGAAAAATGAACTTAAAATAAGGGATATAGAAACACTAGTAAAAATTCATTTATTTTCATAGTGTTTGTATGAAAAAACGCGATTCAGATTGCAGATAAAACATGAATTAAAAATTAAACCCAGTTAAATATTTTTTTATGAAATCACTAATATACAGCTCAATGTCTTACTCATTCGAAACACAGGTTCTCAAATTTCCCTATTTTCCAGCAATAATCAAAAGAAAATAAGGGAAATTAAATTAAAAAACATTCTACAAACAACAACAATGTGTTTTAAAAAGAAACAATTCTGTTTAATAAAAAGACAACACGTTTCCGCTCAATAATTAAAATAAAATAAATCAGAAAGAGCAAACAGAAAAAAACAAATTGTATTGATTTGTATAAGTACGAAGAAAACAAAAAATCAAAACAGTCGAGCATGCTTTGCAAATTCAAAATAACTATAGAAACATATTCGGATTCAAATTTGAATTAAGCACAGATTATAAACAAAAAGATAGAAGATAAAACAAAAATCCCATATAAAATCATAAAAACAATTGAAGCCAGTTTTTTTGTTTTTCTCTTTCTATATTAAACAACGCCATATTGGTTAGAGAAATTTTGTAATTTGAGGTTTTATTTTTTTAAAGTTTATTAGGCATTTCTTGAAAGAAAAATAAAAGTGTACTTTCAAAAAATAAATTTATTTGTTAAAATCATGCATAAGTGTTGTGTGTGTAAGTGCAAAAATACCAGATATAAAGTAAAAATTGAGAAAAAAGGGATTACATTTGACCGGTAAATAAATTTTTATTTGTTTGCAAATATTTATAACACTTGTACACAATCATTTTAAATATTTTCGAATTTTTTACACTTATTTTGTACACATTAGTAAATTTACTATGTTTTAAAATGTTCAAAATACAAAATTAAAAAAAATTTATTTCATAAAATTGTAATTAGAATAAAAATTTCATGTTTCATTCACACAAAAATCTTATTTTGACCACGCATATGAATCGTCATGGCAACATGACGAAAGCAAAAAAATTTGTTTGTACCTTATTTTAAGCTTAGTAAAAAATACAGTCGATACTGGAGGCTTTTATTTATACAGTAGGCTCTTCCAGTAGTAACCGTGCCTCGTGAATTAACAAACAAACAAAAATATTAAGTTTAACAAATCGAACTTATTTAAATTTGTGGTGTTATCAAGCTAGGTGAAAGCCATGGAGCCCCAATCAACAATGGCACCCTCGAGGATGACGAAATATACCGTACAAACATTAGTTTTTTATCAAAATATTTATAATACACAAAAATAGAGCTAAAGAAATTAATTTATTAAACAAATAAATGATAATCAAACAACTTAATTGAATTCATTAAAGTCTCGTTTCTTATCTCCAAAAACTTAAAATGTGGTGTAGCTTCTAATTATTCGATTATTTATTATCTCAAAATAAATTAACCAAATAATTTTAAATATGTAACTCTTTTACCACATATTTTTCATCTTCTAACCACTATATTATCTAATCTCCAAAAAGAGTTAATTGTTCTAAGCGTTTCTAATCTCGAGAAAGTGGTACAGTTGACTTTATTCGCCCAAACTTGTTTAGTATTTAATTGGACTTCTTCGAGAAAGGAGCTTTATAGTAAATTTAGTGTTAGCTTTAATAAATAATGACCCGTGTTCCACGTGTACAAATATTATTAAGTACGATCGACGAAAATCTGTCCGAATATCCGCGACAGACAACAATCCATGGCGTAAAATATTTAGTCGATCGTTCCCGTTCCCTAGCCGAACGTATATTTTGGATTATTACGTTTACCGTATCGGTTTTATTTTTTGGCCTCTTTGTTTATAAAATCGGAAGAAGATGGATGGAAAATGAGGTCTCACAAATTGAACAGAATATACCGTCACCAATTTTTGACATTCCATTTCCGGCTGTTACAATTTGCCCCCAAATTAAATTCAGAAAGCAGAAATTAGATTTATCGAAATTTGCAGAACGTTATGCCAACTATTCTGCTGTGATCGATTTGGCTAACGATTATGGAACAAAGCTTCGCATGGCCTCACAAATATGTGGAAAATATTATTTGAATAACCTTAAACCTACAGTGAAATTAAATTATGCCGATGATCTGATGAATAATTGGATCGATGTACTGATGGATGTAATGTTAATTCAAATACCTTAGTTTGGCGCTAATTATGTTTAATTTAATTTCAGATGTCGCCTAGTTTTAAACAAATTTGTTTTGATTGTACATTTAATTCATTTCAACCACGTAGCGTTACTGATGATAACGCATTTTCTACAGTTATAACGAACGAAGGAGTCTGCTTTACATTTAATACAATTCACGATATTTTACGGGATGATTCGTTGCATAAGGATTTTAAGTATCACAACATTACAACAAACCGCGATGGATGGCATCCCGAAACAGGCTACACTAAAGATGATCCTTACCCTTATAAAGGGATACTGGAAGGTAACCTAATTTATGGAGGTGAATTAACATTGACGCTTTCAGCAGATCAAGCGGACAAAATGCAAAATTGTTATATTTCGACCATCGGTTATAAAATTGCATTACATTCACCCTCCGTCTATCCACAAATGTACGATAATTTCATTGAAATTGATTATGGTAAACACTATAAAATATCAGTGATACCAAAAACTATAGAAACTTCCAATGATTTGAGATCAGTTTCGCCCGATGTGCGGCAGTGCTATTTTGATGATGAACGCAAATTGCAATTCTACACGTTTTACAATCAACAGAACTGTCACCTTGAATGTTATGCAAATTTTACGAAATCTCGGTATGGTGGTGTTGCGTTTTCATCGCCACGCGATTCAAATACTACTAATATCAGCCTATTCTCAAAAAATGAAGATTGGTTATTACTCAAAAATTTTAAATTTTTGCACGATCATTTCAAAATATACGGTTATCCAGAATATCGCGTTTATAATAACTTACCTAACTGTAATTGTTTGCCGGAATGCAATGGAATTTATTATGACCATAAAACTACGATATTGGAAAAGGCAATAGAGTTTGAGCTTGAAACAACAATATATACTGAAATACACTTAGTGTTCAGTGAACCAAATTTTGTTGGTCTGATCCGAGTGCCCAGGTATACGTTCGAAACAATGGTATCTGACTTTGGAGGATTACTGGGCCTATTCATGGGTGGTTCGGTGTTGAGTTTATTTGAATTGTTTTACTTTGTGGTAATACGCAATTTTTTTAAATCAAACTTGACAGAAAATCAAAGTTAAATATCGATGGCTTATGTTCAATAAGCGCTATCCCACAAATTTATACATGCTTTCTTGCATTACGTTTCTTTGCTGTCAAAATACCAATTTGCATTGACACGCGTTTTCGTGAAACGTGATTCTTTTGAATTACACCAATGTCCCGATTTGCGTCGCTATTCGGTCCCACACTTAGAGACGCAAACTGAATTTCGATGCATAGCGAATAACATAAAATATATTGGATAGAATTACAACACATTTATCCAACTAAAATTCAAAATAAAACAAATATTAAGATAAAATAATCACTTTATTAATATTGAATTCATTATACATATACAAAAAATTATCTAAAAATCTGTTTTACGTTTTGAAAAAGTGCTCCAAAGTAGGCTAACTAAGACTGCACTGCTCACCTTAGAACTTCGTTCCTGATAAGGATCATCTTGATTAAAAATCATATCTGTCATGCCTGCGTTGTGCGATTTCAATAATTCTTCAATATCTTCGACTTCCATTCCTTTGATTTGCAATGTGGCCGCTAAGCCAGCTACCTCTTGAATTACATTTGTCGTATCACCATTCGTCTCGTTTTCCAATTCGTACTGTATACATTCGGGCCATAATTTATGCTTTTAGTGGTCTTCATCCCAATATAATGCGACAGTGAAATTTTTCTAAAATATTTTCATTGTAATACATATTATCAATTCCTTCGGTGAAGATAGTATAATTTAAAATTAGATATCACTCCCTGGTCCTTAGGTTGTATTAACGCAGTTGTGTTTACTGATAAAAAAAACAATAATAATTTAATATTCTATGAGAGTTCATCTAAATCAGTGGGGTGACTTGGGGCGTTATCCAATAGAATAAGAATGTTAAACTCTAAAGTTTCTTTCTCGCAATATGATCTCAACTCTAGAATATCATATGACGACACCCAATCACGGAAGAAATTAGCGGTCATCCAGGCTTTTTTGTATACCTTTAAAGCTCTGGGATTTCCGGAAGCATAAATTAAAAATGGTTTAAATTTATAATCTCCTGCAGCATTTCCACCTAAAAGTGTTAAACGCTCTTTATCGACTTTATATCCCTGAGAATTTTTTTCCATTTTTGAAATGTAAGTTTTAGTAGACAGGCGTCTCCAGAATAATCCAAAGCACTGCGAACATTGAAGCCTATTGTGCATCCCTAGAGGTTCTTAGTTGAAATATAGGTCTATATCCTTGATAAACGCCGCTACCTGCTGCATATCCAGTGGGTCGGCATTAGGCCACTGGATTGTGTGCGCATTGAAAAACTTGAATCTTTTTAGGATGATAGCATCGCATGTGGAGAGTACGTGTTCCGATGTCTCCTTATCGCAGTCACAAAATCTGCACTGGTCCATAAGGGACCTTCCCATTTTATGTAGATGGGCATTAAAAGGGCCGTGCCCTGTTATAAACCAGGTAAGGGATATTAGGGATTGGCGGTCTATCATCGGTGCCTCTCCCAGACGTATAAAATTGTAACTGAGTAATTTCTTGGCCTGTCTCATCCCAATGGAGGACTCCCAGAGTAATTTTTTATAGTTCTGCTCCCATTCCCTCATACCATCTGCCCAATGGGTTTTTGAAAAAGCGATACTAGGACCCAGGAAATCTCGGCTTGCTCCCATTTTTGCAAAACGGTCTGCTGCCTCTTTTTCCTTAATGGTGGAGTAGCTAGGAGACCACAAAAGGGTGACTCTGTTTGCTTTACTCAGTTCCAATAAATTGCAGTAGCAGCTCCAGATCAATTTCGAGTTGAACACTGAAGCTCTTAAGGCTAGCAGAGCTGCCTGGCTGTCCGAGATTATATAGATCTCGGTCTTCTTATATTTCTTTTTGAGACATTGAAGCACACATACCTCAATCTCTGCCTGAAAGACTGTGAGGGTGCTACTCAGTGGTTTGCATAGTTCTAGATCGGGCCCGACTATCCCTGCACTGGTACCCCCGTCTGTCTTTGACCCAGCCGTATACCATACAGAAGCATGGCGGGGGAGGAAGGAGATAATATTCTCTACCAGTGCCCAATCCGGCAACCTGATGGTAAAATTCCTCCGACGCTTGATTGACCTTACCATCAAATCTGATAGTTGAATCAATTCCTCCTTGAGATTTAATTTATGTAGGATACTATTGTGCCCTGGCTTTATGGTTTAAATTTTTAGGCTTAGACCTCTTCAACCGGCTACTTTTTTGATGTGTAGGTGCAGTGGTGAGAGCCCCAGTATTATCTCAAGGGCAGCTGTTGGACAAGTCCTCATTGCCCCACTTGCACCCACACAAATTAACCTCTGGATCTTGTCCAGTATTCTCCGTGCACCAGTCTGCTCCGACTTTGGCCACCACACAAACGCCGCGTAAGAGACCATAGGTCTTATAACGGCCCGGTAGAGCCAAACCAACATTTGTGGGCTCAGTCCCCACGTCTTGCCAATCATTCTTTGGCAGGTGAAGTAGGCCTTATTGGCCGTGTTTGTGATATTATTTAAGTGAGGATTCCATGTCAATTTCTGATCAAGTCCGACACCCAGATATTTAACCTCCTTCGACATTTTAAGAGTTTACCCCCCCCCCCAGGGCTATCGGCGGGAGGACAGTTTTCCTCCGGTTAGTAAAGATAGTGCAGCTGACCTTATTAGGATTTACCGTAAGGTCCACCTCCGTGCACTAATCATTTACTACCTCTAGGGCTTGTTGCATTCTTTCCCCTACTGTATTTGCGAATCTGCCCCTAACCATCAAGACTAGGTCGTCCGCATAGGTAATGTTTGAGAAATCTAGATTTCTGAGTGTGGTAACTAATTAATAATTAATCCATCACAGTTTTCAGTAGAAATGATGTGAGGCTAATAGGTTTATAAGACTTAATCTCCTCTGCGGATCTATTTCCCGCTTTTGGGATAAAAATCACTCGGAATTCTCTGCAGCATTTTGGAACATATTCCAAGCTGTAACTGGCTTTGAAGAGTATAGTAAGATAAGGCAGCAAAGTCTGCAGGCCTTGTTGTAGAAAGGCGGGATATATGCAGCCCCCTCCCGGTGATTTGAAAGGTCTAAAAGATTTGACTGCCCAGCATATCCGTTCCGGCGTAAAAAACTGCCTCGAGAACTTCTGAGCCACCTTTGGAACCAGATACGGATGTACACTACTTGCGTTGGATTCCTCCTGATCGCTCAGTATAATACATTCTGGGAAGTGACCTTTCACGAGATATTACAGAGTCTCCTCCTTGGTTGTGGTTGTACTCCACTTGGTTTCCTGACAGACCCCAAGGGATTCCTGTGCTCTAAGGAGAGTGCCTTCTATTGTCACCACGCCGTAGCTAATCTGTCTATTTTCTTACAGAAGTCTCTCCAGCTTAATCTTTTGCTCTGCCTGAGGGCTGTGTTATATTGGGTAAGGTAATACTGATAGGTAGCCCAATCGTTCGTCCTCTTAGTCATATTAAAAAGTTTACGGACATTTCGTCTCATGTTTTCCAAGTTTTGATTCCACCAAGGAACATCCCTTGTGCCTCTGATACGCACCAGGTATGAGCTTGAGTGGTAGGCATTAATTATTGCTACTGTAACGTCACTTACTACTCTGTCGAGGCCTTCGACAGAGTTTATCGAGGTCTGTAGACCAGCTAAGTTATCCAAAAGTCTGTCGTTATAGACTTGGCAATTGGTGCGTTTAGGTATCCTTAACATCAACTCTTCTCTCGAAGGGATATTGATATCAAACCTGATGGGCATATGATCTGAGAGGATTACTTCCTTGGACACATGCCAGTACCTCTTTCCTAACCGCATTCACAAAGGTCAACACTCCCTTTATTATTTACTGCTAAGTTGTTACTAAAACAGAATTCGAAAAGTTGCTCACCTCATAAATTGGTGTTGCTGCTTCCCCAGACTACGTGGTGTGCATTAGCGTCGCAACCAATGATGAATTTTGGTGATGAATCATGCAATAATTCACGAAGCTCTGTATCAATTCTGGAGGGGAAAATATGCAGAAGCGATGTTAATCACCCTCCTGCCTCCTTTTGGTAAGGGCATTTCTATTGAAACAGCCGTAATGTCCCTAGAAATAAATTTTTTTAATAGAGAAGATATTGTGCCTTGAGCGACAGAGAATTGCTGTCCTCGGCCTATCAGCAGCCGTGTCGTAGACTAGCTTACCTGTATTGGCCGCAAAACCTTTAATCTACCCATTGTTGGTCCAATAGGTTCCTGTATGAGCGCTATACCCCAGTCATTAATCATAAAAATACGATTTAGGTTATTTGTAGCCGTCTTCGATCGATACAGATTAATCTGCACGAACCTCAGTTTTGTTGTTGTTGTTTTGTTTTATTGTGTATAACCATGATGTATGTATCATAGTTCCACGCTATCCTTCTTGGGCTCCGAAAAACCTGGTATTGCTGCAAGTTGCTGTAGTGCCACTCTTCCTCTAGCAGTCAGCCAATCAGAATTACGCTGCGTCACTGAATCTTAGCATAGCAGAAATACAGAAATCTCAGATTGTCATTTTCCATCATATACAAATAAAATACTTTGAATAAGAAATAACCTTAATTAAATCCAGTACGGAGATTCCTTCATCAAGCAGAATTAAATATTTCAAATTAGGATTACTTCGGGTTGGTGGAAGAATCGTTAATGCATCGGTAACATATCACATAAAGCATCCAATACTACTCACGGCACAAGATAAATTAGCAGAAATCAAAGTTCGAGAATATCAATTGCGACACCTTCACGCTGCGCCAACGCTAATGATGGCCATACTACGACAGAAATACTCGATATTAGATGGAAGAAACCTAATTTGAAAGGTAGTCCACAGCTGCGTGAAATATGTCAAATACAATGCAAAGAATCTCAATCAAGTAATGGGTCAACTGCCTAAACCTAGAGTCGAGTTAGTCAAACATTTATATAAAGTCGGAGTCGATTACGCTGGGCCATTTAAAACATATTTTACCAGAGGCAGAGGGCAGAAACCTCATAAAAATTATTTAAGCATCTTCATTTGCCTGGTCACAAAGGCTGTCTACATCGAATTGGTATCAAACCACGCATCAGATCCATATTTAGCCGCACTCAGAAGATTCATAGCTTGTAGAGGGATTCGCAAGGAAATCCACAGCGATAATGACACACATTTCGTTGGAGCACGCAGTCATCTATTTCAATTCTTCACTAATTTAAAACAAAATTTTAATAAAATTTCTAAATTATTATTTGTAGATCAAATTATCTTTAAATTCATTCCGCCAAGCGCACCACATTTTGGCGAGCTTTGGGAGTCAGCCGTCAAAAGTATCAAGTATCAACTGAGACGGGTTACAGATGGTCATATCCTAACAATAGAGGAGATGCCAACTTTAATTGTCAAAATCGAAGCAATGTTAAATTCACGACAGCTTTGCATACTCTCGGATGACGATACGAATTATTTAACACCATCACACTTTCTAATTGGTCGATCTTCAACTCAGCTTCCAGATTATGAAATGGTAGATGTCAAATTGTCCAGATGGCAACTAATCCAATAGATGAATCAATATATTTGGCGAAGATGGCATCTTGAATACTTAACCAGTCTACAGCACGCAAGTAAATGGCACAAAAATCAACAAAATGTAAATCTCGGCAATATAGTGCTAATTAAAGATGGTAATTTAACCCCATGCAAGTGGCTGATGGGTAAAATAGTCGAACTGCATTCCGCATCATTAGTGCAGCAAAGCATCAAACATAATAGGTCCTTGTCCCGATAAGTGCTTGAAGATATATTGGACGACGCATTAGAAACGATGTAATCTGCGATATCAGTGAGATGGCAGCTGTGACTTATTCACGAGTTTCCTACAAAGGCGAAGGTAGCATTAATTCAACGGATAGAATTCGAGAATCCATGTAGTCTGGCTGTGGGTGTGAACAGCGAACGCCAGCTAATTAAATATATTAATCTAAAGCTGTTTTGCAGGAAAATTTCCATTAGTTAGAAGAACTAAGTCAAACACTGTTACATGCTTCTATGTTCGGCTAACACGAATCGCGTCTTGCGGATAGATCCCAGCGGAAATTTGGGTGGTTCATTGCCGACATATATTATGTGAAGCACAACAAAAAATTCGTGTCTTCATTTTTAACTATTACACAAATGTCCACTTTATTTACAAATACCACACCACCACAATAATTTATAATACCGTTAATTCATTTTACTTCGGTCTAAAAAGACCAAAGTATTGAAATCCTGTCAAAAATGACGAAAAATTTGGTTGGTCCAAAACCACTTTTCTCGACGTTTTGAAAGTCCCTGAGTCTGAAAAAGCAAAAAAAAAAAAAATGTCCGTCCGTCTGTCTGGATGTCTGGATGTCTGGATGTCTGGACCCATGGTATCTCGAGAACGGCTTGTCCGATTTGGATTTTTTTTTCGCCAATCTGTTTCTATGGTCAAGGCGGAGATTTGAAAAGCTTTTGGAGACTGTACGTCAAGGGGGTGGGGTACCTGCCATACGAATTGACCCAAAATAACTGCTTTTATAAATATTTACGATTTTTTTATATATGCTGGTTTGATTATTGAATTGGGCATAGAATTTGGAGTTGATTTGAAGTTTAAGTTAGGGGTCAATTTGCGCGTTGAGTTGAAGTTGAGTTGGAGTTGAGTTGGGGTTGGATTTGGATGTGGTGAATAGTTAACAAATTTTTTATATGATGGAACTTGCCTATTTATCAACCGATTACGATGAAATTCGACATTTGTATTGGAAATGGGATTCTAAAATGATTTACGGATGAAGTTCTGGGATTTTAAAACGATTTCTGGATGAAGTTCTGGAATATGGCCAAGTATGATGGAACTTGTCTATTTATCAATCGATTATTATGAAATTTAATATGTGTGTTAGAAATGGGATTCTAAAATGAGTTTTGGATGAAGTTCTGGAATATGGCCAAGTAGGATGGAACTTGCCCATTTCTCAACCGATTACGATGAAATTCGACATTTGTGTTTGGAAATGGGATTCTAAAATGATTTACGGATGAAGTTCTGGGATTTTAAAACGATTTCTGGATGAAGTTCTGGAATATGGCCAAGTATGATGGAACTTGTCTATTTATCAATCGATTATTATGAAATTTAATATGTGTGTTAGAAATGGGATTCTAAAATGAATTTTGGATGAAGTTCTGGAATATGGCCAAGTAGGATGGAACTTGCCCATTTCTCAACCGATTACGATGAAATTCGACGTTTCTATTGGAAATGGGATTCTAAAATGATTTATGGATGAAGTTCTGGAATATGGCCAAGTATGATGGAACTTGCCTGTTTATCAACCGATTATTATGAAATTTCATATGTGTGTTAGAAATGGGATTCTAAAATGAGTTTTGGATGAAGTTCTGGAATATGGCCAAGTAGGATGGAACTTGCCCATTTCTCAACCGATTACGATGAAATTCGACATTTTTATTGGAAATGGGATTCTAAAATGATTTATGGATGAAGTTCTGAGATTTTAAAACGATTTCTGGATGAAGTTCTGGAATATGACCAAGTATGATGGAACTTGTCTATTTATCAACCGATTATTATGAAATTTGATTTGTGTTTTAGAGATTGGATTCTAAAATGAGTTTTGGATGAGGTTCTGGAATATGGCAAAGTATGATGGAACTTGCCCATTTCTCAACCGATTACGATGAAATTCGACATTTGTATTAGAAATGGGATTCTAAAATGAGTTTTGGATGAAGTTCTGGGATTTTAAAACGATTTCTGGATGAAGTTCTGGAATATAGCCAAGTATGATGGAACTTGTCTATTTCTCAACTGATTATTATGAAATTTGATTTGTGTGTTAGAAATGGGATTCTAAAATGAGTATTGGATGAGGTTCTGGAATATGGCTAAGTATGATGGAACTTGCTCATTTCTCAACCGATTATAATGAAATTCGACATGTGTATTGGAAATGGTAGTCTGAAATGAGGTTTGGGCGATGTTCAGGAATATGGCCAAGTATGATGGAACTTGGCTATTTATTAACCGATTATAATGAAATTTGATATGTGCGTTGGAAATGGCAATATTTGATATGTGTGGAATATGGCCAAGTAGGATGGAACTTGACTATGCCTTAACCGCGGGTATCATTGTGTTAGACATGTGCGTTGTTAATGGGATTCTAAAATGAGTTTTCGGATAAATTTCTGGAATATGGTCAGTTAAACGGTTAGAAGTATCAGTATAATTTGTTATACTACTTTCGGTATAAAGTTCTAGAATACGATTTTTCGTTTTAAATTGGATGCCTGTACCCATGTTGAAGCTTTTGACCTGTTTGGCTGTTGTTGTATAAGTAAATATATATTGGTTAAAATAGAAATCAATAATGTCAAAACAGTCACACCAACTTTATGATATTATTGAAGATACCAAAGACCGAAGTTCTGATCATCTCGTGAGGTTTCAGCCCTTTATATTTTTTCTTTATATTTATTGAAACAAAATATCAATTAAGAAAATGTTTAAGAAAAAAAACAAGGGTCATTTTAGTGTGGCTTAGTGTGTGTTGAGCACATAGAAAAATTATTCTTCAATAAAAAGTTAATATTCAAAAAAAACTCACCCACAAAGCGCCCAATAAGTACTTGTTGGTCTTCTTTATGGCTGGAACTGTACTCTGAAAAAAAATTTAATTTTTCACTTTACCAACTCACAACTGCACCACAAAACAGATCTAATTGATAATGTAAATATTACCAAAAAGAAAAATTAACTAAAATTAACATAATTATTATTTAAATCCAAGAAAACTATTTGTTTTTTTCTTTTTTTTAAATTAAAGAAACTATAACTAATTATTAACACTAAAGAAATTTAATCAGCAAACGTAATTATTTGCAGCTCTCATGTATTCTGTGGGTATTAATAGCTGAAGCTACTAACTGATGTCTATTTTTGTTTTGTATAGGCCGATCATTACAAGGCCTTTTCTGAATTTGTAATTCTTTGTGTATCACTTAGAATAGCCACTCCACGGTATGTCTCGGCAATATTGGGTAGAATACCGACCAGTTAATCGCGGAAATATTTTCTTCCACACGGTTGGGTATTTCTATTCTCGGCCATGTAGCGCCATTGAAAAAAAATGTTTTAAAAACTAACATCAAATAAAAAGAAAGCTATAAACTTCACTAAACTAAAACCATAGACATTCATAATAGATATCTCATTTGACTAAAAACACAAAAAAAAAATAAAAAATTTCCATTCAAATGTTATCGATGTATTGCATATACGTATTATATTTGCAACGCATTCTAAAATCATTGCCTTATAAAATACACAACACAACGATACATTGGAATTATCAGAAGTTTTTGTTTTTTTCCTTTAGTTACTATGAAATGAGAAATCTAGTATGAATGTCTATGCTAAAACAATCACAAAAAAACTTACCCGCTAACAAATTATTCAGCGAATATATAGACTTATGCCCGATTTCAGAACAAAACAGCAATTCGCCAGTTAAATAATATTTCCTCTCTTTCTTCTTTTATGAAATTGCAATTTGTTTCATAATTCAAAATCAATGCTATCTGATTATATTTCTTTTTTACATGAACATTTTAAAGGGAGAATTAAATTTTTATTTGAGCGATATTGAAAAGTCAAATATTTAATTCTTCCTTTAAAATTCTCATGTATAGCATTGATTTTGAATTATGAAACAAATTGCAATTTCATAAAAGAAGAAAGAGAGGAAATATTATTTAACTGACGAATTGCTGTTTTGTTCTGAAATCGCGCATAACTAAATCCAAATTATTTCACTGGATGGAATTTGAGACAGAGGATTATTACCGCGTAGCGACCTCTCCAAAAATTAATTTTATATTGATCTTAAAATCAATATTTAACTTTGGTTTAATATATTATTTTGCTAGTTATATACAATACTTATAAATAAGGTATACATTATGTAAATAATATTAATTCTCAATTCCCCCCCCCCCCCCCCCCCCCAGCATCAAGTATGTATTATAGAAACAGATTCACCCATACTCTAAATTGAGGAATTTCATTTGTGTCCAACCAATATCGTATGATAAACAATCATTACAAAAACATGTACATAACTTAAGTACATAGGAACTATGTACAATTACTCTCACCACCTAATTTTCATCACAACTTGGTGCTGGTAATAAAAATACAAAACAAAAAAATCTTTGTATTTCCTCCTATGACTGGATTACAAAAACAACATAAATGCATTTAAAAGACAAAATGTTTTAAATCAGAAAAGCTAGTAGGGCATGCGCGTAGTTTATCAACGGCCTGCTCTGCATTAGTATAACCAGCCGTAACAGCACAGGTTCTATAGTTGGCTCGTAAGAACACTTGTAGAAGCTGAAAATATATATATCGGCTGTAAACATTATGTCATTGACGATTTTTCTTAACGGATTGAGAAAAAAAATGAGTGGATCTTAACTACGGATATCTTTAGTGTGAAATACACCAACAATTTTTCCAGCACCGTCACGAGATCACAGATTATACCGCTGAGCACTCTTATCATACGCCTTCCTAATGTTCAATTTGGCTCTTTCGTGAATTAATTTTAGTCTAGCGCAGAGGTAATAAAATTTCTCCTTCTGAAACATCTCCCAGTTGCTTTAATAATCTGTAGTCGCTTCCATGGTTAACCTTATGGTAACCGAATAAGAGGAAATGTGGTGTATTTTCAACGGATTCGTGTATCCCGTTTCTTAAAGCCGCTGCTATTTCATGGATATACTTGTCCCATGTGGTATGTTTTTCCATTATATGCGCCCTGATTGCTGATAAGATGGAACACGGTTCACTCTTTCTGACGCATACGACTGTGGTGAATATACAGCCGTTTTTGTACCCGTAATTCCAAATTGCTTAAGCAAGTCTTTATACTACGAACTCTTGAATTGTGAACCGTTGTCGGAGTGTATGATTTGTGGAACTCCATATACATAAAACACATCATTTTTTTAAAATTCGACTATCTTTACCGATGTCGCCTTATTAAGCGGTTTGAGCAAAACAAATTTTGTAAAATGGTCTAACACAATTAAAATCACCGTTTTGCCCTGGGCCGATCGGGGATACGGGCCGAGCAAATCTATATATGTAGATGCGCTGCCATGGCCTCTCGATTGGATAAGCCATATCCATTGGCGGTCTTGATTGAATATTCGTGGGTTTTGACTAAACATTTGCGGATGTATTCAGTGACTTGTTTTGTCATTCCTGGCCAAAATTAATATCTTCGTAGTCTTTCTAGCGTTTTGCTAATCCCGCCATGTGATGAAAGTGGGTCGTTATGATTTTCGTCGATCAACTTTTCTCTAAAACCAATTGGTATCCAAAACTTCTAAACGGATAAGTCTTAGAGCTCGCTGTTTTGTTTTGGCTTCAATCTGAGAAACACAAAACGTTCGTGTACCTTAAACGCAATATATTTTTCCGGGTTCAAAACTATATTCTGCCTAAGTGCTACGTACTCGTTGTCCTGAAAATCTTCTAGGTTGAATTTGTTCTTGCCATCCAGTTTAGGTAAACAATCCTGAAATCCTTTAATGTCGTCGCAATATATGCGCGATAACATATCCGCCACAACATTATCCTTACCTTTTATGTGTTCGATGTTAAAGCAAAAACCTTGAAGCTTATGGCTCCATCGTGCTAGCCTGCCTGTTAAGTCGCGTTGGTTCATCAGCCACTTTAAACTCGCGTGATCCGTTATGAGCGTGAAATCATGTCCTTCAACATAAGCTCGAAATTTTTTTATTGCAAGAATTGCTGCAAGGCGCTCTAATTCACTGACTGAATAATTTCGTTGAGTCTTTGACAGTTTTTGTGATATAAAGCTGATTGCTCTTTCATTTTCCTCATTGTCTCTTTGAAAGAGCACAGCACGGACTCCTTCGGTGCTGGCATCATATCGAATGTAAAATTTCTTGTCATAATTTGGACTAACCAAAATTGGAGCTGATGTGAGTAGAACTTTTAACTGCTCAAATGCTTGTTGAGCTGCTGCAGTCCAATTAAATTTTCCCTTTTTTAGGCATTCTGTTGTTGGTGCTGTCACACTTGAAAAATTTCCTATAAAGCGACGGTACCATCCAGCCATCCCCAACAGTCGTCTCGTTTGCTTTATTGTGCTGGGTGGTTCTAAGTTCACAATCGCCTCGATTTTTGATGGATCTGACCTCAATCCTTGGTCACCGAATAAATACCCTAGGTACCGAATTTCTTTCATTACGAAGCTACTTTTGTCCAAGTTGATAGTAAGTCCAGCTGTACGAAGTAAGTCTGCTACCAACTCTAACAATTCAAGATGATCCCTCAATGTGCCGCTCATGACCAATAGATCATCCAAAAAGACGAAGACCCTGTCGGGCAGTTCGTGAGGTATGACCTTGTGCATGAGACGACACATTGATTGGGCTGCATTGCACAACCCAAAAGGCATCACCTTGAATTGATAGAGTGGTCTGCCCGGTACTGTAAATGCTGTCTTGTCTTTGGCAGATTCCGCAAGCGTTATCTGCCAAAACTCGTCTTTAAGGTGCAGTGCTGTAATGAATTTTGTTTCTGAAAGGCGTGCTAAAAGATCCTTCAACTATAGGAAGGGAGTAGGCGTCTTTTTCTGTCACTCCGTTAAGCTTGCGGGTATCCAAGCAAAGTCTTGTCTTTCCGTTTGCTTTTTTGACGATGGTGACCGGAGAGCTCCACGAACTTTTGCTTACCTCAATCACACCCAGTTCTAGCATACGATCTAACTCTTTATTAAGGTCTTTTTGAACCGCAGGTGAGACTGGATAGTACCGTTGCTTAATTGGCTTGGAACCTTTCGTAATGTTAATCTCATGCTCATGTAAATTGGTACTTCCTAGTCCATTTTTGGTAAACGACGGAAACATTTCAACTATTCTACCTAATTTCTTTCGTTCTGTACTTGACAAACTATGAGAATTTGTATTTCTAGATTCTTCACAAATTTCATTTATCGCAACGGTCGGGGTAATATTGAATTTAATCCAGAAAACCATTCCTAAATATAAGAACGAATTAAGTGTAGGTACAATACAAAATTTTATCATTTCTGTTCTCTCCCCGAACGTGACATGCAACCAAACATATCCCTCAATTCTATTATCCGTCCCATCGGCTGTTGTAACATGAGAAATTAGTTTATGAAATTTTATGTTTTGGTTTTTTAGAAACTCTAGTGACCCTTTACCTAATATACTAATTGTAGCACCACTGTCAAGAAGACCAGTAACTTCTTTTAATCCAATTTTAATATCGACGTGTGGGCGTGGGTCATTGATTGATTTGGTTTTAATGTAACTTGAAACACAATTTTTAAGAAGAGTACGCTTTGCTCTAAAATAGCTTTCGATTCTTAAAATTTTCTTAGATCTAGGATTAAAATTCAATGTTTTATTTCGTAATTCAATATTCTTATAATTATTATTATTTACAATGGGGTTTAATGTGAAGGATTTTGATTGTTGGATTTTTTGGATTCCAACTTTTGGTTGTTCCCTCCGAGGCGTGATTCCTTCGTTTGATCCACACTCGGAAACTTGTTTCCCGACTGGAATTTTGGACAGTTAGAACAACTTGGCTTGCGGACATTGCGAGCACCGCAACCAAAACAAAATATGTTCAGGAAAGGTTTTGAGCAATCTTCATACCTACGCCCCAAATCTTTACAATTCCAACATACTGCGAAATTCTTGTTTGATTTGTCGGAATTTCGAAAATCTTGTGTCGTCTTTATGGATTCTACCGTCTCTAGTGACATTATTAATGGGCTGGTTGGATTGCTCCTGGCGGTACATTGGTTCTTGCGGTCGATCATTACTCAACTTTTGCATTTGCAAATTGATCTCATTGATATTTGGTCTTCTCCTGTAACCCATAACTTCTCATATTCCTGACAAAGAACGCGAAGCTTCAGGATTATTGGATTTGTAAACCCAGTACTAATCCTCAGCTTTTTTCGAAAGAAAAAGGTAGAGAACTTTCATTAGATACTCACTTGCAATTTGCTCTAGTCTATATATAAAGTCATGAACATTTAGACTACCAGTACCATCGAATGATAAATTCCACTTCTGTCGAATTTTGTAGAAATTATCAACACGGAACTGTGGATCTTGAACTGGTTGGGCTTGTCTCTGAAATATGTCATCATTATTCGGTTGATTTTCGAAACGATTTCTCATCGGTCGAGGCTCACTTCGATTAAAAGTTTGTTCAGCTGAAATTAGGTTGGAAATGTATTACACTTATTATCCAACAAAAAGAGACAGGTTTTTTGGTATCAATAATAATTTATTAATTCCATAAATAAAAATATCAAAAACACAATATTTGGATCACTAAGGATCATTCTCAAGTGTTAGAACACTGAAACTAATAATGAGAAAAATTATATAAATTAAAATTGAATATAACATACAATAAAAGAAAACTTACTATAGTTTGATAATTATTACATTAAAATTAAATTTTAAAATCAAACTCCATCTTAGGAATTGACTCAATATACACCCTGCGCCATTGAAATATTCGGTTTGAATTTTTAAAGTAAATTTTGGAAATACCACCGTTTGCTTCAAAAGTAGATGGCAAAAATGATAGATTCTGATTATCAAAACAATTTTTACACTATTCCGAATATATTCAAATAAAAAGAACGGTAATCCGCCATTTTAGACCTACATAACGTCGGATAAGGAATATTACCGCCCTACCTCGTAACAATTTGGTAGGTCTTTACAGTGTTTTTAACAAAATTTTATCAATTGAAAAATAGTTTTTTGTTGACAATGGTAATTTTTATTCAAAATAAGAATTAACAGAACTAAAATAATTCATCTCAACGAAAATATTTTGAGAGAAATTGAACTTTTTAAAATCAATGATTAATAATTCAGCCCTTGGCTTTTATGGTGGCCTTAAACTCGATCAGCATTGAATTCTAAAGTTTGATTAAATAATATATTGTTATTTCTTCAAACCAGACTTTTTCTATAAGTTTTTTCCGCTCTTTGGCACTTTTCAGCTTGTAATTTGTAATCTTCTTTCCCATGAAGGACCAAATATTTTCAACAATATTGAGGTTAGGACTATTTCCTGTCCAGGATAACGACTCAATCACCAAGCTATTTTTAAATTCGGCTACCTAAACAAAAAATAAATTAAAATTAAGCATTCTTACTTCACAAATAACATCAATAACTCGCGGAGAGGAATCATCATAGAAGAGTGGAATACCGATGTATTGAGTCGGGTCCTCAATAGTCACGATTCAGGTTTCGATAATTTTTTTATATTTTCCTCCGCTTTCTGAACTATCCAGAAGGCTTAGTGATCAAACTCCAAAGGCTGTTATGGCTCTCCAGGCCATAACATATGGTGAATTTTTCACTGTCGGCGAAATACATTCTGTTAAATACCGTTTGCCTTTTCGTCGCCGAACCCTTGTCCTTACATCGGGTCAAAAGATATTGAATTTGGATTTATCCGAGAATATGAACCAACGCCAGTCCCTGGGCATTCAGGTTTTTCATTATATTGCGAATTTGAGGCTTGCAGCTGCCATTTTTGCTGTCAGTAATGATTTCCTCGCAGGTCGACAAGCATATAAACCAAGTTCCTTTTAATAGTATGAACTGAAATAGTGTCGGTTGTTGCTATTAGAAGCTAACTTCTCAGCTCCAAAGCCGTAGCAAACCTTTGCTTAAGATCTAAATATCTGAAATTCGATTTGTTGAAACAGAAGTTCTCCTCTTTGCATCAGAGCCAAATTATCGTTTGATTTTCGGAATAGTGCCTTAAAAACTTTCTAACTGCTGTTTGGTTACACTAAATTACTCTTGCAATTTGTGAATGTGTGTACTTTTTGCCTTTGCTTGCAAAATTTTGGCTTTTTCGTTAGCATTTAATTTAGAGTGACACTTTGTAAAATAACTCTTTTACTACTTAATTGAAACCGAATGAATATTTCACCCTTAGTTTGGTTTTAAAAACCTAATAAGGCGTGAAATATGCTGAAAAATAAAAAAAAATAAAAAAAAAAATAGCGAATGTGGTAAAATCTAGGAGAGAATTCCATGAAATAGTAAATAATCGAAATCGAACATTTCAATGGCGCAGGGTGTATAAAAAATGAAAAATACAAATTAAAATATTGTTTTTTCCCCCACAAAATACTTTCTTAACAATATGTATATATTATTAATTTTCAATAAAAATAGTTTAAATTTATATAAATATATGAAAATTGATTACAAAATTAACTACTTTTTTACCACTAATTGAAACGATATGTTCACATAAGCTTTTCAATAAATTCTAAAAATATTTTTGTCAAGTCATACAACATCGTAAAGTAATACCATAGACAATCATAATAGATCTCTCATTTGACTAAAAACAGAAAATAAAAACAAAAATTTTCCATTCAAATATTATCGGTGTATTGCCAAATACATACTGCCAATGTAGTGTAAGTTTTTTGTTTGATTTTTATTTTACTTGCGGGATTCGAGACGGCGGTGCCATCTTACGAAACTATAGTAACTACTGCAAGTTTGAGCTGATATATGAACCAAAACTGAAACTTTTGGAACTTAATTGGGTCTTTACTGAGTATATATTTTATTCAATAAAATTATACTTGAAAGACAAAGAAAAGTATCTACAATGAGCTTATTATGTTAACACCAAATCAAATAACAAATACATTATGCATATTTTGTGTGTTTATTGTAATTGTTGTTGTATGTGTGACTTTGCAAAGAATAAATCAAAAAAAAATTATTTTTACGTAAATATGTAGCTAGGAATATTTTTTCAGGAAAACATTTTTTTAGGCGAGTGGATGATTTTTAAATTTTGAAAATTTTTTATTTTCAATTTGGAATTTGTTTTTTTGTAAAACTGTATTTGGAAAAAGAAAAACTGCTGATTTTTTTTAAAACAAATGCACATGTGAATAAGCTAATCAAGTTATTAAACGTTTTATTATTATATGTGATTTGTTTAATGCATTTTGGGTGATAGATAAAGTTTGCTTAAATTGATTACATCCATTTTTTTGTGTTTTATTAATAGAATTCTCACTACAACGGACATCGGCGGGACCAAAAAAGTTGTCCGTTGTAGTGAGGTGTTTGTAAAACTGTATTTGATGAAACTGCTGATTTTTTTTTTAACAAATACACATGTGAATAAGCTAATATAATTATGTATAAATTTTGGTTTATTTAATTTTAATTAAATGTTTTTTATAAAATCTTAAGATTAACAAAATCAATAAAAAAACGATTATGTATCTACCATTATTTTCACCAAAATTGGTATAGAAATAGCTATGTTTCATTCTGAGTGGTTGTATATTCAGAATTTCATTTAAAAATCATTTCAAAATCCCGTTTTCATCACGTACATATGTTGAATGGAAGAAATAGACAAATCCCCTACTAATTGGACTTATTACAGAAATTTGTCTTTCAAATGGTAAGTTCTATAATAGGGCCAATTGATAGTAATAAGGCCAAGTGCTGGACACGGAATTCGAAAATGATTTACAATGAACTGCAATTCAATCTACAACTTCGATTTTCTCTATGTAACCTTTCATGCTATCTAAAAATATCGAGTTCTCATCTAGCGTTAAGCGTGATAAAAAAGGGCTAAATTTTCGAAATACCATTAAATCTTTTAATGAATTTTTAAGAGCAGCTGGTGCGGATGGAATTTTCTCAGTTTCAAATTTATTTGAATGTATGTATACAGATACACTATACACATATCAATCGCAGCGGTAACCGAATTACTAAAAATTTGTGTGGCGTAACATCCTCTCATTTTTGCAAAACTTTTGGTTCCACATTGTTAAGTGTAAGTTTCGGACACATTTTTACTGTAGTTTTTCCATCTAAGTCGTTCATTTTTCTTATTATTTCAAATTTTACTTGTCCCTCGATTGACTTAATATCATTTTCAGGTAATATATTCCTTACGGATTTAATAAAGTTTGGCGTATAATAAAATCTTATATGTTCACGCCGTTATGAACAAAATATGGATTTTCGACGGTTAAACCGTATCTTCTAAATAACCGACGATTGTTAGATCCTTGGTCACAAACAAACGCTCTGACCGATATAATACGATCATAGCATGCATCGAAAATTCGCCAAATAAAAGTAGGAAACAAACCACTTTTAATACCAGGATTGGTTAAGACCTGTGCTATAATTGAATTCTATGAAGATAAGAGTACTCGTCCTCCACTTTGTGTGAACGAGTACTTCCATCGGTACAAATGCCATCAATTTCATCGGATTGGATATTATATTCTAATGCCGGTTTAATGTAAATTTCATCAAAGACTAAATAAACACATTCTTTTTGAAAAACGTCATTTACTCCTTTCAATTATAATTTGAGGTTATTGAAGCTTTGGCAGTGAATTCCAATTATTGATTGAACTCCTTGACCGCAAACGAAAAACTAAGTCTCTCGAATAAGTATAATATTGAGGTGATTTGAAGAAAATGGATAATGCTACTTTCCTTTCCCGTTCTTCTCACATTTATCTAATTGATTTGTTTCGAAAAACCATGGAATAAAATGCTTTTGTTGTTTTGTTTGGGTTTTGGGGCACAGGAATATTCGGAATCATTTGGCAACTGCTGTTTTGTTGTACCGAACATTAAATTTTATTAAAGTACGTTTTAACATTAGCACTTACTGACAGAGCTTTTGTACAAGGCAGTAAATCTGCAATTAAAACATTATCATTAGGCGATGTCATATGTATCGATGACAAACTTGATGTAAGATTTTAGCCCAAATGAAGCGTTGGTTTTGCATTTGAAGTTAATATTTTATTTAATAAGCCAAAAGTCTGCCGTGCAAAATGTTTGCTACAAATAAAAAAAGTACCATGTCCGGGTTGAAAACCAATTAGCCTGTTCCAATTATAAAAGTTCTCGGATCCGCATTCGGGGTATATTATAAAATACACCGACGTACCTTCACAATTTGAAACAATGCATTGTTTTTTCCTAGGCATCCGCTGGAAGTTTGTAATTTAAAATATTTTATAACACTAATTATTTGAATATTAGCAATAGCCAATACAAGCACCTAAATTTTTTTAAGTAATACTGGGAACTGTATTTGGTGAAACCGTAAAATCAAATATTGAGCGCGTTTAATTGCAATGCAAAAAAAATCAAATACAACACGTATACACCATAATCAAATACACCTCGATCTGCGCGGTAGTTACGTTCTAAAAAAACAGCGCGCAATCCGAAATCGCGCACTGTGAATCCTATTTCGTATTAAATTAGGAGGATACCAAATCTTAAAATGCTCATGAAAAATTTATTCATTAAAATAAGTGTTTATTCAGTGACTACATAGTTATAGGTATTAAAAATAAAGTGAAACATGAACAAAAAATAAAAATTTAAATTAATTCATAACAATGTAACAAAAAACCTTTAAATCACTTCATTTTCACAACTATCTTCTGATGAATTTAAAATTGTCGCAAAGCGTTTTGTAAAAAAAATTGTTAATAATGATAGCTCACTATCTCTCGAATTATAAAGTTCATTATATGGCGCTAAAGTTACCGTCAAACGTCTACGGTATATTAAAGCACGCTCCAAATCAGGATCTAGGTGAATAGCTTCTTGACCAAGTTGATTGCCAAGTCTCAAAAATTCTGCTAATGCTTTGCTACTAAATTTTTTGTCTTGAACAATTTCGTAATCTTCATTCCCGTCATTTTCATCATTAATATTACCAATTAATGATTTTTCATCAATAAGTAAATAAGTCAACATGTCTTCAACAGAAAGATCTTCTTGAGTGCATTCTATAACTTCTGAAATATCTTCTGATGCTATATCATCAAATCCCCACCAATCGTTTTCTCAATTTCCACCAGTGCTGGCATATCGACAACAGCTTCTCTGATACATCACTCTGGCCATATTTTTTCCAAACAGCATTCATTGTTGAGTTCTTTACCTCATCCCACACAAATTTAATATTTTTTACGGCATCTAAGATGTTGTATTGTTGCCAATATTCACGAATTGAAAGGCTGTCTGGTCCACCAGCAGCTTCAATCAGTTGCAAAAAAGTTCTTCTAAGATAATAAAGTTTAAATGCAGCAATTACACCCTGGTCCATGTGTTGATTTAACGAGGTTGTATTCGAAGGAAGAATTATTACCTTAACATTTGGATGCAAATCAGCCAAATGCGCTGGATGATTTGGTGCGTTATCAAAAATGAGCAAAATCGACTTGGATGACTTGGTGCGTTATCATTGGAATGGATGACGTGGTGAGTTATCAAGAATGAGCAAAAATGTTTTAATTTTTGCAGTAAGTCTCAGCTTCTACGCAAAAGCATTTTAAAAACCAGTCTTCGAAAATCTTACCTGTCATCCAAGCTTTCTTGTTCGATTTCGAATGAACTGGCAGGAAACTTTTTGAAATTTATTTAAAAGCTCGAGGATTCTCAGATTTATAAGGCAAAATTATAACGCTTGGTTCTTATAATCACCAGCGGCATTTTCACATAGCACGAGTGATAATCTATCTTTTGCAACCAGCGAAATTTTGGGTCAGTTTTCTGATCATGCGGTGTAAAACGTTATCACGTCAATATATATTCCAAAACTTCGTTTAAAAATCATTTGAAAATTTCATCAAAATCAGATAAGAAATGGCCAAGTTTCTTCCTAATGGGCCATATTCCAGAACTTTATCTAAAAATCATTTTAGAACAACATTTCTATCATGCATGCTAAATTTCATCAAGATCGGATAAGAAATGGCCAAGTTCCTTCCTAATTGGCCATATTCCAGAACTTTGTCTACAAATGGTTTGAGAATCCCATTTCAATTGGAAATGCCGAATTTCATCAAAATCGGATAAGAAATTGAAGCCCAATAAAATTTTTATAAAAAAAAAACCACAAATCCTCACTACAACGGACAACTTTTTTGGTCCCGCCGATGTCCGTTGTAGTGAGAATTCTATTAATAAAACACAAAAAAATGGATTTAATCAATTTAAGCAAACTTTATCTATCACCCAAAATGCATTAAACAAATCACATATAATAATAAAACGTTTAATAACTTGATTAGCTTATTCACATGTGCATTTGTTTTAAAAAAAATCAGCAGTTTTTCTTTTTCCAAATACAGTTTTACAAAAAAACAAATTCCAAATTGAAAATAAAAAATTTTCAAAATTTAAAAATCATCCACTCGCCTAAAAAAATGTTTTCCTGAAAAAATATTCCTAGCTACATATTTACGTAAAAATAATTTTTTTTTGATTTATTCTTTGCAAAGTCACACATACAACAACAATTACAATAAACACACAAAATATGCATAATGTATTTGTTATTTGATTTGGTGTTAACATAATAAGCTCATTGTAGATACTTTTCTTTGTCTTTCAAGTATAATTTTATTGAATAAAATATATACTCAGTAAAGACCCAATTAAGTTCCAAAAGTTTCAGTTTTGGTTCATATATCAGCTCAAACTTGCAGTAGTTACTATAGTTTCGTAAGATGGCACCGCCGTCTCGAATCCCGCAAGTAAAATAAAAATCAAACAAAAAACTTACACTACATTGGCAGTATTGTATTTGGTATTGCATATACGTATTATATTTGCAAAGCATTCTAAAATTATTGCCTTATAAAATACACAATACAACGATACATTGGAATTATCAGAAGTTTTTGTTTTTTTCCTTTAGTTACTATGAAATGAGAAATCTAGTATGAATGTCTATGGTAATACCAATCGTTTACAAACAAACGTTAAAAAACTTGGAAAAGCTACCAAAATAAAAATAAAAAATATGAAATATGATGAACAGTTGGTCAAGAATGAATAAAAGCACTGGTTCAAAAATAAATAAGTATAAAATTAAAAAATTAGAATTGCGAAACATAGATGGCACTATTTTTATTTAATAAACAATTATTATCGCATGAACGAGCAAGATATTTGTTATAATAAAGTGACCGTGTATATATAGAAATAAACTCATTATGGAAGAATTACATTAATACATTTAGTAAACGTCTTACAACATCTCTTACATAATAACTTGAATCAGGATGATTTTGAAAATATATATGTTTCACAAATCATACGTAATAAAAATTTATTTAATAAGGTCAAAAAACGCTTAAGTAATAAATTTTCAAAACTCGTTCGGAATAAGAGGGATAGTGAATCAAGAATGATTAATAATTTATTAAAATTCGATAACAGTAGTGTTGTTAACCTAACAAATATTGTCGTTCCGAGTGATATTCTTAATTTGCTTAGTTTGGGACCAAAATTTGCATTATCATTTAGTAATAATAACACTCCAATATATGAATTACTTGCGGACATTGAATTTACTTTGGATAAAATCCCGAATTATAGTGCCGTTCAAAATTGTAGATTTGACATACTTAGTGAAGTGTGTAGTTACATGAAATCAAAAAACAAAAATTCAGAAATTCAAACTTATTTCATTAAAACAGCACACTCTTTAAGCTCGTTCGTTTGTGGTGAATTAACTGAATTGATATTGAGTTACTATTCCGATAATTGAGTTATTATTCACATAATTAAGCTACTGAAGTGAATTGGTCGTTCGTTTGCTACAATTCAGAAAAATGTCAAATTGTTAAAAAGTAATTGGGTTGTGTTATAAAATAATTAAAATTTAAAGTTACTCAATCATTTTCTAGGATTAATTATTTTTGTGTGTCACATTACATTTTCTCATTTGCAAATTCTTCGTGATTTCCGAAATTCACATATTCGATCAAATCGTCATCCATTATAACAGAAAAATAATTTAAAATTCTCTAAATATCCTGGCTTCTTCGATGCGTAAAACAAAATAATGTCAAAAAACAACAAAAACAATTATCTGAATTATCTATACAAGCAAAATTATTATTCAGATAAATCAGTAGCTCAATATTTTTAAGTGAAGTGAAGCATACCAAACGAACGGGCAAATCACTTCAGTTAATTCAGTAAATTCAGATAATTCAGTTAATTCACCACAAACGAACGCACTTTATGCACTCGATTTCTTAAATTATAATATTAAATAGTGATAAAAGCAAGAAAACAGTGATAATGAACTCTGACGAATACACAGGAAAAATGAACGAACTTTTATCTGATAGTAATGTTTATGTTAAACTGAACAAACCACTTAGAATTATTAAAGAGTTGGAATTTAAAATTAAACAGTTGCATAGAACACAACAGATAACTGAGGAAATAAAAAATTATATTATTTGTAAACATCCGATTACTCCTAGAATATATGGACTTCCAAAATTGCACAAACCTAACATTCCATTAAGACCTATTGTCTCAAATATTAACGCTCCATCTTATTTTGTATCTAAATATTTTGCTAATATTCTTAAAACTCTAGTAATAAACAGTAATTATAATGTAAAAAATTCATTGGATTTTAAAGAGAAAATTGATGGTACTGTTATTAACGATGAAGATACCCTTTTCTCATTTGATGTAGTCAGCCTATTTACTAATATTCCAACACAAATTGTTATTGATTTAATTAAAATGAGATGGTCTGAATTAACTAATGTTACAAATATCAAACAAAACGATTTCATAGAGATTCTTGAAATAATTATCCGTAAACACAATTTTTTCATTTTTAAGAACGAATTATATAAACAAATTTCTGGGTTAGCGATGGGAAATCCACTTTCTCCAGTGTTAGCCGATATTGTTATGGAACGTCTCTTTGAACTATCATTAAAAAAACTCTCAGTACAACCATCCATCTTAATTAAATATGTTGATGATATTTTTATAATATTACCAGAAGAATATATGAATGAGACCAAACAGGTTTTTGAACAGTTCCACACCAATATTCGTTTTACAACTGAAAAAGAAATTGATCACAAACTAAATTATTTGAATTTAACGTTAATTAATAATAATCATACCATTATAACAGATTGGTATAAAAAACCTTCTTCATCTAACAGACTGTTAAACTTTTTTTCGAATCATCCGTTTTCTATGAAAATGAACACCGCTAAAAATCTTGTTTCTAAAATATTCACATTAAGTAATGAAATTTTTCATGAAAAAAATACTGAAGTTATCAAAAATTTACTTTTAAATAACAACTACCCATTACAAGTTATTAACAAAATTATTAGAGATTCCATATATAAATCCAATCAAGAAATCAAAACACTAGATCTGAATAATGCATTCATAGAGGATAATAATGAAAACGTTAATGCTATCATACCGTTCATTCCGTTACTTACTCCTAATATTCAGAAAAGCCTCAAACAAGTAGGAGTGGATAGAATATCGTACAAAGTATCAAATAAATTACAGAATTATTATACAAAACTCAAGGATAAAATAGATATTTTAACAAACAATAAATTGTTATTTATTTAATTTATTTTTTAGATTTAATTTATTATTTTAAGCAAATAATTTATTTATTTAAATTTAATTTATTTAATTTAATTTTATTTTATTTTAATTTAATCACCAATTTGGTGTTTTCATAACACCGTGCGAGGTAGGCGACATGTCGCCTTGTTGAATTTTGAGAACGGACTGAGAAGTGAGAATCGATTAATTTTATTTTTTAAATTTTATTTTGTTTTGTTTGTGTGTAGTGTTGCGTGTGCTGCGATTGGTCCAGCAAAACAAGCGAGGGGGAAGTTAACCCACTACACATGTGAGTAGGAATGTGCGCTGCCCAGTTTGTAGTGGTTCATTGGGTGAACCGCTACAATATAAATAAACAAACCCATGTAGTCTATGAAATAAAATGTTCATGTGGTAAAAAGTACATAGGACACACAGAAAATCAAATTAGAACAAGAATACAAAAACATCAGAGTGATATCCGTTGTGGAAACACACATATAGCATTAGCACAACATGTGATTAATTCAAAACATATCCCAGATTTCAATAAGTTCAGGTTACTGTTTAGGGAAAAGAATAAAAAGAAAAGGGAGTTTTTGGATAGCCTAAGTATTTTATCCGATAAAGACTGTTTGAATTTCAAAACTGACACGGAAACTATTAACACAGCTTATAAATTTTTGATACATAATTACAAAAGTTCATTAATTAACAACAACATATTTAAATTTAGTTTAGTTTTTTGTTTTATAATTGTTGAAAGAACATGGTGCACTACAGTAACAATAATTTAGAAAATAGTTTTATTTAACGATTAAAAAACTTTCTGAGTTTATTTAGATTCACCATTATCCGCCCCAATGTTGATAAAATTGGTAATTGCTGTTTATATTGACAATTTATCTACATAAATTAGGTAAAGCTCTTCCATAATGAGTTTATTTCTATATATACACGGTCACTTTATTATAACAAATATCTTGCTCGTTCATGCGATAATAATTGTTTATTAAATAAAAATAGTGCCATCTATGTTTCGCAATTCTAATTTTTTAATTTTATACTTATTTATTTTTGAACCAGTGCTTTTATTCATTCTTGACCAACTGTTCATCATATTTCATATTTTTTATTTTTATTTTGGTAGCTTTTCCAAGTTTTTTAACGTTTGTTTGTAAACGATTGATATTACTTTACGATATTGTATGACTTGACAAAAATATTTTCAGAATTTATTGAAAAGCTTATGTGAACAAATCGTTTCAATTAGTGGTAAAAAAGTAGTTAATTTTGTAATCAATTTTCATATATTTATATAAATTTAAACTATTTTTATTGAAAATTAATAATATATACATATTGTTAAGAAAGTATTTTGTGGGGGAAAAAATAATATTTTAATTTGTATTTTTAATTTTTAGGCATCTCAACTCAAGCGAAGCGCTAGAGCGAGAGAGATGCATTATATCCCCGCTATTGATGTCTGTTAACAAGTATTAAGTCGAAAAGTACTTATCCGATTTTCATGAAACAAAGACAGACTTATAGACCTTGATGAGATAAGAACAAAATGGTATGGCTAAGCTCTTTAGGTGGTCGGACTCCAAAGTTATAGACGCTTAAACATTTCCTTTACAATACATTCACGTAAAAAACAAACAAAAAACAATGAAAGTTCATAATAGAACCAAAAACGAACAAAAATGTTTATACATGTTCAAAAATTTTTTTTCCTTTCAATGAATGAAAATGATTTTGTTTGAATGGATGTATGTATATAAAGTAGTGTATATAAACTAGTAAGTATGCAATGTATATAAACTATTTTTCTGTAAGTGTTACTTATATTTTCTACTGTTTTTGATACAAACTACAATTTAACACTAGAACTACCGACCGGTTAAATGACCGGTTATACATTTATTAAATTCAATTTTTTTAATTATTAATATTTTTGTGGGAATCTGTGTAATGGCTTTTAATATGACAACAAAGTAATTATGTTAAAATTCATCATAAACATCCAAAAACATATTAACATAATAATTAACAAAATTGAATTCAATAAATGTACAATTCGTCATTTTGACGGGTGGGGCTTCTAGTGTTGAAATTGAAATATGTAAAGATTATACGGGGTTACGAGTTACGACAATAATACTTACAGAAATATGTAGTAAATTTTATGTTGTGTTTATACCGCAAATACTACGGCTTGTATAAAAGCGTTTATTTTTAATTACGATAGCTAAAATATCGTATACATACATATACATATGTATTTGCTAAAAAATAAAAAAATTCAATTTATCGTCTTAAATTAAAAATTATCAACGATGAATTGAAATTTTGTATTAAAACTGTTAAAATTTTAAATTCTGTTCTTAGTAAATGCACGATGTCATGGCTAGTTCTCGACGCTCCTTCTCAATGTGTACCGGCCTTAATGGTATATGTATATGTAGATATTATATAGACGGAATTGTTGAGATGCCGGTAATGCGATTACATCCTGTAATGGGTTTCCTACTTTTTATATATTGAATCAATTCCTAAGATGGAGTTTGATTTTAAAATTTAATTTTAATGTAATAATTATCAAACTATAGTAAGTTTTCTTTTATTGTATGTTATATTCAATTTTAATTTATATAATTTTTCTCATTATTAGTTTCAGTGTTCTAACACTTGAGAATGATCCTTAGTGATCGAAATATTGTGTTTTTGATATTTTTATTTATGGAATTAATAAATTATTATTGATACCAAAAAACCTGTCTCTTTTTGTTGGATAATAAGTGCAATACATTTTGAATAATTACAAAAATTTAAATCACTCCAACATTATCAAAAAATTATTCGATAGAAATTAGGTTGGCTCTGCGAAAATCTTGCTGAAGACGACGAAGCTCCATTTGCGAAAAGAAATCCTGCACTGAATCTTTTATTTTACCTGGCTCCTGGTTTCGATCAAGACGTATTTTACCTATGTTACTTTGTTGTTGTGTTGGTGTAATGTTGGCTCCAGTTTGATTTCTTTCCTTGTGTAAAGAAGTATCGGCTGTTAACTGATCAATTTTCTCTTCAAAAGAGCTAGTTGCTACATTTTGAGTTTGCGCTATTTCTGGTGAAAATCGCTGTTCAGGATTTTGATAGTCGATCCAAAATTTATTAATAAGCACGTCTCCAATTACTATGTGAATTTGAAAGAATTTAATTCGCCCCTATTGTGTTGGGTAATCGATTAGTTCGATCCTTGTAATGGATTATTTTAGCATAAGCAATAGTTACGAAATGTTTTAGAGGTGGTGTCGGTTGCTCTTGTAGTGCCTTTGAAAATGCAATGTATCTATTTCAACACTCCTCAATCTCGCTGTGAAAGTTTTCTTGCACGTGTGATAATTTAGGTTTAATATATTTGTCTAACTGTTCTGCGTTGTACCTATTCATCAAGAAATTCCTTGCATCAACTGCGTTACTAGATAAACCTCTTACTAGGTATTCAACCTCTAGTTCGGGATTTGACAAATTGGTAAAGTAAGTTTCAGCATCCATTTTAAATGTAAAAAACAAAATTAATCAAACAAGAAACGGAATGAGATATGCAAATAAATAGTAATATGCAAGCAAGGTAAGAATTCTTTAAGTAATAAAGAACTATAACTATAATAAAGTCCCAAAAAAGTGACAATCCAAAAAAAATTTAGGTAAATGAATAAAATATTGGAATATTACCGAATAACGTCAACCAAATATATATAATAAAGTAGAATCGAAATCAAAAAAAAGTAAATAATGATATATAAAAACAAATAGTAATGATAATAATATTATGTAATTCAATAAGTATTTTATATTATATAATCTTTGTTAGTGGTGATGTTAGTGAATGCAAATTTAAAGCGGACACCCAATACGAGATGAATTAATGTGCATTATTAACGGAATTGTAATGACAAAGACCACGATGGAAACCTCAATGAGATCACATTTACATAAATCAAAGAGATACAATACAGTAATCCTGTACACTCAATCTTTGAATTACGTAGCGGAATCCATCACTATATTCCACCGCAAACACAATCAAAAACAATTTTTAAATTCAACATCATTCCAGAATGCCTATGCAGAAACGGTAAAAAGTTACCAACTGAAAACCATGAAATCATCATGCATCAACAGCTAGCATTTCCCCGCACTCAATACACAATCCAGAATAACATTAAATTCATCAAAAAAAACTGATAATTTTTGTATTTATAAGAAAAGCTGTATTAAAAAAATAAAAATGTGTATTTGTATATGTGTAAAAGAAAACGTTGACCACCCGCTAGAAATAATAAAATGTAAGTTAAGTTAAAATAATTACAAAAAAATGTACGCGGTACTTTCGGCCAAACGTGTTAAGCAGAAAAGCTGCTTGGATATCTTCTTAGGATTACCATTTTAATTTTTTTTTTTTATTTTTTTTTTTAATGCTGCCAATGGCTTTGTTCTTGAATCTTTCTACATAAGAAACTAACAAGAAGTAATCAAATCTTAAGCTAAAATTATTACATATTTTAAGTCTTAACCAATGGTAATACTTATTTGGTTGGTGCTCACAATTTAATTAATTTAGATTATATGTACTTATACATACATATGTATAACAACAACATTTAATAAATTTACAGGTTCACAGATTCATCAGTCCGAGTGGATCTGTTCTTTTCAGTCGCCTAAATCGTGGCTGTTTTAATATATCCCTGGCCAATTCGTTGGGATGCGCTTCTAGTTTTGAATAATATTTAGAACTGAATTCTTTAATTGTTTCTTTAATGGTTTTAATCCCAAGGTCATCATGTATATTACTATTTCGAATGTACCACGGAGCATTAGTAATACTTCGAAGTATTTTCGCTTGAGTTCGTTGCAGAAGCTCTCTGTTTGAAGCGCTGGTGGATCCCCATAACTGAATACCACATGTCCATATGGGTTTGATTATCGCTTTGTACAGTAAAACTTTATTGGCTAATGACAACTGAGATTTCCTTCCCATCAGCCAATACATTTTGGAAAATGTCATTTTTATTTGGTTGCGCTCAGTTTCACCATTTTAATGAAATAACATTTAATGCAACTCACATGTTTTCAACAAAACGTGTGCTTAATCAAATCAAACTGTTAAAGGAACCGTACTGAACGTTTCGCAACCTTCAGGTCCCTGTTTCGGCGCCATTTTGTTACTTGCTTCTATGTTCGGCTAACATGAATCGCGTCTTGAGGATAGATCCCAGCGGAAATTTGGGTGGTTCATTGCCGACATATATTATGTGAAGCACAACAAAAAATTCGTGTCTTCATTTTTAACTATTACAAACTGGATAACAAAAACAACATAAATGCATTTAAAAGAAAAAATGTTTAAAATCAGAAAAGCTAGTAGGGCATGCGCGTAGTTTATCAACGGCCTGCTCTGCATTTGTATAACCAGCCGTAACAATCAGAGAAGCATCCATCGTATTTCGGCGGGCCAACCAGATTTCTCGTTTTCGAGCAAAGATTAAAAAATAAGCCTGTGTCGAAAGTGTTTTTGGCAGCTCTAGGAAGAACTCAACTCAACTTAGAAATAATCGAATTACACCAAAACATTAAAACTTGAGAGCAAAGAAAAAAAAAACGAAATTTTTATCATATTGGCAAAAATGTATTTTTATCTTAAATTCTAATCAGCTTATCATATATTCCACGTTCATCGTTGGTATACAAATATACGGAAAATAAACAAAACATCCTAGATCCATATTCTCATCACAGTCAAATACATAAATTATCTAATCGTAATAAAAATATTATTTCATTCCAAATCTGTATATGGTCCACCACTCATCCTTTTTTAGTAAATATACAGAATAGGAAATTCTTTTTTTTTTTTTTTTTGTTCTTGAAAAACAATTCTTTTGTCTTTTATCCAATCCATTTTCACTTCAATTATTTTCATTCCATTTTTATTTTGGATTTTCCTCTGGAACTATTTTTCATCTTTCATTAAATTCTATAAATCCTTTCTTTCTAATATATTTTTGTTTTTGTTGTACTTCTATACTGATGCTACTGTACCAAAATCATCTATCATATTCTCATTTCTCAAGCCCCCAATAATAATCGTAATAATATTAATAAGATGAACATCCCCATAAAATTTGTATTTAGTATTGTTGTTGTTGTTGTTGCGTAGCTGGTTCTTTCCTATGTTATATTATCGTACATAAATTGTGTTACAGTAACTAGAGAAGAGTTTTGGGGCTGAATAAATATATGTCACTGATTTAAGAAAAGGATGGATGGAAATTTGTTGATGATGATGATGATGATTTTTTTTTTTTTATTTATTTCCAATCCGTTTTTTTTTTATATTTCATATACGGAGATTTTCCAGAATTCCTTTTTGTTGGTTTCCGCATCTACAATGTGCGATGATTAAAGCTTAGATGATGATAAAATGTTGATGGGAAAAATGATGATGTTGATGATGGAGAAATGGATCATCATCATTGAATTACAATTTATTTCCAGTTTTTTTTTTTTTTTTTTGTATGTTGTATATTTGTATACTAAGTATAATATTCTTTTGGGTGATGAATTCATTCTCATTGACACCATATGTCACCAAATGCTATTATCACATATATTAGACTTTTAATATGCCAACCAGTTAAAGCCACATGTAATTTATGAATTTTTCGATTTATCCTTTTTTATTTTGTCATTCGGTTTTTGCTTCCGTTTTTGGTATTACGCGTGAATGTTTGTTGTGTACTATATGTGTGTCTGTACCAAAAGGGATCATTTCGAATATGAAACGTATATTAGAGTAATATTTAATTTATGTGACATTAAACCATATAGGCTTATTTAGCTGTAATCTCAAAATAAGTGTGTAAATTGCAGACTGTAACATGCAGACGTCCACACATGTTTAAATATTTTTGTTATTGCTGTTTCCAATCAATTTAATACTAAATAAGCCTACAAGCATTCGATATCCACTACCCAATGAAATTGCCGGGACAAAATTCACAAGAAGTAAAAAAATCTTCAACAAATAATCCAATAATTGGATTCGAATTCTGGGAAAACGGAATGAAAATACATCAAGATAATTCCAAATTTAATGTGAAATTAACTGTAGGATTATTAATTGGAAAATTTTCACTTATATTTGTTTTATCCGTCTAAGTGCTCGCCACTATGTGAGTTGGTTTGGTTTTCAATTACATATCTGTAAATCAGATAAATATTGTGAATTCACGTATATAAATTAAAGTTCAATGTAAGGATTTTTTGGCGGCCAGTTTTCGTTTGAAAATAGAATTCAGTCGATTATTTTAATGGGATTAATAGAATTGCCGGCGTGACCCTAACGACCTTTGGAAGCACAAATAAAAGATTACTATAAACGATTTGTCCATCCGACCAAGGAAACATTTTTAAAGAAAGAGAATATCAATCCATTTTTAGGATAAGACTGCTAGGATTTTTCTGATAATTTCAAGAGCGAAATGGGAAGACAATAAATCGGGGCCTAAAATTCATTTTGTAAATTTTAAGTTCACGGCAAAAATATGTTCCTTAGAAAGATGTTTGGTTTTAAAATTAAAACTGGCAATTTCACGTTACAAAAATTAGAGGTAAGCAATTCATTTACCAATTTAAGACAACTACTTTATGATGCTGAAGTATATAAGCATTTTGAGGCAGTGAAAGAGTATTGAGGAGCAACAAGAATTTTTAAACATATTAGATCGCTGTATTTCGAATAATAATTATTTTAAATATCCGGATGTTTATTACAAGTAAAATTTGGCTTGGAGATGGGCAATTTAGTGTCCCCAATTTTGACAGATTGGAAAAATTATTTAATGTAAAATTACCAATATTTAAAAAGCAACCGACCTTCATTTATAAGTACGTATTGACGATATTGTTTTGGATATATCAGAAACGATACGGATATGTAACATGTAGGTTTTCAAATGGGTTAAAAATAAACTTAAATTGTCCGATGAAAAAGAAGATTCACTTTTATTAGACTTTAGACAAAATAAAAGAATGTTATACACCAAAGTTAAGAATTATGCAGTTATAGTTCGTATGAAGTAAGGTTAGAGAAATCAAGGCCCCCACCATTGGAGAAAAGATCCTTCTAGTGGGATACATCGATACTTTTGATTAAAGTAAGAATTGTTTCAACTAAAGTATGAAATAAGCAGCCGGGGCTGATATCTTTTAAAGTGACTTGGTTGGCACGGAATTTGAAAATGAATAATACAGTATTTTTTTGCCAAACTTCCAAAGAATACCTCTATGGCTGTCAATCGAACTAATAAAATAAATAAGCTAAGCAAACACCAAGATCAGGTTGGGTCAAACTATTAAATGAGAATATCAAAGAGAATATAATACGACGACAATGGACGGCGATGAATACTTAGGGTCTACCAAAGTTGAGAAAAAATTACATATCAACGATGAACTGTAATTTTTTTCAAGAAAATCTCTTGGGGCTAACAGGGTGTAGTATGATGACTATAAGTGAAAAAAAATTATTATCGGCCGTCGATTTGTTCCTAACTATTTCTAAGCATTTATCAGGATTGCCAATGGTGCCGTGCGATGAAGTGGGACCAAACGATGAATTGTAATTTTTTTCAAGAAAATCTCTTGGGGCTTGTTCTTAAAAATTTTAGAATACAGTTTTACTTTAAAATCGGTAACTGGTCTGTTGAGGGTCCCGCTAATATGATGACCACTACAAATCATCTATACATACACACATAAGACCTAATATTCACTTTCAAGAAGGCATCACTACGATGGCCTGTCTCATTGGCCATTGAAAATCCACCAACAAAAATGTTAGTATACGGTTTTACTTTAAAATCGGTAACCGGTCTATTGAGGGTCCCGCTATTATGATGACCGCTACAAATCATCTACTAGACATACACACACAAGACTTAATATTCACTTTCAGGAAGACATCTCTACAATGGCCTGTTTCATTGGCCATTGAAAATCCAACAAAAAAATGTTAGTATACGGTTTTACTTTAAAATCGGTAACTCGTCTGTTGAGGGCCCGCTAATATGATGACCGCTACAAATCATCTACTAGACATACACACACAAGACTCAATATTCACTTTCAGGAAGACATCTCTACAATGGTCTGTCTCATTGGCCATTGAAAATCCATCAAAAAAATGTTAGTATACGGTTTTACTTTAAAATCGGTAACTGGTCTGTTGAGGGTCCCGCTATTATGATGACCGCTACAAATCATCTACTAGACATACACACACAAGACGCAATATTCACTTTCAGGAAGACATCTCTACAATGGCCTGTTTCATTGGCCATTGAAAATCCAACAAAAAAATGTTAGTATACGGTTTTACTTTAAAATCGGTAACTCGTCTGATGAGGGTCCCGCTAATATGATGACCGCTATAAATCATCTACTAGACATACACACACAAGACTTAATATTCACTTTAAGGAAGACATCTCTACAATGGCCTGTCTCATTGGCCATTGAAAATCCATCAAAAAAATGTTAGTATACGGTTTTACTTAAAAATCGGTAACTGGCCTGTTGAGGGTCCCGCTAATATGATGACCGCTACAAATCATTTACTAGACATACGCACACAAGACTCAATATTCACTTTCAGGAAGACATCTCCACAATGGCCTGTTTCATTGGCCATTGAAAATCCAACAAAAAAATGTTAGTATACGGTTTTACTTTAAAATCGGTAACTCGTCTGTTAAGGGTCCCGCTAATATGATGACCTATACAAATCTTCTACGAGACACACACGTACAAGACTCAATATTCACTTTAAGGGACACATCTCTACAATGGCCTGTTTCATTGGCCATTGAAAATCCAACAAAAAAATGTTAGTATTCGGTTTTACTTTAAAATCGGTAACTGGTCTGTTGAGGGTCCCGGTAATATGATGACCGCTACAAATCATCTACTAGACATACACACACAAGACTCAATATTCACTTTCAGGAAGACATCTCTACAATGGCCTGTCTCATTGGCCATTGAAAATCCATCAAAAAAATGTTAGTATACGGTTTTACTTAAAAATCGGTAACTGGCCTGTTGAGGGTCCCGCTAATATGATGACCGCTACAAATCATTTACTAGACATACGCACACAAGACTCAATATTCACTTTCAGGAAGACATCTCCACAATGGCCTGTTTCATTGGCCATTGAAAATCCAACAAAAAAATGTTAGTATACGGTTTTACTTAAAAATCGGTAACTGGTCTGTTGAGGGTCCCGCTAATATGATGACCGCTACAAATCATCTACTAGACACACACACACAAGACCTAATATTCACTTTCAGGAGGACATCTCTACAATGGCCTGTTTCAATGGCCATTGAAAATCCAACAAAAAAATGTTAGTATACGGTTTTACTTTAAAATCGGTAACTCGTCTGTTGAGGGCCCGCTAATATGATGACCGCTACAAATCATCTACTAGACATACACACACAAGACTCAATATTCACTTTAAGGAAGACATCTCTACAATGGTCTGTCTCATTGGCCATTGAAAATCCATCAAAAAAATGTTAGTATACGGTTTTACTTTAAAATCGGTAACTGGTCTGTTGAGGGTCCCGCTATTATGATGACCGCTACAAATCATCTACTAGACATACACACACAAGACGCAATATTCACTTTCAGGAAGACATCTCTACAATGGCCTGTCTCATTGGCCATTGAAAATCCATCAAAAAAATGTTAGTATACGGTTTTACTTTAAAATCGGTAACTGGTCTGTTGAGGGTCCCGCTAATATGATGACCGCTACAAATCATTTACTAGACATACACATACAAGACCTAATATTCACTTTCAGGAAGACATCTCTACAATGGCTTGTCTCATTGGCCATTGAAAATCCACCAAAAAAAATTTTAGTCGGTAAAATCGGTAACTCGTCTGGTGAGGGTCCCGCTAATATGATGATCGCTACAAATCTTGTACTAGACATAGACATACAAGACCTAATATTCACTTTTAGGAAGACGTTTCTACAATGGCCTGTTTCATTGGCCATTGAAAATCCACCCCAAAAAATGTTAGTATACGATTTTACTTTAAAATCGGTAACTGGTCAGTTGAAGGTCGCGTTAATATGATGACCAATACAAATACTAGACATACACACACAAGACGTAATATTCACTTTCAGGAAGACATCTCTACAATGGCCTGTTTCATTGGCCATTGAAAATCCAACAAAAAAATGTTAGTATACGGTTTTACTTTAAAATCGGTAACTGGTCTGTTGAGGGTCCCGCTAATATGATGACCGCTACAAATCATCTACTAGACACACACACACAAGACCTAATATTCACTTTCAGGAGGACATCTCTACAATGGCCTGTTTCAATGGCCATTGAAAATCCAACAAAAAAATGTTAGTATACGGTTTTACTTTAAAATCGGTAACTGGTCTGTTGAGGGTTCCGGTAATATAATGACCGCTACAAATCATCTACTAGACATACGCACACAAGACTCAATATTCACTTTCAGGAAGACATCTCTACAATGGCCTGTCTCATTGGCCATTGAAAATCCATCAAAAAAATGTTAGTATACGGTTTTACTTAAAAATCGGTAACTGGCCTGTTGAGGGTCCCGCTAATATGATGACCGCTACAAATCATTTACTAGACATACGCACACAAGACTCAATATTCACTTTCAGGAAGACATCTCCACAATGGCCTGTTTCATTGGCCATTGAAAATCCAACAAAAAAATGTTAATATACGGTTTTACTTTAAAATCGGTAACTGGTCTGTTGAGGGTCCCGCTAATATGATGACCGCTACAAATCATCTACTAGACATACACACACAAGACTCAATATTCACTTTCAGGAAGACATCTCTACAATGGCCTGTTTCATTGGCCATTGAAAATCCAACAAAAAAATGTTAGTATACGGTTTTACTTAAAAATCGGTAACTGGCCTGTTGAGGGTCTTGCTAATATGATGACCGCTACAAATCATTTACTAGACATACACATACAAGACCTAATATTCACTTTCAGGAAGACATCTCTACAATGGCTTGTCTCATTGGCCATTGAAAATCCACCAAAAAAAATTTTAGTCGGTAAAATCGGTAACTCGTCTGGTGAGGGTCCCACTAATATGATGACCACTACAAATCATCTACTAGACATACACATACAAGACCTAATATTCACTTTCAGGAAGACATCTCTACAATGGCCTGTTTCAATGGCCATTGAAAATCCAACAAAAAAATGTTAGTATACGGTTTTACTTTAAAATCGGTAACTGGTCTGTTGAGGGTCCCGGTAATATGATGACCGCTACAAATCATTTACTAGACATACGCACACAAGACTCAATATTCACTTTCAGGAAGACATCTCCACAATGGCCTGTTTCATTGGCTATTGAAAATCCAACAAAAAAATGTTAGTATACGGTTTTACTTTAAAATCGGTAACTGGTCTGTTGAGGGTCCCGCTAATATGATGACCGCTACAAATCATCTACTAGACATACACATACAAGACCGAATATTCACTTTCAGGAAGATATCTCTACAATGGCCTGTCTCATTGGCCATTGAAAATCCATCAAAAAAATGTTAGTATACGGTTTTACTTTAAAATCGGTAACTGGTCTGTTGAGGGTCCCGCTAATATGATGACCGCTACAAATCATTTACTAGACATACACATACAAGACCTAATATTCACTTTCAGGAAGACATCTCTACAATGGCTTGTCTCATTGGCCATTGAAAATCCACCAAAAAAAATTTTAGTCGGTAAAATCGGTAACTCGTCTGGTGAGGGTCCCACTAATATGATGACCACTACAAATCATCTACTAGACATACACATACAAGACCTAATATTCACTTTCAGGAAGACATCTCTACAATGGCCTGTTTCAATGGCCATTGAAAATCCAACAAAAAAATGTTAGTATACGGTTTTACTTTAAAATCGGTAACTGGTCTGTTGAGGGTCCCGGTAATATGATGACCGCTACAAATCATCTACTAGACATACACACACAAGACTCAATATTCACTTTCAGGAAGACATCTCTACAATGGCCTGTCTCATTGGCCATTGAAAATCCAACAAAAAAAATTTTAGTCGATGAAATCGGTAACTCGTCTGGTGAGGGTCCCACTAATATGATGACCGCTACAAATCATCTACTAGACATACACATACAAGACCTAATATTCACTTTCAGGAAGTCATCTCTACAATGGCCTGTTTCAATGGCCATTGAAAATCCAACAAAAAAATGTTAGTATACGGTTTTACTTTAAAATCGGTAACTGGTCTGTTGAGGGTCCCGGTAATATGATGACCGCTACAAATCATCTACTAGACATACACACACAAGACTCAATATTCACTTTCAGGAAGACATCTCTACAATAGCCTGTCTCATTGGCCATTGAAAATCCAACAAAAAAAATTTTAGTCGATGAAATCGGTAACTCGTCTGGTGAGGGTCCCACTAATATGATGACCGCTACAAATCATCTACTAGACATACACATACAAGACCAATATTCACTTTCAGGAAGTCATCTCTACAATGGCCTGTTTCAATGGCCATTGAAAATCCAACAAAAAAATGTTAGTATGCGGTTATACTTTAAAATCGGTAACTGGTCTGTTGAGGGTCCCGGTAATATGATGACCGCTACAAATTATTTATTAGACATACACACACAAGGCTCAATATTCACTTTCAGGAAGACATCTCTACAATGGCCTGTTGGCCATTGAAAATCCATCAAAAAAATGTTAGTATACGGTTTTACTTTAAAATCGGTAACTGGTCTGTTGAGGGTCCCGCTAATATGATGACCGCTACAAATCATCTACTAGACATACACACACAATACTCAATATTCACTTTCACGAAGACATCTCTAGAATGGCCTGTCTCATTGGCCATTGAAAATCCACCAAAAAAATGTTAGTATACGGTTTTACTTTAAAATCGGTAACTGGTCTGGTGAGGGTCCCACTAATATGATGACCGCTACAAATAATCTACTAGACATACACACACAAGACTCAATATTCACTTTCAGGAAGACATCTCTACAATGGCCTGTTTCATTGGCCATTGAAAATCCAACAAAAAAAAATTTTAGTCGGTGAAATCGGTAACTCGTCTGGTGAGGGTCCCACTAATATGATGACCGCTACAAATCATCTACTAGACATACACACACAAGACTCAATATTCACTTTCAGGAAGACATCTCTACAATGGCCTGTCTCATTGGCCATTGAAAATCCATCAAAAAAATGTTAGTATACGGTTTTACTTTAAAATCGGTAACTGGTCTGTTGAGGGTCCCGCTAATATGATGGCCGCTACAAATCATCTACTAGACATACACACACAAGACTCAATATTCACTTTCAGGAAGACATCTCTACAATGGCCTGTTTCATTGGCCATTGAAAATCCAACAAAAAAATGTTAATATACGGTTTTACTTAAAAATCGGTAACTGGCCTGTTGAGGGTCCCGCTAATATGATGACCGCTACAAATCATTTACTAGACATACGCACACAAGACTCAATATTCACTTTCAGGAAGACATCTCTACTATGGCCTGTTTCATTGGCCATTGAAAATCCAACAAAAAAATGTTAGTATACGGTTTTACTTAAAAATCGGTAGCTGGCCTGTTGAGGGTCCCGCTAATATGATGACCGCTACAAATCATTTACTAGACATACGCACACAAGACTCAATATTCACTTTCAGGAAGACATCTCTACAATGGCCTGTTTCATTGGCCATTGAAAATCCAACAAAAAAATGTTAGTATACGGTTTTACTTTAAAATCGGTAACTGGTCTGTTGAGGGTCCCGCTAATATGATGACCGCTACAAATCATTTACTAGACATACACATACAAGACCTAATATTCACTTTCAGGAAGACATCTCTACAATGGCTTGTCTCATTGGCCATTGAAAATCCACCAAAAAAAATTTTAGTCGGTAAAATCGGTAACTCGTCTGGTGAGGGTCCCGCTAATATGATGATCGCTACAAATCTTGTACTAGACATAGACATACAAGACCTAATATTCACTTTTAGGAAGACGTTTCTACAATGGCCTGTTTCATTGGCCATTGAAAATCCACCCCAAAAAATGTTAGTATACGATTTTACTTTAAAATCGGTAACTGGTCAGTTGAAGGTCGCGTTAATATGATGACCAATACAAATACTAGACATACACACACAAGACGTAATATTCACTTTCAGGAAGACATCTCTACAATGGCCTGTTTCATTGGCCATTGAAAATCCAACAAAAAAATGTTAGTATACGGTTTTACTTTAAAATCGGTAACTGGTCTGTTGAGGGTCCCGCTAATATGATGACCGCTACAAATCATCTACTAGACATACACACACAAGACTCAATATTCAATTTCAGGAAGACATCTCTACAATGGCCTGTTTCATTGGCCATTGAAAATCCAACAAAAAAATGTTAATATACGGTTTTACTTAAAAATCGGTAACTGGCCTGTTGAGGGTCCCGCTAATATGATGACCACTACAAATCATCTACTAGATATACGCACATAAGACTCAATATTCACTTTCAGGAAGACATCTCCACAATGGCCTGTTTCATTGGCCATTGAAAATCCAACAAAAAAATGTTAGTATACGGTTTTACTTAAAAATCAGTAGCTGGCCTGTTGAGGGTCCCGCTAATATGATGACCGCTACAAATCATTTACTAGACATACGCACACAAGACTCAATATTCACTTTCAGGAAGACATCTCCACAATGGCCTGTTTCATTGGCCATTGAAAATCCAACAAAAAAATGTTAGTATACGGTTTTACTTTAAAATCGGTAACTGGTCTGTTGAGGGTCCCGCTAATATGATGACCGCTACAAATCATCTACTAGACATACACACACAAGACTCAATATTCAATTTCAGGAAGACATCTCTACAATGGCCTGTTTCATTGGCCATTGAAAATCCAACAAAAAAATGTTAATATACGGTTTTACTTAAAAATCGGTAACTGGCCTGTTGAGGGTCCCGCTAATATGATGACCGCTACAAATCATTTACTAGACATACGCACACAAGACTCAATATTCACTTTCAGGAAGACATCTCCACTATGGCCTGTTTCATTGGCCATTGAAAATCCATCAAAAAAATGTTAGTATACGGTTTTACTTTAAAATCGATAACTGGTCTGTTGAGGGTTCCGGTAATATAATGACCGCTACAAATCATCTACTAGACATACACACACAAGACTCAATATTCACTTTCAGGAAGACATCTCTACAATGGCCTGTTTCATTGGCCATTGAAAATCCAACAAAAAAATGTTAGTATACGGTTTTACTTTAAAATCGGTAACTGGTCAGTTGAGGGTCCCGCTAATATGATGACCGCTACAAATCATCTACTAGACATACATACACAAGACTCAATATTCACTTTCAGGAAGACATCTCCACAATGGCCTGTTTCATTGGCCATTGAAAATCCAACAAAAAAATGTTAGTATACGGTTTTACTTTAAAATCGGTAACTGGTCTGTTGAGGGTCCCGCTAATATGATGACCGCTACAAATCATCTACTAGACATACACACACAAGACTCAATATTCACTTTCAGGAAGACATCTCTACAATGGCCTGTCTCATTGGCCATTGAAAATCCAACAAAAAAATGTTAGTATACGGTTTTACTTTAAAATCGGTAACTGGTCTGTTGAGGGTCCCGCTAATATAATGACCGCTACAAATCATCTACTAGACACACACATACAAGACCTAATATTCACTTTCAGGAAGACATCTCCACAATGGCCAGTCTCTGTGGCCATTGAAAATCCAACAAAAAAATGTTAGTATACGGTTTTACTTTAAAATCGGTAACTGGTCTGTTGAGGGTCTGGGTAATATGATGACCGCTACAAATCATCTAATAGGCATACACACACAAGATTCAATATTCACTTTCAGGAAGACGTCTCTACAATGGCCTGTCTCATTGGCCATTGAAAATCCAACCCAAAAAATGTTAGTATACGGTTTTACTTTAAAATCGGTAACTGGTCTGTTGAGGGTTCCGGTAATATAATGACCGCTACAAATCATCTACTAGACATACACACACAAGACTCAATATTCACTTTCAGGAAGACATCTCTACAATGGCCTGTCTCATTGGCCATTGAAAATCCAACCCAAAAAATGTTAGTATACGGTTTTACTTTAAAATCGGTAACTGGTCTGTTGAGGGTCCCGGTAATATGATGACCGCTACAAATCATCTACTAGACATACACACACAAGACTCAATATTCACTTTCAGGAAGACATCTATACAATGGCCTGTCTCATTGGCCATTGAAAATCCACCAAAAAAAATTTTAGTCGGTGAAATCGGTAACTGGTCTGTTGAGGGTCCCGCTAATATGATGGCCGCTACAAATCATCTACTAGACATACACACACAAGACTCAATATTCACTTACAGGAAGACATCTCTACAATGGCCTGTTTCATTGGCCATTGAAAATCCAACAAAAAAATGTTAATATACGGTTTTACCTAAAAATCGGTAACTGGCCTGTTGAGGGTCCCGCTAATATGATGACCGCTACAAATCATTTACTAGACATACGCACACAAGACTCAATATTCACTTTCAGGAAGACATCTCTACAATGACCTATTTCATTGGCCATTGAAAATCCAACAAAAAAATGTTAATATACGGTTTTACTTTAAAATCGGTAACTGGTCTGTTGAGGGTCCCGCTAATATGATGGCCGCTACAAATCATCTACTAGACATACACACACAAGACTCAATATTCACTTTCAGGAAGACATCTCTACAATGGCCTGTTTCATTGGCCATTGAAAATCCAACAAAAAAATGTTAGTATACGGTTTTACTTAAAAATCGGTAACTGGTCTGTTGAGGGTTCCGGTAATATAATGACCGCTACAAATCATCTACTAGACATACACACACAAGACTCAATATTCACTTTCAGGAAGACATCTCCACAATGGCCTGTTTCATTGGCCATTGAAAATCCAACAAAAAAATGTTAGTATACGGTTTTACTTAAAAATCGGTAACTGGTCTGTTGAGGGTTCCGGTAATATAATGACCGCTACAAATCATCTACTAGACATACACACACAAGACTCAATATTCACTTTCAGGAAGACATCTCCACAATGGCCTGTTTCATTGGCCATTGAAAATCCAACAAAAAAATGTTAGTATACGGTTTTACTTTAAAATCGGTAACTGGTCTGTTGAGGGTCCCGCTAATATGATGACCGCTACAAATCATCTACTAGACATACACACACAAGACTCAATATTCACTTTCAGGAAGACATCTCTACAATGGCCTGTCTCATTGGCCATTGAAAATCCAACAAAAAAATGTTAATATACGGTTTTACTTTAAAATCGGTAACTGGTCTGTTGAGGGTCCCGGTAATATGATGACCGCTACAAATCATCTACTAGACATACATACACAAGACTCAATATTCACTTTCAGGAAGACATCTCCACAATGGCCTGTTTCATTGGCCATTGAAAATCCAACAAAAAAATGTTAGTATACGGTTTTACTTTAAAATCGGTAACTGGTCTGTTGAGGGTCCCGCTAATATGATGACCGCTACAAATCATCTACTAGACATACACACACAAGACTCAATATTCACTTTCAGGAAGACATCTCTACAATGGCCTGTTTCATTGGCCATTGAAAATCCAACAAAAAAATGTTAATATACGGTTTTACTTTAAAATCGGTAACTGGTCTGTTGAGGGTCCCGGTAATATGATGACCGCTACAAATCATCTACTAGACATACATACACAAGACTCAATATTCACTTTCAGGAAGACATCTCCACAATGGCCTGTTTCATTGGCCATTGAAAATCCAACAAAAAAATGTTAGTATACGGTTTTACTTTAAAATCGGTAACTGGTCTGTTGAGGGTCCCGCTAATATGATGACCGCTACAAATCATCTACTAGACATACACACACAAGACTCAATATTCACTTTCAAGAAGACATCTCTACAATGGCCTGTTTCATTGGCCATTGAAAATCCAACAAAAAAATGTTAGTATACGGTTTTACTTTAAAATCGGTAACTGGTCTGTTGAGGGTCCCGGTAATATGATGACCGTTACAAATCATCTACTAGACATACATACACAAGACTCAATATTCACTTTCAGGAAGACATCTCCACAATGGCCTGTTTCATTGGCCATTGAAAATCCAACAAAAAAATGTTAGTATACGGTTTTACTTTAAAATCGGTAACTGGTCTGTTGAGGGTCCCGCTAATATGATGACCACACAAGACTCAATATTCACTTTCAAGAAGACATCTCTACAAATGGCCTGTTTCATTGGCCATTGAAAATCCAACAAAAAAATGTTAGTATACGGTTTTACTTTAAAATCGGTAACTGGTCTGTTGAGGGTCCCGGTAATATGATGACCGCTACAAATCATCTACTAGACATACATACACAAGACTCAATATTCACTTTCAGGAAGACATCTCCCCAATGGCCTATTTCATTGGCCATTGAAAATCCAACAAAAAAATGTTAATATACGGTTTTACCTAAAAATCGGTAACTGGCCTGTTGAGGGTCCCGCTAATATGATGACCGCTACAAATCATTTACTAGACATACGCACACAAGACTCAATATTCACTTTCAGGAAGACATCTCTACAATGGCCTATTTCATTGGCCATTGAAAATCCAACAAAAAAATGTTAATATACGGTTTTACTTAAAAATCGGTAACTGGTCTGTTGAGGGTCCCGCTAATATGATGACCGCTACAAATCATCTACTAGACATACACACACAAGACTCAATATTCACTTTCAAGGAGACATCTCTACAATGGCCTGTTTCATTGGCCATTGAAAATCCAACAAAAAAATGTTAGTATACGGTTTTACTTTAAAATCGGTAACTGGTCTGTTGAGGGTCCCGGTAATATGATGACCGCTACAAATCATCTACTAGACATACATACACAAGACTCAATATTCACTTTCAGGAAGACATCTCCACAATGGCCTGTTTCATTGGCCATTGAAAATCCAACAAAAAAATGTTAGTATACGGTTTTACTTTAAAATCGGTAACTGGTCTGTTGAGGGTCCCGCTAATATGATGACCGCTACAATTCATCTACTAGACATACACACACAAGACTCAATATTCACTTTCAGGAAGACATCTCCACAATGGCCTGTTTCATTGGCCATTGAAAATCCAACAAAAAAATGTTAATATACGGTTTTACCTAAAAATCGGTAACTGGCCTGTTGAGGGTCCCGCTAATATGATGACCGCTACAAATCATTTACTAGACATACGCACACAAGACTCAATATTCACTTTCAGGAAGACATCTCTACAATGGCCTATTTCATTGGCCATTGAAAATCCAACAAAAAAATGTTAATATACGGTTTTACTTTAAAATCGGTAACTGGTCTGTTGAGGGTCCCGCTAATATGATGACCGCTACAAATCATCTACTAGACATACACACACAAGACTCAATATTCACTTTCAGGAAGACATCTCTACAATGGCCTGTTTCATTGGCCATTGAAAATCCAACAAAAAAATGTTAATATACGGTTTTACTTTAAAATCGGTAACTGGTCTGTTGAGGGTCCCGGTAATATGATGACCGCTACAAATCATCTACTAGACATACATACACAAGACTCAATATTCACTTTCAGGAAGACATCTCCACAATGGCCTGTTTCATTGGCCATTGAAAATCCAACAAAAAAATGTTATCATAGTATACGGTTTTACTTTAAAATCGATATCTGGTCTGTTGAGGGTCCCAGTAATATGATGTCCGCTACAAATCATCTACTAGACATACACACACAAGACTCAATATTCACTTTCAGGAAGACATCTCTACAATGGCCTGTCTCCTTGGCCATTGAAAATCCACCAAAAAAAATTTTAGTCGGTGAAATCGGTAACTGGTCTGTTGAGGGTCCCACTAATATGATGACCGCTACAAATCATCTACTAGACATACACATACAAGACCGAATATTCACTTTCAGGAAGACATCTCTACAATGGCCTGTCTCATAGGCCATTGAAAATCCATCAAAAAAAATGTTAGTATACGGTTTTACTTTAAAATCGGTAACTGGTCTGTTGAGGGTCTGGGTAATATGATGACCGCTACAAATCATCTAATATGCATACACACACAAGACTCAATATTCACTTTCAGGAAGACATCTCCACAATGGCCTGTTTCATTGGCTATTGAAAATCCAACAAAAAAATGTTAATATACGATTTTACTTTAAAATCTGTAACTGGTGTGTTGAGGGTTCCGCTAATATGATGACCGCTACAAATCATCTACTAGATATACACACACAAGACTCAATATTCACTTTCAGGAAGACATCTCTACAATGGCCTGTCTGATTGGCCATTGAAAATCCACCAAAAAAAAATTTTAGTCGGTGAAATCGGTAACTCGTCTGGTGAGGGTCCAACTAATATGATGACCGCTACAAATCATCTACTAGACATACACATACAAGACCTAATATTCATTTTCAGGAAGACATCTCTACAATGGCCTGTTTCAATGGCCATTGAAAATCCAACAAAAAAATGTTAGTATACGGTTTTACTTAAAAATCGGTAACTGGTCTGTTGAGGGTCCCGCTAATATGATGACCGCTATAAATCATCTACTAGACATTCACACACACAAGACTCAATATTCACTTTCAGGAAGACATCTCTACAATGGCCTGTTTCATTGGCCATTGAAAATCCAACAAAAAAATGTTACTAAACGGTTTTACTTTAAAATCTGTAACTGGTGTGTTGAGGGTTCCGCTAATATGATGACCGCTACAAATCATCTACTAGATATACACACACAAGACTCAATATTCACTTTCAGGAAGACATCTCTACAATGGCCTGTCTGATTGGCCATTGAAAATCCACCAAAAAAAAATTTTAGTCGGTGAAATCGGTAACTCGTCTGGTGAGGGTCCCACTAATATGATGACCGCTACAAATCATCTACTAGACATACACATACAAGACCTAATATTCATTTTCAGGAAGACATCTCTACAATGGCCTGTTTCAATGGCCATTGAAAATCCAACAAAAAAATGTTAGTATACGGTTTTACTTAAAAATCGGTAACTGGTCTGTTGAGGGTCCCGCTAATATGATGACCGCTATAAATCATCTACTAGACATTCACACACACAAGACTCAATATTCACTTTCAGGAAGACATCTCTACAATGGCCTGTTTCATTGGCCATTGAAAATCCAACAAAAAAATGTTAATATACGATTTTACTTTAAAATCTGTAACTGGTGTGTTGAGGGTTCCGCTAATATGATGACCGCTACAAATCATCTACTAGATATACACACACAAGACTCAATATTCACTTTCAGGAAGACATCTCTACAATGGCCTGTCTGATTGGCCATTGAAAATCCACCAAAAAAAAATTTTAGTCGGTGAAATCGGTAACTCGTCTGGTGAGGGTCCCACTAATATGATGACCGCTACAAATCATCTACTAGACATACACATACAAGACCTAATATTCATTTTCAGGAAGACATCTCTACAATGGCCTGTTTCAATGGCCATTGAAAATCCAACAAAAAAATGTTAGTATACGGTTTTACTTAAAAATCGGTAACTGGTCTGTTGAGGGTCCCGCTAATATGATGACCGCTATAAATCATCTACTAGACATTCACACACACAAGACTCAATATTCACTTTCAGGAAGACATCTCTACAATGGCCTGTTTCATTGGCCATTGAAAATCCAACAAAAAAATGTTACTAAACGGTTTTACTTAAAAATCGGTAACTGGTCTGTTGAGGGTCCCGCTAATATGATGACCGCTACAAATCATGTACTAGACACACACACACACACAAGACATAATATTCACTTTCAGGAAGACATTTCTACAATGGCCTGTTTCATTGGCCATTGAAAATCCACCAAAAAAAACTTTAGTCGGTGAAATCGGTAACTCGTCTGGTGAGGGTCCCACTAATATGATGACCGCTACAAATCATCTACTAGACATACACATACAAGACTCAATATTCACTTTCAGGAAGACATCTCTACAATGGCCTGTCTCATTGGCCATTGAAAATCCACCAAAAAAAATTTAGTCGGTGAAATCGGTAACTCGTCTGGTGAGGGTCCCACTAATATGATGACCGCTACAAATCATCTACTAGACATACACATACAAGACTCAATATTCACTTTCAGGAAGACATCTCTACAATGGCCTGTTTCAATGGCCATTGAAAATCCATCAAAAAAATGTTAGTATACGGTTTTACTTAAAAATCGGTGACTGGTCTGTTGAGGGTCCCGCTAATATGATGACCGCTACAAATCATGTACTAGACACACACACACAAGACCTAATATCCACTTTCAGGAAGACATCTCCACAATGGCCTGTTTCATTGGCCATTGAAAATCCATCAAAAAAATGTTAGTATACGGTTTTACTTTAAAATCGGTAACTGGTCTGTTGAGGGTCCCGGTAATATTATGACCGCTACAAATCATCTACTAGACATACACACACAAGACTCAATATTCACTTTCAGGAAGACATCTCTACAATGGCCTGTCTCATTGGCCATTGAAAATCCACTAAACAAAATTTTAGTCGGTGAAATCGGTAACTCGTCTGGTGAGGGTCCCACTAATATGATGACCGCTACAAATCATGTACTAGACACACACACACAAGACCTAATATCCACTTTCAGGAAGACATCTCTACAATGGCCTGTCTCATTGGCCATTGAAAATCCATCAAAAAAATGTTAGTATACGGTTTTACTTAAAAATCGGTGACTGGTCTGTTGAGGGTCCCGCTAATATGATGACCGCTACAAATCATGTACTAGACACACACACACAAGACCTAATATCCACTTTCAGGAAGACATCTCCACAATGGCCTGTTTCATTGGCCATTGAAAATCCATCAAAAAAATGTTAGTATACGGTTTTACTTTAAAATCGGTAACTGGTCTGTTGAGGGCCCCGGTAATATTATGACCGCTACAAATCATCTACTAGACATACACACACAAGACTCAATATTCACTTTCAGGAAGACATCTCTACAATGGCCTGTCTCATTGGCCATTGAAAATCCACTAAACAAAATTTTAGTCGGTGAAATCGGTAACTCGTCTGGTGAGGGTCCCACTAATATGATGACCGCTACAAATCATCTACTAGACATACACACACAAGACTCAATATTCACTTTCAGGAAGACACCTATACAATGGCCTGTTTCAATGGCCATTGAAAATCCATCAAAAAAATGTTAGTATACGGTTTTACTTTAAAATCGGTAACTGGTCTATTGAGGGTCCCGCTAATATGATGACCGCTACAAATCATCTACTAGACACACTCATACAAGACTCAATATTCACTTTCGGGAAGGTATCTCTACAATGGCCTGTTTCATTGGCCATTGAAAATCCATCAAAAAAATGTTAGTATACGGTTTTACTTTAAAATCGGTAACTCGTCTGTTGAGGGTCCCACTAATATGATGACCGCTACAAATCATCTACTAGACATACACATACAAGACCTAATATTCACTTTCAGGAAGACATCTCTACAATGGCCTGTCTCATTGGCCATTGAAAATCCATCAAAAAAATGTTAGTATACGGTTTTACTTTAAAATCGGTAACTGGTCTGTTGAAGGTCCCGCTAATATAATGACCGCTACAAATCATCTACTAGACACACACATACAAGACCTAATATTCACTTATGGCCTGTTTCAATGGCCATTGAAAATCCAACAAAAAAATGTTAGTATACGGTTTTACTTTAAAATCGGTAACTGGTCTGTTGAGGGTCCCGGTAATATAATGACCGCTACAAATCATCTACTAGACATACACACACAAGACTTAATATTCACTTTCAGGAAGACATCTCTACAATGGCCTGTCTCATTAGCCATTGGAAATCCACCAAAAAAAAATTTAGTCGGTGAAATCGGTAACTCGTCTGGTGAGGGTCCCACTAATATGATGACCGCTACAAATCATCTACTAGACATACACATACAAGACTCAATAGTCACTTTCAGGAAGACATCTCCACAATGGCCTGTTTCATTGGCCATTGAAAATCCAACAAAAAAATGTTAATATACGGTTTTACTTTAAAATCGGTAACTGGTCTGTTGAGGGTCTGGGTAATATGATGACCGCTACAAATCATCTACTTGACACACACATACAAGACCTAATATTTACTTTCAGGAAGACATCTCTACAATGGCCTGTTTCATTGGCCATTGAAAATCCAACAAAAAAATGTTAGTATACGGTTTTACTTTAAAATCGGTAACTGGTCTGTTGAGGGTCCCGGTAATATGATGACCGCTACAAATCATCTACTAGACATACACACACAAGACTCAATATTCACTTTCGGGAAGGTATCTCTACAATGGCCTGTTTCATTGGCCATTGAAAATCCATCAAAAAAATGTTAGTATACGGTTTTACTTTAAAATCGGTAACTCGTCTGTTGAGGGTCCCACTAATATGATGACCGCTACAAATCATCTACTAGACATACACATACAAGACCTAATATTCACTTTCAGGAAGACATCTCTACAATGGCCTGTCTCATTGGCCATTGAAAATCCACTAAACAAAATTTTAGTCGGTGAAATCGGTAACTGGTCTGGTGAGGGTCCCACTAATATGATGACCGCTACAAATCATCTACTAAACATACACATACAAGACCTAATTATCACTTTCAGGAAGACATCTCTACAATGGCCTGTTTCAATGGCCATTGAAAATCCAACAAAAAAATGTTAGTATACGGTTTTACTTTAAAATCGGTAACTGGTCTTTTGAGAACCGCGCTAATTGATGACCACTACAAATCATCTTCTAAACATAAACACATAAGACCTAATAGTCAGTTTCAAGGAGACATACACTCAATAATTTTTAATATGAAAAAGTTGATTTATTCAAGAAATTTGATTTAAGCTGTTGTGAGGTTTTTATATATAGTGGTACATTTTTATTAACACATCCAAATATTTACTATTAATTTGTAATTTTTAGTCCAAGTTGCGGTAAATGAGAGAATCTAGTGTCATTCACATGAGATAAGAGTAATTAATTTCATGGGTACAATCCAGAATACTCATTATTTGTAGTTTCCTGTTAGGTTAAGACGCGTCATCATCGATTGGTAAACCAGGAACGCGTAAATGCAGCAGATCCATGGTATATTATTTATAATTTAGATGTTGTAAAATAAACTTGAATCTGGAATAGCTTACAGCAAATAAACAATGATGAGTTTTTGATTTTAAAAACCCTCCAGCTATTACTAAAGTCAATTGGCCTTATTTATTTTTCAAATGGGAATAAAATTAATTGAGAATTAAGATTGATGAAATCATTTGTGAATCTAATTCTAGGTCCTTTAATAATCGTTGATGACTTTTTTGTTCTAATGTTAATTCAAATTTTATTAAAAATGAGTTGTAAAATAATTTTAAAATTAACTCTACATAAATAACAACAGCTTCCCAGACTCACTAAACTTAATTTTGCTGGGCCCATTATGTTGGCTATTTTATTTTCCGTTTCGTGTCTAGATAAAGGTTAAAAAAAGGTTGTAACAAAAAAACAAAATCACTACTTCGGGTCGTTAACTATTGTATTTAAATATTTCATTTTTATTTTTTTGCATCAACAGTCGTAATCTTCGCTGTTTGATCGCCTCGCCGTCCTCTATACAATATAAATAAACATAATAGACGAGTGTCATGTTAAAGTTTATAACCAACATGAAGTCACCTTTACTCAAAGTATAAGTAATTTAAAATTCACATAATTAAAATATTTTATTATTATTTATTATAATAAAAATTAATGAATTCATTCGCTTTTAAACACAACAAAAAATAATAAATTTCTATACGTTTCAAAATGTTTACCTCGTTTTATGCATTTGACTGCATTCATCTTATAAAAAATATAAAATAAGAGAATGCAAGTATATTTCTTACAGTTTTTAAAACCATTATTTTGTACTTTGCTTATATACAATACAAGTGTAGTGTATTATATTCTTCCTCATCTTCTTGGCTCTGTTAATTTTCTTACAAAATAAAAAATGGTAATTTGTTTTCTCAACGTGATATTTAAGAAAAATACGCAGAAAGAGTAAAGTCAAAATAAACGTTATAAAACAGAAATTCTTACTTGTTGCAGGTGCAATGCATAATCAATATATTATAAGAAAGAATATATACTTAAGACTTAAGAGAATAAACTACTTGGGTATGTTCTCAAATAGGTATATACGATCTTGTACAATGAAGAAATCATTTTTTTTCGGTATGATCGTGATCAAGAAAAGTAAAATCAGGTGTAATCGAACAAATTTATTATATAATCATATACATTTTATATGGCGGTGTAAGCCCCCTGCTCTGAAATTCCTCTGCTTCTAATGTTCATGTATATCATGTGATTCGACCCAAAAAAAATAAAAACTAATTTAGATCGTGCGAATATTTATCTAATTGCGCCAACTAATTTAATTAGTTCCAGATTCAATATTAAAAACTAAACTTATTTTTTTTTATTATTTTACCAGAATTATCTAGCGTAAAATATTCTTTACTATTACCAAGAAAACAATTCATATAATTGGAAAGGGATCTTCAGTAGCGCATGTACGTTTACTTTAAATTAATTCGTTACGTCTATACAAAACCAATTAAGTTTAATTATAATTTAATAAGAAATCTTGTTAATTCTTATACCGAATGCACTGTGGAATTCGAAATTATTTGAATCCGAATAATTATTTATGTCCATTTATCTATTATTGTTGGAGGTTGATTGAGATTGTTAACAATAATGGTATCCTGGCGACAGGAAATTAGTTTAAAGGTCTGTTGCATGTTGTAAAATATACCATGTCTTTGTTTTGAACTAAATCTAAATCTAAAATGTCTGAATCGGTTCGAACCTATAATATGTTATCGAAGTTATCAAATGTCCAAACTATAGTAGGTACTTTAATTTACAATGCAATACTTACTCTAAATTAAGAGTTGTGGTGAAAACCTGATTGAGGAACCATAGTTCATCTTTTTGTGTTTGATTAGAAAAAAAAACACTGTCTAGTGTCTATCAGTCATCCAACTAAACCAAAAATATTTTATTAAATTCGCCTGTGTATGCTATAAAATTATTACAGAGACTGACCAACTCAACTGCAACTCAACTTAGCTCGAATCAAATTTCAACCCCTTACTTAACGGCCAACTCAATCCTAAAATCAACTCGATTCGAAAGCCACACGCGTGTATGACCCAACTCAAATCAACTCAATATAACATCCGATAAAACCCTCAACTTGACCCGAATATTCTCCCCAATCAAACCTCTAACTCAAATCTAAATTAACATCATCTCAAACCCTTAACTCCAACTCAACCCCAAGCTCAACGTACATCTGAAACCTAAATCAACACGGTTCGAAAACTGCATACGTGGGCTCAATCTTAACTCGACCTCTGACCACTAAGTAGGTCACTCAGTAGGTGATTTAAGGACTACCTTAAATCAATTACAAACTCACGCCCAATTTAACTTACGATTCAACATAGTCTTAAAACTGCAAGCTTACTTGAACTCAACTCAAGCTCACTCTATTTCATTGAACTGAAGTTCACTAAACCCTAAACCAACCCCAACTCAACCCGCAAATGGAACTCAACTCAGTCCTCAACTCAACCGCAAACGCAACGCCCATTTCAATCGTCAAACCAGTGTTTGTAAAAAAAATACTCAACTGTTCACTAAACCCTTAGCCAACCCCAACTCAATTCGAGCTTAACCCCAGTTCAACCAGCAAATGGAATCCAACTCAACATTCAACTCAATCTTCAAAACAGCATATGTGCAAAATTGGAAAATATTTATATAAACAGTTTAAATGAGCAAGTTTCCGACACTCTTTACGTATATGTTCTAAAAGCTCTTCAATTCTCCGCCTTGATCCAAATCGGATACTATGGGTACAGGAGGCAGATATTCAGACAACCAGTCATTCAGATATCCAAACACCAAGATGTCCAGACATCGAGACAGACGGATTTATTGAATTTTTTTTTGCTTTTTCGGGCACATGACTTTGAAAACATCGAGGCAAGTGGTTTTGGACCAATAAAATAATTGTTCAGTTTTAACAGGGTTTCAATATGTTTAATCCTTTGGACAGCAGCGCGTTACTTTTCTAAAACCAGGGCATCTGGCCCAAAGATTATATAAATGGGCATATTACCGTAGCAATTTCATATGCACCATCCGTGGGTCCCTCTCATACCGTTTGAAGAGATTCAAAAGTCGTCGTGGACCGAAGCGTGTTATTTACAAGAAAAATCAAAATCCAATGTCATAAGCAGCAAATATATTTCTTCTTGGCTGTTATTGTTACAACTTATCGACTTTAAAGATTTGATTTTTAGGTTTATTGTTAACTCATCTACCATAATCTGCTACGTATGAGGTTAAGCTGAAAGTGGATTATGTAAGTGGGGTTGGTTTAGCATTATACAATTTTTGTAAATAAGTAAATAAAAACAAAAGGACCAGTATTGAAATGCTGTAAAAATGACCAACAATTTTGTTGATCCAAAACCACTTGTCTTAACGTTTTCAAAGTTTCTGAACTCGCAAACTGTCTGGACGTTTCTGTCTGGATGCATGGATGCATGGATGTCTGGATTATACCTATTGTATCGCGAGAACAGTTTGTCCGATTTGTTTTTTCCGCTAATCTGCTGCTATGGTCAAGGCATAGTACTGAAAAGCGTGTAGAAACTGTACGTCTCTTTTTGGTCGAATTCAGTTCCATTTACAGGGTTGAATTGGCGCTGTGTTGGATTGAGTTGAGATTGATTTGCTTTGAAGTTAAGTTGGATTTTGAGTTAATTGCGTTGGGGTTGAGTAAGGAGTTCCGATGGCGCGTTATTTTGGGGTTGTTTCGTGGATTGAGTTAGGCGTTGAAATTGGGGATAGGTTAAGGGTTCATTTCAAAGTTGATTTGGGTTTGAATTGGTGATTGAGTTGAGGGTTAATTTAATAATTATGTTGGGGATTGATTTGTGAATATGCTAGAGGTAGAGTTATAAATTCAGTTGGAGGTTGAGCTAAAGATTGATTTAAGAGGTTCATTTAGGGATTGATATTAAAGTTGAATTCATTTTCAGGGCCGAAGTCTTGATCTCTTTCGTATATGAACCACTTTTATAATCAGCGTCATCAAAATAATAAGGTTCCTCGAGCAACATTTTTTCTTGCGTTTCAAGAAACATAAGATTGAAATAACCGCTGATGCTGAGAAAATATACCACCAGGCTCGTGCGGCAAAAGATACGTAAATACGCTCTTTACCACATACGAACTCCGCAGACTGTCACCTATGATACATCAAGTGCAACATATATAGCCATAAATGAGATTTACGTAGGTGACCTAATGACTGGAGCTGATGCAATAAAGGACACGATCAAGCTAAGTGTCGTGGTTAATTTGATATCATCACGTTCAGGATTTCTACTCAGGAAATGCTTATCTAACGAGAAAGCCGCACTGAAAAATATTAATGCAACCAATAACCAACAAAACCTTTTAGAAATAGATAAATCCAGCAATGCAAGGGTGTTGGAACTGCACTGGAACGCCAGAAACGACTGCTACCAATTCCAAGTTAACTTATACGACCAATCTACGTTAACTAAAAGAAGAATTTTCTCAAAGACAAGTGGATTGTTTGGTTCTTTAGGATGGCTTGCAAGAGCGATAATCACAGTAAAGATATTTTTCCAAGCTTTGTGGGCAGAAAACGTTTAAATGGGATGATTAGTTACCAAACGAATTAGCAGCTAGATGGTTAAAAATACGGGACCACTTACCTAAAATTGAGCATATCAAGTTGGATAGTTACTTAAGTACAAGTTAAACAAGCATCCCATTAAATGGAATACTTTTGTCGGCAGCAGGATTGGAAAATCTTTATAAATGTGAATAGAGCACAGTGAAGACATGTACGCGATACCCATGATAATTCGGCTGATTGTGCTTCAAAGGGAATTGTTTCAGAACAAATACAAAGCTTTACTTTGTGGTGGAACGGTCCAAGATGGCTGACTACAATCAAGGGCTGCCCAAATGATACAAGAATATGGTCTTGCACAGTAGAAGAAATGTGCAGCCAATCACTAACCGTACATAAATTAATAAAACAAATATTTTATTAGATGACTTAATCAGATAGTTTTAACAAAACAGTTCGAGTTTTGGCTTATTGTGATTCACTAATATGAAAGTGAAACAACTACCAAACAATTCACCCTACCTGCTCAGTTCCGCATTGCAAAAAACTCGTTGTCTTTTATTTATTCATATATAACATGAACAATTCTAACCAGAGATCAAAATGATGAAATCTAGCCAATAACAGAAATTATAACGAGAAAATAGTATTTACGTTGCCGGACCGTCACTTGTGATGGCAACCCTATGCAGAAAATATTGGATTTTAGGTTAAAGCAATTTGGTTCGTAAAGTAGTTCATACTTGTGTAAAATGTGTCAAGTATGATGCAAAAGGACTCAAATACCAAGTTGGAGTCATGGGCTACATGTATATTTTCGTCGCTCTATCTACCAAAACTGTACATATTGAGCTCCCCTCTGATCCGACCACAAATACTTATATACCTACCCGCGGAAGTTTTACAGGGATAAATAACTTAAACGATATGTTTAAATTTTTACGCCAAATACTAATATGTTTTCAAATTTTTAGACTTCTTTCTTTAAGATTCTTTTTTTCCAGATTTCTTTCAAACGTATCCCCCTCAACGCACCACATTTTTGAGAACTCTGGGAAGCTGCTGTCAAAATAGCAAAATAACAGCTGCGAAGATTAACCGATGGACACGTACTCACTGTTGAAGAAATTACAACTAGTACCAGACTAGTTACCACCACAGAGAAAACTCAAAGAAAAGTTTCATGTTTTGGTGTCGATACACTTGTATTGACTCTCGGGTTAAAGTACGGGGGGGATATTTTGATATTTATACGTTTTTGGTAGAAATATTATAAATGATTGGTCTCTTCATTTTTTCTGATAAAAAGCCGAAAGAATCTATTGATTTTAATACAGACAAACTTTTCTTTCCAGAATTGACCATTCGACCATAAGAGGCGAAATAAGTCATATGTCGGTCAATTGTTCAGTCATTTGTTATTCTAATCCTTGCCAGAAAATAGTCGAAATTTAAAGTCGATTTTGTCTTTATAGATTTGACCTACATTTGACTAACTCAATAGACTGACAAAAAACGGCCGCATTAACTCTATTAAATAGTACCAACATTTATCTGTTGAAAATAGCTGGTATAGGTAAGTCGAAAAAGTTGGTCTTTTGTAAACCTGTTTTTTATTACAATCAACAGGCGGAATATGCTAGTCTATTTCAGGACTTGTCGTGGTTGTGATCATTTGTTGATCATTTGTCCAGCTATTTCGACTTTCAAAAGATTGACGAAATGGTAAAAACGTAATTGACAGTTAGTGGTGGTTTATAAATGCTGGTGTTTTAGATTGATCGAATGAACTCCAAAATGTAGATCTTTTTCGGTGGTCATTTTGTAGTCTTTTGTGATATTATTTAATGTTTTATTAAATGGACGAAATGAAATGGATAAGTAGAGGGCGGCCAGCAGCAGCAAGGAAATTTGTTTGCCGCTGCTGGCTGTTCTTCAATAATCTACTAAATTCCGTTCATTTAATGGAATTAGAAATAAGCTTACAAAAAACTACAAATGGTAACCTAATTAACCCTTGTGTGAACCCCACATTTTATTTTCACATTGGAAACACAAGGGTCCAGCCAGACCCCTATACGTTAAAATAAGTTTAAATAAATAAAATGTAAGTTTTATTTGAACAATTCAATTTTATTACCAAATAAAACTTACAGAATGAATTCAAAGCCTGAATAAACTAAAAAAATAAACATTTTTGTAGAATTGAAACCCTTTCTCTAAAGTTCCTCTTCATTCGTACATTTGAAGCATTTATAAATGCATTTAGAGTGTTGCAGGCATACTAAAGTCGAACATTTCACACAGTAAAAGCGAGTTTTGCGACGGGCCTTGTCATATTCATGGAATAATCGGCAGTCTCGTTTCATTTGGAGGACGTCGGCACCTTTTACCGTTGCCACAACTCGTGTTGTTGGCTGAAAAAAATTGTGGGATTTAAACAATTTGTTGTGATATGGACCGGTAATGGGCCACCGAGGAATGCTTCTATTGCTGATCGAGACGAAAATTGCTTTATTACTTGATGATTATTACATCGAGCTTCTATTTGCGGACAAACTAGAGTTTCTGAAAGCGAAAACAAAAATTTCCTGCGAGCATCTGTGTTTTTGTAATGGTTAGCTTCTTTGCGGATTCTTTGCTTCTTTTCAGCACAAAATTCGAAGAGACTATGACACTCCACGTGATAAAATACACAGCACAATCATCGAAAACGAATAAATAACGGGAACTCCGGAGAGATAAATATACAGTAAGATCATATACATATACATATTTAGTATAATTTCACATAAAATGTGTATGGGGTCTGGGTAGACTCTTGTGTTTCGAATATGACTAAAATTTTGCAAAGCCCTTAAACTCACAGCCACCCTCTATTTTTGGAAGTTTTCTTTCATATATCTGTTCAAAACTAGTAGCTTGAGGATATCTTGGAATATTTTGACGATAGCAGAATTATAAATATAAAAATAATGCAAACAAACCCAAAAAGGGTCTGGCCAGACCCTGGTGTCTCCAAGAGGGTTAAGTAGGTACATTTAAAAGTGTAATTTATATTAGTTGGAATTCAGAAATATTGGGTGTTTCCCAGCTGTTTGTCTCTCAATCGATTGACGGCATGAAGTTGAATAAGTGTAGGACTTTTATGGTGGGCATTTGATTCAGATTCAGGTGAAATTAAAATAATAGACTCATATTTTAAAACAAAGTTACAAATTCAATTTTATTTTGTATATAAATAATATACTCGTATGTTAAATTCATTTTTTTTATTAGACTTATAGGTAATATAATTATATATATGCTTGATGATCTTGATCTGGTTTGCTAGCTTTCCTATTTCCTTAGCGAAACCGCTCGGCAGCTCGTTTTACTGATTTCGAGTAATACCCCCTAAATCTCAAAAAGCTTTTTTAATTTTTTCTGCAAAGATATTAAGATTTATGTAATAAAAAGCATTAGATATGACTTCCGAACATTTAACGCAACGCATACCTATTATGCGTACTTGGACAAAAACTTGTACACAAAACCCTCAACCGTAACGATTACCTGGAGTTCACAAAATACAATATAATCAGGATAGTAACTGTTACTTGCCATATATACCGTTAACAACCATCATAAAAAGTGAAGTGGGTGAAATACAGCATGCAATGCCATCAAAAACCCACGTTGCAATCGGGCCACACCCAAATAAGAAACGATTAAGTGGAATAATTTCAGTCATCACCAGGAATCGAATTAAGAACCTCAGAGTGTCGGCAAGCTCCAAAGTTATTCTGCTAAAGAAAGTAGCTTGAATGAGAATATTTATAAAGCAAACAATTAAATATTGTTTTTAAATAAATCTACTATTATATAAAACCTATAAAATTAAAAGAGTCTAGAAATAAATAATTAACTGTAAAGAAACAACTCCATAATTTGTAGAAAACTACATATAGTATACAACAATTTAGAACCTAAAACACAGACATGCAAATTGAATTATGTATTAAGTGGTTAAAACCATGCCAATATACGTTTACTCGTTGACATACCCTTTCTAGTGTTGACTGCTCCCATCCAAGTAAATGGATTTAATGTGTCCGGATCAATTAATTTTAAAATTATATTGCGTATATTTCTATTTAATTACCTAAAAAGTAATCAAAATGTCTTCACGTTAATCAAAATATTCACATTAAATTTGTTGTACACGTATGCCGGGTGGTCTAATTAAAACGTTATCTATATATCTCGACTAATATATGTCCTAGTGAGCGATTGACGTTCGAAGAGGATAGTCGTGTTTTTGTTGTCCTCTTCGATAATTTGATTAATTTATTTTATTTAAAGTGTTTTGTGTTAAAAAAGTGTGTAAAGTGTTTATTAATATATTTAATTTAATTTTAGTTGTATTTAGTTAATTAGTGTTGTGAAATTAGTGAAGTGAAAATTAAATATGGAAAAAATGTAATCCACCGGGATGCATTTATCAGGCAATATTTTAAATTTATTATTAAAACAAATTTATTTGGTATTTAGCTTATTTTTTTTATTAATTTATTGTCGACGTTTCAACGGCTTTATTCCGTCATCCTCAGGACAATTTTTTTACAAATAAAAAAACATACAAATTTCAAACAAAATAACAAGTCCTTACAAATGTACATACTACTTGATTTGAAAAAACCCGTTGGTCATAAGTGTAAATTAATTTAGAATAACATTGTCGTAGTAATTTAACAAGAATTTGGAAATTTCCTGGACATTTAACAAATTTGGACCCCGCATTTTCTTAATATAAATATTTTCCAAAAATAAACGCTTTTCCAAATTACTTTCTTTCTCCAAAATTGTAGCATCCTCTAAAGATAATACGTGGCCACTGTCCCGTAAATGGTTTGTTATTGCACTATGTGAATTTTGAAAGTTGAAAATTGAGTCATGAACATGTTGGTAAACACGCTTCTTTAGGTACTGTTTTGTCTGTCCAACGTATTCCTTTCCACATGAGCAATTTAGTTTATACACCAAATTTGATTGTAGTTCTAAAGGAATTTCGTCTTTTAACTTAGTAAACAAAAACTTATCTAAACTTTTTACTGGTCTACCCACAACTTTCATCTCAAAATTTTGACAAGTTGATTTAATTTTTTCAAAAAGAACTTTTATGTATGGAATCGATATAAAGATTTTCCTAGTATTTTCCACCTCTAAATCCTGTGAATTGGATGGAGTTTCTATGCGATTATTTTTGTCAATAGCTTTCCTTATGTTCCGGCGTATCGTATTCTTTCGATAACCATTTTTTAATAACACATTTGTTAATTTTGAAAAATTGTCCGAATGAAAACATTCATCTGATAATTTTAAAATCTTTTCAGCTAACAAAAATACTGTATTATTCTTATATGATAATGGAAGACATGAATTATAATTTAGGTAGCGGCCTGACCAAGACATTTTTTGATACCAATTTGTACTCAAACTTCCATTATCATTCCGTATAACCAACACATCCAGAAAAGCCAACCGATTTTCATTTTCCATTTCCACCGTAAATTTAATACGCGGCGTAAAATTATTGAAATCACTAAGGAATGTGGTAACTTCAGAATTTGGAATAGCCGCAATAATATCATCTACATATCTGAAAAAGACTATTGGTTTAACAGAAGATAATTTCAACACTTCGGTTTCAATATGTTCCATCAGTAAATTTGCTATTGCGGGACTGACTGGTGAACCCATTAGTGAACCAAATACTTGTTTAAAAAATCTTCCATTAAAACTAAACTCAGTATGATCCAGGACGAATTTTAGTTCCTCCACGAAATTGTTCAAATCCAAATTTGTCCCACTGTTTAATTTTATATCATTCCATAATTTTTTAACTAAATTTAGAACCAATTTTGAATCCACGTTAGTGAACAACGAAACCACGTCAAGCGAAACTAAAATATAATTTGGTGGGAGAACAAAATTTTGAATTTTTAGTTTGAAATCCTCCGCATTTCTTATTGCCGAAAAATTACGACCAACATAACAATTCAAAATATCAGACAAAAATTTAGATAAATTATACAAAGGTGAACCGACGTAGCTCACAATTGGCCTCAACGGATTACCGTCTTTATGTATTTTTGGAAGACCGTACATTCTCGGAGTTGTACCATTGTAGCTACGTAGATCCTTACCAATCGATTTAGTTATTTTGCCTAAACGTTCCCAAGAAGAAATAATTAAATTTGAATTCGTCTGTATCGTCCCGATACCAACTTTCCTAATTTCTATATATGTGTTATCGTCTGACAAGAGCAATTCCATTTTTTCAACGTTTGCTATTTTTGACATAAGAACCGTAACATTGCCCTTATCAGCCTTTACCACATATATGTCTGGACTATTGGTTAGAAATACTTTAGCCCTTTTGGATTGTTGAATTTGTTGTAGTTCATTACTTCCTAAAAAAGTCCGTGACATGTTATTGTTAGTCTTGAAATTTGTTAAAATGTTTACCATCCTATTCCGAATAGCAGTCTGATCAGTCTCATCTAATTTAGAAATGCCACTTTCTAAATCAGCTACAATTCTGGGATATGGAACAATATCTTTTCTGAATGGTAAACAAAATTTATTACCTAACTTTAGAATTTCTGCCACATCACTCGGAATTTCCAACCTTGTCAAATTAATAATCCAGTTATTGCCACAATTTTCAAAATTGTTAACCACCCGGTTGCCAATTTCATTCTGCTAAATGTTCAATATAGTTGCTTCTCTTTCCGATGTTGTAGGTATTTCAAGGCCGATTAATTGGTTAAATTTCCTCAAATGTTTCTTTTTCGTTTCTTGATAAATTGCATCATATCGAATTTTAGAATTTTGGAAAAAATCCCTCCAAATATTAGCCGGGAACACACTTTTAATTTTATTTGATAGTTCCAAAATTTCTTTATTGAGCCGGTTTATGAGTCCAAAAACTTCTCTAATTTCCACAGTGATGATTGAAAATATGAATTTTGCTTCTATCGACCGAAAGTGGTTATCATTAATTTTGTAAACATTGTTTAAATGTCTGTTGTTTGGAAAGACGTGACATTTTCTGCATCTCAACAAAATAGGGAAGGAAATCAAATTTCTTGATTTCTCATTAATAATGCATGAATTTTTTATTTGTGTAATTGTGCATAAAATTTAAATACAAAATGTCCCATATTTAGATCGAATTAAAATTGAAATTGGCTCAATTTGATATACGCAGTTAACTTTCATATCTTATTTTATTTTTACGCATACTTGAACGTGTTTTTGTATTTTATTTTATGTACAATCGACACAAATATATTCCTGAATATTGATACATAGGACAGGAATGATTTTTTGTACATATAGTTTGAATAAATCTATATAATAATTGAATTTTGTTATCTCTAATTGCATTTTGTGTATGCATTATAGAGAAGACGTGCACACATCGATACTTCGATACGCACATGGAAGATTATATATGAAAACATCTATTTTCTATATGTGTGTTGATGGCTTTAGTATTAACCCGTAAAGAGCGTTGTGCGGTCCGTGGGACCGCTCTATTTTTCAAAAAATCAAATTATCCCCACTCCGTTTAATTTTTTTCTGAAATTTTTAGTATCTTTCTAATCGAAATTTTTAGCATTGTTCTAATTTAATAAAAAATAATTAATACAAAATTTCGGTCCACTGGAATGCACCACTCTTTTCATGCAACATTTTCCACGATGCACTTTACGGGTTAAATACTTGTGAGTACCACCCAGATGCCCTACGGATACCACCAGACACTTGTTCGTGATGCTATCTACAAGCAAGGTGTACATTAATCATCCACAACCAACCATCTCCATTTTCTCCGTCTATATATATTTTCGTGTTTACGTTAACTTTAAAAAAATGGTTTAATATACATACATTAAAATCTACTGAATTAAAATACGAAAAGTCTTAAGCATATAGTTTTCAATTTTTTTCATTGTTTGGATTAACTATAAGATTTAGCCGATAAAAGACATCCTTTTTAATCTAAAAATGGTTTTACCTTATTTTTAAAGCATATACATATGTTACTTCCACCGTAAAAACATAAAACCTGGAAGATTTTGCACCAAATTTAGAAAATTGCATCCAAATTTAAAAAAACACTTTGCATCTACATCGAAAGGTTGACAAAATCAGACAGCAGTATGACAAAACGAAATAAGTAATTTTGAACTGCAAGAAGAAATCGCAGTTTTAACTTCAGAGCATTTGGTGTGCAACTTGAACTTTTAATTCAATTTGCAGCAATTTCAGAAAACTTTAAAAATGTGGTTTATACAAGGTTTAAACAAAAATGATTTATTTATACCTCCTACGATCATTAAAAACTATCAAGTAAAATTAGGTTCTAAAGTAGCAAAAGGCGTTATTTTACCGATGAGCTTTCTAATTAGAAAATATTTTGAAATACCTGAGATTTTGGATCTGCATCTTCAGAATATGAATAAGTTGAAACAGGCTAAATAGCTCAGAAATTTTATAAATTGCAAAATTTGGCCGGAAAAAGTCCAATAAAGATGAAACAGAAATTTTTATTTCATTGGGCAATATTCGATGGCCATTAACAAGCAATCCTTTTCTGTAAAATCGATCAATGGTCAACTAAGGGTCGCGATATCATGATGCCCACTACGAAGCATCCACAAAATACAGCTTAATGTGTTGCCATATTCCGATTTACTTAGACATCTCTACGATTGCTTGTTAATGGCCATCGAATATTGCCCAATGAAATAAAAATTATACGTATTGGCTGTTGTTACGTTTCATTCTTATAAGAATGTAGTTTTACAGTGTAATTTTGTACTAATACATTTATATTTTTGTTATTTGTTATATACCTCACTCTCGTGAAAACAGGGCTTTAGTTATAACGTACATGAAATGGGTAATTATTTAAAGCCACACTAAAGAGCACTTGAATAAATTTAAGCTTAACATGAGTGCAAGTGAAATGTGAGGCTTTGAAAAAATTTTTATTAAGTTACATCATGAGCAATATATACAACCGTTTATTCGGTTATCATATGGTCCATTACTCAATGATTATAAAAATGACTGGGCCTTTGAAGAATTTATGAACCCTTTCGTTCAAGAAAGAATTCACCTTTAACATTTTCATTTAAGTATATGTTTTTGGTTGCACTGTTGCACATGATATATTAAATTTTAATCTGTCACACACTGGAAGGTTTTAAAAACGGAAAGAAAACTGAAATTCTATATAGTAAATTCTATGAACAAATAAAGCGCTTGTTTTTGCCTATTTTTATTGATAATGAAAATAACGTATACTTTGAAGCTATAAGCTTTAAAAGCACCAAATATAAAAGAGATTGCTTTATATATTTTTTAAAAGAGATTAGACAGATATAAGAGAAATTTTTAAATTATCAAAGGAGATATATCTTTTCTGTCAAAATGTACTGTTTCAGTACAATTTAATTTTCATATTTTGCGATGCGAAACTGAAATATTTTATATAAGAAATATAAAAGATGTTGAACATCCTCCTATTTATATTTATGATTTACCGACAGGTAAAAAGGCTCTACGTATCAAAAAGCCATATACAAATTAATTTTTAAAATAAATGTTTGTAGTAATTAAGTAATGGAATGGAAATGATATAGTTTTAACCAAATATAGGATTAATATCATTTAAGAAGTTTATAAAAAATACACTGAGAGAAGTGAAGTATTTAAGAAGGGTGAAGTATTTAATTTAAATAAAAATAAGTCGTATTTTTAAGTAAACAGGTAAAAAAAAATCTACGTAGTATATTTAATGATGCATTTCTGAGAAATCCTTTAAATCAACGAAACTCGTTCTTTAAATCAATATCCCATTATTAATTTGAAAGAAATCATTATTAGGATTTTAGAACTAAATTGACTAAAATTAATTAACCCATTCCATTAATGTTAAGAATTTTTCTTTAAATTGATCCTTTACTTTTCCATTGATATTTAGGAAATTTCCATAACTAGACTTCTGGTATTCTTAAAAACAACATCGTCTGAACATTTTTCAAAGTAAATAGCTGCTTTAAAATAATTGGAAATTAACGTTAAGTAAAATTAAAGAGAAATGTTTCTTTGTTTCAATAACCATCCTCCATCGGCTCGAAATCAAGACCTAGTTTTTTAAAATATACTCCATTTTTTCTTTAATTTTAGTAAACTTTTTTTTGAGTGCATATATACAAATTAATAAAATAATTATTTTATTAGATGAATTAATCAGTGTTTTAATAAAATAGGTCGAGGTTTGGCTTATACATATCGTCACGTGAGTTCTATCTTGTCATATAGACCATTTTTCCCTAAAATGAGTTATTAATGTATTCTGATGTTTTCGACCATGCTCTTTCAGAATTTTTGGCTAAAATCGGCGTATCTCTTATAGTTTCGAAGATAGTATTTTTGTTATTGTCATATAGACCAAAAATTTTGTCATTTTTTTACACGTTTTAATCCTTGTTTGTCCCATCTGTTAAAATCTTTCAAGTGGGACACATATGAAATTTACCTAACGTAGCATATGAGTTCTTTAGTGTCCTATATCCAACGTAAATGGACGTAGGACTCAAATTACAAGTAAAACAAAAATGTTTATTTTATAATTTGTGACCTATTTCCAATTCCAACATAATATTTTTTCTGGTATTTCTGCTAAAGCACTTATAGCATACGACCTAGAAAATGTGTTCTCTTTACCAAAAGGGAATATTTAAATTATTTTTATAAAAGAAAGTTCAACCTTTATAATTTGACCGGATATTGCCATCACACAAACAAAATTACGCACAGAACATAATATAACAATATAACAAAAATCGCACAGAGATATTCAGTTCCTGGCCATTCTATAGGATTCAAGGACTTGTTACTGTACATAGCATTATAGACAGGCATTTAAAACATTTAAGCTACCATAGTCCTGTTTCACGATTAGGCATATAAAGTCAATGCAGTACGATAAAGTGCACTTAAAATTAATGCAGATGCTGTGATTTTTATAACTATACAATCAAGCTTCCTTGGGATTAAACTTTAGTAATTTAAAATTGACATTGGCAACCGAAACATTATATTCAAAAGATGATACATTAATAATTAAATATAAAGAGAAGTATGGTGAAATGGAACCAGAACAAACGATTCCTTTAATTGTTCAATCAAGCCGACGCACATAAGGGTTTTTAGTAGTGTTTAGTCCCAAAAATGTATATAGCCTAGAAAAATGCACCAAATTGAGTATTTTTTTTTAAATACTCTTTATGAGATTCTTAAAAGATCCCTAATGAGTATTTTGTCTGAAAATTTGTTTAAAAACATCACTTTTTTTCTTAAAAAAATCACATTCATCTATTAGAAACTTCAAATTTCTTCTCATTTTTATGTTTCTTGGGTCTCTGATTTCAAATCTGAAGTCGGTTTTTCGATATTTACACTTGAAAGCTGTCAATTAGCAGTCAAATCTGAAGTCGGATTTTCGATAACAAATATCTGAGTATGTACTGATTTCTATGCATACAAAAAAATTTCAGACAAAATACTCATGAGGGATCTTTTAAGAATCTCATAAAGAGTATTTTAAAAAAAAATACTCAATTTGGTGCATTTTTCTAGGCTCTAGACATTTTTTGGACTAAACACTACTTAAAACCCCTATGTGCGACGAGCTAAATTTAAAACTTTCGCTGTAGTAAAGCTACCCAATTCAGCACAATTAAACTCACCCGGTGTAATTTCAAAAGAGAAAATTAACACTAGATATACCAACCGGTCAAAATGACCGGTTGTACATTTATTGAAATAATTTTTTTTTATTATTATATAAGTATTGTTTTGGAAATTCAAGACGACTTTTAAAATGAAAACACAGTAATTATTTTAAAACTCATCATAAATTTTCGAAACAATTCTTACATAATAAATAATAAAAAATAATTATTTCAATGAAAGTACAACCGGTCATTTTGACCGGTTGGTATATCTAGTGTTAAAGTCATAGTATCGATGTTCGACTACATGCTACTAGATGATCAGGAATTCTACAGAGCGATTTTGAAAATACCGCACAAAAGCCGTGACACCTATATTTAATTTTCACGTTGCCATACCCAAAATATGATTGAAATTAAAATATATTGACTAAAATACTTATACAAATCGGGTCTAGTGTCCTATATCCGATGCATTTCATCTTTATTTTACATAATAATAAGGTCAATTTCATATAACTATAGGAATTGTCATATATCCATTTATCCCATTTTTGCTCCAAAACGTTTTCCTTGCTCCAGTTTTAGGGATAGCTGCATTTTTATCGTTGGAGCATTTAAAAAAATACCAAAGCTTTGTATAAAGGAACAAAGAACACTTTATACACACATTTTTAAAATTTTTTTAAAAACACTTGTTAAATATTTCGCAAAATTACAAAAAGTTTAAAAAATCACTCAATCGATTTCGGCTTATTAGGCCATCATCAGGAGTATCTACTGTAGATACTCCTAATGATGGCCTAATAAGCCGAAATCGATTGAGTGATTTTTTAAACTTTTTGTAATTTTGCGAAATATTTAACAAGTGTTTTTAAAAAAATTTTAAAAATGTGTGTATTAAGTGTGTTTCGCCAAGTGCCTACGGCAGAAAGTGTAAAAAGAAAGAACACTTTGGAATTTATTGAAGAAGTTAAACGTATTTATGCGTTAAACTTAAGTTAAACTTAAGTTAAACGTATTTAAAATTTAAAATTTGATTTCTGTAAAGTTTTACAAATGGCGTATAGGACAAGATAGAAATCACGTGACGATATATTGTGATTCACTAATATAAAAGTGAAACAACTTCCAAACGCTTCACCCTACCTCCTCAGTTCTCAATTGAAAAAACTTCGTTGTCCTTTATTTATTGATATGCAACATGTTCGAACCAGAGATCTAAATGATGAAATCTAACCAACAACAGAAATTATTACGAGAGAATAGTATTTACGTTACCTGCATGCCGCACCGTCACTTATGATGTCAACCGTAGCACCAAATATTGCATTTTAGGTTGAAGAAATTTAATTCGTAAAATACTCGTGAAAATGTGTCAAGTATGATGCAAAAGGACTCAACTACCAAGTTGGAGTCATGGGCTACATATGTATTTTCGTCTCTTGAGCTACCAAAACTGTGCGTATTAAGCTGTTCTCCGATTCGACAACCAATACTTATATACCTGCCTCCAGAAGTTTTACAGTCTGCAAAGAAGCACCAAACAAAATTCTCAGCGATAATGGGACAAATATTATTGGAGCTCGCAATCACTTAAACGATGGTTTCAAATTTTTTAGACTTCTTTCTTTTAGATTGTTTTTTGTCAGATTTCTTTCAAATGAACATTTTGGAGAACGCTTGGAAACTGCGATCAAAAAAGCAAAATACCACCTGCGAAGAGTAACCGATGGACACGTACTCACTATTGAAGAAATTACAACTTTGCTAGTCGAGATAAAGGTAAAATTACAATCGAGGCCAATTTGCGTATCGTCAAGTGAAAATACTGGTTACTTAATAACAGCTCATTTTCGGATTAGTCAATCTATAAAAGATCTGGCCGATGTTAAAATATGAAGATGCCACCCAGATGGCAAATGATGGAGGAGATGGTCTCTAGAATGAAAGAAGCAAATGGCAAAAAAGTCAATATAATAAGATAATTGGCGATATTATTCTCACCAAAGAAAGTGATACTCGTATACCCCCATCGAAGTGGTGATTGGGTAAAATAGTCGAGTTGCATCCAGGATCAGATAATCAAATCAGACTCATAACACTTAAAACTTCATCAGGAAACATGAAACGTCCAATACATAGACTATGTTTACTCCTGTTGTGTTGAATTAACCGATTCGGCCGATATGTTTAAGGCACCAGCAGGAACTGCAAAGAAAATATCAATCTAAATAATTCTTTACTCGTGATAATTTTGGTATAATTTTTTTGTGAGACCGTGTTCAGACAATGTTAAATATCACTATGTTTTAGCTATGTACACTACGTTAAACGACAATCGATTCTATTTTGGATCTTATTGAGAACCCCACACAGTTAGATATTTATGCAAAACTAAAGCAAAAATTAAATGAACGGCATTCACTTAGTGAGGAACGTCATATAGAGGAGTTACTTCCCAACACTGAGATGGGTGACAGAAAACCATCTAAATTTTACAGACATTTCAACCAACTAGCAGGTTCAACTGGTACTTTTGGCGAATATCTAATTAAGAAGTTATGGCTTAGGAGGCTACTCCGTGGCGTGCATATCGTTGGAGGTAGTTGACAAGATTTATGAGGCATCTACCCCAGGTCCATATGTGAACACAATAAATGCTCCTTCCACTTCTGCTTACGTCAAAAGTCTATCAAGTAATTCAATATCAGGAAACGAACGAAATGATGAAAGACATGATGCACAAGCTTCAAAGTGATTTCGTAGCAACAAAATGGTAGAAATCGGAATGTGGACAAATATCCTCTTTGTTGGTATCACGTTAAGTATGGAATTAAGGCACGCAAATGCAAGTTGCCGTGTAATTTCGAGGATCAAGCAACCCCAGAAAGTAACAAATCAATAAAACCAAAAAACTAATTAGCCCTGCTACTAGTGCAGCAGGATATGCTACTGGTGCGACACATCGCCTTTTCGTGAAAGATTTTAAAAATAAATTAGTATTCTTGGTTAATAAGGGGGCTGACATATCGATTGTTCCGCAAACAAAATTCAATCACATTATTTTGTTCATTATATCCAAACAATCGGTCCTATTCCATTTTGCAATCAAAGAAGGTTAGATTCTATTCGAAATAAAGCTGACAAATTGGAATTTGATCATATAGTACAGCTTGGAATATTCCGTCCGCTAAGCTCTAGCGTATCTTCTCCGCTACATATGGTGTCAAAGAAGGATAGTGTTGATTGGCGGCTTTATGGCGACTTTCGTCGGTTAAATGCCATCACAACAACTTACAGATATCCAATACACCATATCCAAAATTTTCATTAGCTGATAGACAACCATTTAAGGTTAGGTGTTCTCAAGAATAAATTTAATAAGAGCTTACCATCACACATACCAATCGCCGAGGAAGATATACACAAAATCACAGTAACTACGCCCTTCGGTTTGTTTGAGTTTGTTGGCATGCCGATATCATTTTTCTCAAAGAAAATTTCGCCTGCGGAATCTAAGTACTCAGCTTTCGATAGAGAACTTTTAGAAGGTTACCAAGAGTTGAAGCACTTCCGCTGTTTCATCGAGGGCTGACAGTTCCTGATATACACACACCACAAACCGCTCACTCGAGCCATTACTTCAAAAACCGAACGACGTCCCAGACAGGCTAGACACCTGAATTACGTTGCAGAGTTTACCAGCGATATCAGACACATTAGTGGTAAGCAAAATGTGGTTGCGGATTGTCTATCTCGAACGAGCTCTAATAGAACAGCAAAACAATGATGACGAATTGAAACATTTGATGGATCGGTCACTGAAGAACCCTAAATCATCAGTGAAATTATAAAAGTGTAAAACCTCGGACACGGAAGTTACTTTATGGTTCGAAATATCAACAGGATGCAATCGACCATTCATACCGAAGAAATTAAGAAAATCAGTTTTTGATACGCTTCATTCAATAGCGCACCATGGTATCTGTACTTCCCGAAAACTGATTTCCGCTCGGTATTTCTGGCCTATAGCTGAAAGAAAGTTGCAATAATTTGTTGTGAACCACATAGTAAATTACCAATTATGGGAGAGCTTGTTTACATTGTCAAAAGTCAAAGGTTACAAGGCATACGAAATCAGAGCAAGGAATGTTTAACATACCGCACCATCAACATTTGAACACATTCATATTTATTTGGTAGGACCTCTGCCACAATCCAACGGCTTCGCCTATTTCCTCTCAATCGTTGATAGATTTACGAGCTGGCCCGAATCGTACCCGATTTCAGATATGTCAGCATCTACGGTAGCAAAGACTTCCGTTTCACCATATATTTCGCATTTTGGCTGTCCCAGGAAAATCACCACGGGTCAAGGCTCACAATTTGAGTCGAAGTTGTTTACGGATTTGACTAAGTTACATATTGGGATTACATCGCATTCGTACTACCGTCTACCGTACTCAGTCCAATGGTGTGGTAGAATGGTTTCACTGATATTGACAATTGATTGGAGCGATGAAATATGATTTGTCTTGTTCGGAATTCGTACGACCGTGAAAGAGGGCCTTAAATACACGCCAGCCGAAACAGTGTATGGCCAGACTTTGACTGTACCAGGAGAATTTCTCATTCAGGAAGAATCACTAATTACTTATTATACTTTTTGCACAATTCTACTCTTCACACACGAAAACACTTTTTAAATCACTTTTTAATTTCTTTATTAATCTTCACTTATCGCTTACCACAAACTTAATGTCCTAATTCGAATTGGTTCGCTCCTTATATTCTCAAACTGAAACTTCTCGTAACTTCATGATTGTTCCAGTTAAAATATCCTAGGCACATTAGAACAGTTTTATCATGGAAAATTCCATAGTAAAGCTTTCCTAGGCTCATCCTAGGTGTCACCATAACAATATTTTGTGAATTTGATTTTCTGCTGTTCAACAATAGATGTCACTAACGGAAATAAAATGTTGTAAATATCAAAGTTTCTTGTAGGAGGTGACTACAATGCCAAACATATCCAGTATGGTTGAAATATTTTTGAAAGGAAAACAATTGTTGGAATGTATGCAAAATGAAAAATTAGATCACATATCTACTGGCCACCCATCTTATTGGCCAACTGAGAGACGAAAAATTTCCGATTTACTGGATTTTTGTGTAACAAAGGGTATAGCTAGACCTCTTATAACGGCCGAAACTTGTTATTATCGATCTTCTGATTACTCACCGATTTTAATACCACTGAACAAGGAAGTTCTAAAACTATCGCCACCTAGATTCCTGACGAATCAACATACTAATTGGACTCAATTCAAGTCTACGTTAAACAAAGACTGTTATTTAATCATCCCTCTAAAAACATGAAATTGATGCAGCAGTACAACGCCTAACAGCTGTATTAAAACAAGCTGCAGTGGATGCGACACCATGCAGCTCAGTTTACTTAAAAAGTTGGACAAACCGTCTCAGAATATTCAGCAGCTGTTAATGATAAAACGCTCAATACGCAGGCAATGGCAACTATACACAGATCGCCTACACCTAAATTAATTTTAAATAAAGCGACCAAAAACCTGAAAATGGCCTTATTAAAAGAACATGATGAATGGGTTCAACATTATCTCATTGAACGCACAGCGACCGAAGCAACAGATTACTCTCTGTGGAAAGCTACACGTAAGCTGAAACGACCAACACTTTTATGTCCTCCGATTCGTCTCCCTGATGGAAACTGGCCAAGAAGTGATGCAGATAAAGCAAACAGATTTGCTCAACAACGAATAGATTGGTAGCCCTGAATTTATATCTGATGATGCAGAAGCTGAGGAATTCCAGAAAATTAAATACAAGTGGCGCCAAGTACAAAATAAAATCAAGGAAAACATTGATCCAATAAAAGCACCAGGGCATGATCTGATAAGTGGCAAAATACTAAAAAATCTTCCAGAAAAATGTATCATACTAATAACATACATTTTCAACGCTATAATGAGAATAGGCTACTTTCCTGAAACCAGGAAAATCTCGCAATTCATCAAAAAATGGTAAAGATGAAACAAAAGTAAACTCATATCGTCCAATCAGTTTACTACCGACTTTCTCTAAGCTTTTCGAAAAAATGATCCTGCAACAACTTCTGCACGAGAAAAAAATTATTCCTAATCATCAATTCGGATTTAGAGAAGAACACGGAACCGTAGAACAAGTTCATAGAGTCGTCTCTGAAATCAGGAACGCCCTAGAACAAAAAAAGTATTGCTCTGCAGCGTAGACATTGTCCAAGCTTTCGATAAAGTGTGGCATAAAGGACTTATACACAAAGTTATAGAAGACTGTTACCAAAAAGTGTTTCTAACATCATTAAAAATTATCTGCTTGATCGAAAATTTTTCGTGAACAATAACAGCGCATCCACCAATGTATACTAAATCCTCGCTGGGGTTCCACAAGGCCGTGTGTTAGGAAGGGCCACTATTATATTTGATCTATACAGCAGATCTACCAACATCAAAATACGTAAAACTTTCAACATTTGCAGACGATACAGCAATCATGTCTACGCACCAAAATTCCAAGATACCATCAAGAAATCTACAAGTTCATTTAGATGAAATACAAAAATGGTCAACGAGCGTAAATCGGTGCATATTACATTCACACTCCGCAAGCTTACCTGTCCGCCAATATCATTCTACCACAAAACCAAAACGTTAAATATTACGGCCTACATTTAGATAGAAGGGTTACATGGAAAAAGCATATCGAAGCTAAACGTCGACAAATCAAGTTAAGGTGTATTAAGATGAACTGGTTAATAGGGAGACATTCCAACTTAAGCCTAGACTGTAAGGTTTTACTATATAAAATGATACTTAAACTTATCTGGGCGTATGGTATTCAATTGTTGGGGTCCGCTTGTGCTTCTAATATAATAAAACTGCAACGAATGCAGTCAAGAATACTAAGATAAATGGTAAATGCACCCTGGTATATACGTAACACAAAAATACATCGGGACCTACACATCGAAACAGTAGCCTGGCTTTAGCCAGGGAAACTTTAAAAAGGCCCAGATACCGGCGTCGTAAAAAAAAGATCCTTTAGGTCTAGCTATCTAATTTAAAGTAATTACTAAGTGCAAGTTAATATTAAGAACTAACATAGGTTAAGTCTCAATCAAACGTTTGTATTAGTTTGTAAGATTTGTTTACATCTTGTGAGTTTCCTATATAGGAACGATTCAAGAATAAAGCCTTAGGCAGTTAAAAAAAAATAATATCCAAGACTCACAAAAATAATATAATTGCTTACGTTAACCATCAACAAACTTAGCGAAGGCACGAATTCTATATGGCAAACTGGGATTTTTAAAATCTAAATATCTCGTGTACCAATCATGTCCTCAAAAGAAAATTTATACCAAAATTATCACAAATAAATCTAATTTCATTGTGCCAATTTTCATAAAACTCCGAAGTTGTGTGTGAAAGTGGACTTAAGCCTTATTTCGTTTGTACGGTGAACTTTAATTCCGTTTCACAAAAGAAATAACGCCTAAGGACGTTAAATCCTAAAAAATCAAATGTGGCCTGCAGGCGTTAATTCCACGGGCGGTTATTCACCCCACCTTATATTGGTATTTACTTAGAGATACTTTATTAATATAAATTAAGATTTAAACTAAATAAAGAAGTATGTAGTTTAAATGCAAATTAATTTGTAGACCGAACTGTCTTAACATAAATCGATATTGATAAACCCACTTTAAAAAAATAGAAAAAAACAAATTTCGCGTAGGATTGGTATTCTGGTGTGTAACAGAATATTTATGATGTTAATGTAATTAAATATTCTGAATTTCTTGGCTTATATTATTTGTAATTGATACAAAGCCCTCAGCTTTTACACACCTAATTAACTCTTAATCACCTATACTTAGTTAAAAAGAGGTTTTAATTTTTCTTTTTAAATTAATTAACTCATATTGAGATAGCGGAACTTAGTTTATTAAAGGTAATCTATTTAATCTATTTACCCCTAAGATATAAGACTTTCACTGTAGGTGACTTTTGTTCAATCGATTCAATGCGTCAGCTATTTCGTGGCAAGCATTAACATTTCGGCAACATTTAGCGGTCCAGTTAGGAGCACAGAGGTGATATTATTAACTTTAGGTGTGCCTCACAATATACCAAATACCTTCTTGAAATAAAACCGAATTTATTGTAAAAAAAGCAACTTTGATTCAATTTTGAACTCTGCAGAAATTTTCGCTCGAAAACTCTCAAGATTCAGGATTAAAGATCCGACCGACAAATTATCTTTTTAATTAAAATTATAATGCGGCTGCTAAATAAGCGTACACTTCTTTATACTTTAATCTTGCTAGTGTAAACAACAAAAACCATAACAACATTAATTTGAACAAGAAGGACAAATTACACGACATAAAATAAAAAATACTTTCACTGACAAAAATCAACACACAACCAAACCGTAATATAAATACAAACAACAAGAAAAACTTGATCTTAAGACATCAAAATCTACCAACAACAACACTGCAGTAATATAATTTGTACAATCTGAAAATTTCATCTTCATATTCCCAAACAATACGTTACTAGAATATTAAAAAAAAAAATGATAACTAAACGAAACAACTAAACCTCTTTCAAGAATATGAAACCATAAAAAATAAAATGAAAATCATAAAAAGTGTATTAAGATTTCATACACACAAACATACACACACGCTGAGATAGATAAAGTTACATATTATTTATAACAATCCACTTGACGTTTTTTTATTACGTTTCTCTATTGTCCTATTTTTATTTTCTATACTTGATCATCAACATTTCACTTGATCTTCAAAAATCATAAATTAAAATATTAGACTTAGTGTTAGTTAGTTCCAAGAAATTCACCTGCTCTAATCAGAAACCTATAAATTAAGTTATCTTAAATGCTAAACATGTACCTATGTATATTTCGATCCTTTCCCGTGATTATCGATTTTGGTACTAAAATTTTATAGTTTTTTATGTGTTAATATAAAATTAGTACCAAACATTAAAATACACCTGTAAAAAACTATGCCGATCAATTGATAATTTTTTTATTATTTTAGGAAAACTATCAAAACCTGTAAATTCCGCAGAATCATGTAACACTGTATAACATTCATATATCGTAACATACATGGTTTGCTATTTATATTTAATTAAAAAACATGTTTTATGATCATTGTTGATCGTATAATAATAATACACATATTCAGTATTTATTTTCAACATAAACATTAGGTTTCTTTGAGACGATCGTCATTCCATTTACTCGAATACATGATCATACTTCAAAATGATTTATTGTATAAAATTATATGTTGTCTCGTGTGTTTTTTGTTTTGTTTTGTTTTGTTAATTTATTTATTTATTTTAAGTTATTTTTCCGCTGATCTCTACAGAAAATAAAATATAAAATTTTATTTTGTGATATCTATGATCATCATATATATGTGTGGTTGATGGTTTTCACATGCAATATTCATTCATGGTTTAGAAATTTGTTTTTATTATTCTTGATATGAAATACTATGCATTTAAAAGATCGTCGATCGTCTCTTTCACATCTACAATGTACGCAAGATTGAAGACCACATTTTTGTGTCTTGATCGTTTTTTTTTTAATTTGCGGTTATTAGTTTTAAATCCGTACATTTAATAAATTGTATCTGGTTTCTATATAAATTACCTTTTTAAATGTATAATAATAGTTGTAGTGGCTTCCCGATTGGTTCACTGATCATCATTAATGTTTTTGAAAATAATAAAAAATTAGTCATGCAGGTAAGTCATACCTTTGCTGAAATTTTCGAAGGCAATAGCAATATCAATAAGAAATCGATCCCTCTTAGTTTGTGTTTGATATTCTGTTGTTAACTGGAGATACCTTGGGAGCCACATTGCTATTGTTAGAGGGGCTGTTCGCCAAAATAAAATTGGCAACCATATACCGCATTCTTAAATCTAAATCAACTAGTAGCATGGGGTCATAAGATGTCATCTCATACCATATTATAGAATACAGTTATCTGTAGCCACGATAGAAACGCACATTTGAGTTTTTAAGTTTTCCTGTTTTGCGCTTCCACGTTACCTTCTATGCTCTGTTATTGTTAGGTACGTTTTATAGTTTAATTCCCTATTGAAAGATGGTGATCAGAATAAATATTGGCACTACTCCTTGAGGAGACAGTCTATTTGATTGTGTTTCCAAATACTAACCCGTGCGCAGAAATGTAACATTTTTTTTTATTCGTAAACTAAAAATATAAAATTTTTATATAAAAAACACAATTATTTAGGTTTTGTTACTTTTTTATTATGATCTTTATTTTTAAATTATGATCGTTTCTGATGTAGCTTCTTTGTCAAAATCCTAACAAGCACTAACTAAACTTATATTAAAAAACTGCTTTTATATCTTATTTTTTGTGAATACGTGACTTGTGAACCTCCTCTCCCCTCTTTTATTTTAAATTATTTATGTAAGGAAACGGGTGGTCACTGCCCGCCGAGTTGTCTCGTTGAACAGTTAAATAGTCTTCAAATATGACATCGGATGACACCGGAATCTACAAGAATACACGTATTTATTGCCTCAAATTCTATATCAGACAAACTGGTAGAAGCATCGAATTCCCATTTACAGAACATATAAAAGAAATCGGAAAACCAAAAATCGTATTGAATTGAATTATGCACAACACTTGACGACAGAAAAACCTATTTACTTACACTGACATAACATAAACTCACAGGTATTACACAGAACACGAAAATGACCGAAACAAAAGGAGAATACAAATACAACCTGCTAAGTGCTAAACGAAAAAATATCGTTTTTACATAAACACACACCAGATGGATGACAAAACATTCTCTTTTATTTTATAGTTTTCGATTTTTTATAAAGGGCTTTTCAATTTGAGGTTATTTTTTAAAGTTTTAATAAAACAGTTAAATTATTTGATAGGTTCCGGTTTAGTACGGCAAGCTTCCGCTGTTTTACTACAAGTTTTGATGACATTCTGGCATAACCGCGGCTCATTTTTTTGAATACATTTAATAAGATTCTCCTTTAGGTAACCAATTGTTTGTGGATGATTAGCAGAGGCCTTAGCCTTCAATTAGCCCGATAGAAAAAAATCTGGGGGTGTTAGATCGCAAGATCTATGCGGCTAATTAATATTCCTTCGTCGAGAAACTATTCGATTACCAAAGCGTTGGGCCAAAATATCATTTTTTTCTGTTGCTGTAAGACATGACAGACACCGATCTGCTGAAACCACATATTCTGGACAAATATACCTTTCAATTTGTCAACAAAAAATTCGTAATCATATTCTGATATCGAGGTTGATTTGCAGTAACAGCAAGCCCAGCTTCGTTTTCAAAAAAAAATACGATTTGATTACTTCACCAACCCTTCTGTAGTTTCATAGGTTTTTCGATTATTTCTCTTGGATTTTCTTCACTCCAGATTCAACAGTTTTATTTCCATAAAATTTGCTTCATCGCTAAAGAAGATTTTGGTGAAAAAATCGCGAATGTTAGTAACTTATTTAAATTCTAATGGAAAGACTTCCATTTTTGTAGTTCTGTATTTAATTTTTTCATTTGGTAGCAGTCAACGTCTTGAATTGAATACGTCAAGTTGCATTTGGAAATGGCCAAATTTATCGAGGCTAACAAGGCTGTTTGTACAAGCCATATAGTTTCTATGACTCACGCACACTGTTAAATCTGAGACCTTGAGAAAGAGGATGGCTTCCGATTTAAAATCATGGGAAAATCTGGCAAATTTTCTACGGAAAGAATTTAAAAAAACAGAAAACATTGCAGTAGTTCATCGCGAAATGTGGGAACGTAAAAAGAAGATCGACGAGTCATTTAAATCGTATTTAATTGCGTTAACGGAAATTGAGAGCGCCGTAAATATTGAGGAAGCCGCTATCATACAATATTGTATTGATGGAATACGGGATTATGAGCCGAACAAATTCGTTTTATATGGCTGTTCCGCGATGGATGCGAAACTTCAAATATACGAGGCGATCTTCCAAAAATAACAGTAGTGGCAGTGATAATAAATCAAAGCCGTCTAGTTCGCGAAGAAACCGTCGATTACAATGTTTGAACTGTTTAAGAGTTTGGTCATCTATCCGAACATTGTCCTGATAAATCAAAAGGCGAAAAGTGCTACATTTGTAAGAATTGTGGGCATAATTCTAAGACATGTAATACATTTGATATGAATAAGTCGAATGCATGCGTAACCTGCACAGGAAAAAATGTGAAACAAATAAAAATTGGTGATAATATAATGTTCGCTATGGTTGATAGCGGCAGTGACTTGAACTTTATGTCATTAAGCCGATACAATTCGCCTGGAGCACCTAACTTCAATGGTCAAGCTATTTTTTCACCGATTATCATCGGTGGGTCAATTTCAAACCCAAATTACTATACAAGACGACAATTATATTACGACTTTACACGTAGTGCTAAATGGTATTTTGCCATGTGATATCCTATTAGGCAAAGAGTTATAGACTATTACGGCTGATTCTATTTCGATGAAGAAATTTGTGCCTGCGAATTGTGTGTTGGCCATTATGACGTACCCGTTACCCTTAATCACATTGACGAGGAAGCCTACAGAAATGAGGTCAGAAGCTTGATTGTTGATTACAATCCAGGAAAGTCGGTAATTAGCGTCGAAACTAAATGAAAATTGTTTTGCCTGATGAGAAGCCAATAGTGCAGAAGCCTATAGACGATTATCACCCTTAGAAACCAAAATCGTAAGAGAAAAACTTGATGAGTGGATCAAGGAGGTAATCGTTCGCCCAAGTAAATCTTGTTTTGCGAGCCCGGTTGTTTTATCAAATAAGAAAGATAGATCCAAAGGTTGTATGTCGACTATAGGAAGTTAAATGAAGTGGTTATTAAAGATCGGTATCCACTTCCCCTTATTGATGACCAAATAGACCAGCTGCAAGGTATTTTTAAACGTTCCTGTAGAAGAAGACTCCATAAAATACACCGAGTTTGTAATCCCATTTGGCTCATTTGAGTTTCTGCGAGCACCTTTCGGCCTCTGTAATTCACCAACTGAATTGCAAGATAGTGTGTGTATATTTATATGGTTTAATCGTTCCGGGAAGATCCAAGAGAGAAGCTTTGGAAAGATTGATAGAGGTGCTTAAAATTGCTGAGAAGAACAGCCTGAAAATAAAGTGGTCCAAGTGTCAGTTTTATAGCAAATCAATTGATTACCTCGGGTATGAAATTGAAAATAGAATAATTAAGCCATCAGGAAGTAAAAAGTTAGCAATCTCAAAATTCCCTGAATTCCGCAAGATTATGTACTGATGGCTAAAGCTTTATCGGATCTTTCACGTAGGGATACTCTTTTTAAAATGGATATTGACCAAAAAGAAGCATTTGAGGTGCTGCAGAAAAAATTGATCAGCAAGCCGCTAAAACTGTGGGAAATTATCTTAATTTTTACGACGTGTTGGAAAATATTTGTGGCTGGTCTGGTATTGTATGATCCTTGAAAAATGTGCTGTTGTTAGGAAAAAACATATTACAACAAAAAAAAATCTCATTCTTATATCATGGCAAAAGGAAGCAGCTATTTGTTAAACATTCTTCATTAGAAGCACACAGTAAAGAATAAAAATCAATTAATTAAATAAAATCCTTTTTTTTAATTTTTGTTCAAGAACAACCAAATATGTACTATATGTACAATGTATGTACATACCTCTCTTAAACAAACAAATTTCATAACCTTTTTTCCCCCGTGGACAATACAGTAAGGATACCACTCAAAATCTGACAAATTATTCAACATTTTTCATTTTAATTTAAATCAGGCGCATAACCCCATATCACAACAAGGCTAAATATTTATTCTATAATTGTATGTTTTGATTTAATCAGGATTAAGATTTATCAATTTTCTACATATATAGATACACATCATAAATACTACACTAAAGTCATCATGTTAAAAAAATTAAAATCACGTTGGAATTATGGGATTATGGTAATATGATAATAATTTTTCGTGTAATACCGAAGCGCCTATTTAATATGTATACAACAAAATTGTTTTTTTTTTATTTATTATTTTTATTCAAATATTGATTTTATAATTTTCAGAATTAGGGTTAAATGGAATTGATGAAATATTTTTTTTTTGTTGTTGTTAATCAAAATTTAATCATACATAATTGAAACAACAAGTCGTAGTAATGACCGTATCAATTATTGAGGTAAATTCTTTCGAAACCAATCAATGTAAGCTCCTCGGAGGTCTGGACTATCTTAGGGATACGTCAAAATTCCCTGCTTTTACGTTCATCTAAATATTTGCTAAGGCGCATTTACACAAGTCACTTTGAAGTGAACAAAAAGTAGAACATTTTCAACTTCTTTTACTGTTCATCTTCGGCAATCATTTTTGATGAAACTTGCTTTTACATGGGTCATTCTGAATGATTCATCCGTAATGATCATCCAAAGTGATTCGTGTAATTGCGCCTTTACACAAACTCTAACTCAATCTATTTATTTTTTAGCTAATCCCTAATCTGTTAGTGGTATATTACCACTGACACACTGTAGGGATTAGCAAAACGCGATTAGTGAATTTTTTAAGATTATGCTATATTCAGACTATGAACTAGTACTTCTAGCAGTTGGCAACAATTTTATCGCAAAAATACCTTTGGCGTTTACATCAGTTTGTTGTTTCATTATTTTTATAACAGGATTTTTTCAGCTGAACTGCCCTAAACTAAATAAGTGAGCATTTTATAAAAAATGCGTGCAATATTCCGGCTGCAGAGAAAATTTATTGATAATAATCTATCTAACCTAAGCTCTAACTTTAGACATCTATGTATGTATATACACACATTTTTAAATTTTTTAAAAACACTTGGTAAATATTTCGCAAAATTACAAAAGGTTTAAAAAATCACTCAACCACTGCCCAAAAGTATTTGATGGCACTGGTTGGAGGTACACGATTATGAATCCATATGCCCCAATTCTTTATGGTTTACCTAAAATCCTTAAAGAAGGCATTCCGATTAGACCAATAGTAGCATATTGCAATGCACCTGCCTACAAGCTACGTAAGGGTTTCATAAACTTTTTCAACAGTCATACTAAGAACTCGGTAGAACCCTTTCGAGTCCAGCTTGTATGATTTTTCTGCATTGTTGTGGACCAATTGTGACAATTGTGAGGTTGGTGACTACAGCGCCAATAATTTTTTGTAGTTGTATTTCTTGAAGACCAATTATCACATATGTGACAATAAAAAAAAGTATGGCGTAAAATTGTTTTTCGTGATTGTATTATATATATCTTAAAGCCCAGATATCACAATCATGAGGGCTAAACATTGCTAATTTTTGTCAATCTTTTTAGACATATAAAAATAATATCTACTATTTGGATTGAGTTCCATCTATTGATCGGTTCTTTCACTCTTAAGAAACAAAATAAACCTATATAAAAATACAGTGTACATAAAATTATATTGGGTCAAACATTAACATATCTGGAGCGCAAAAATCGAGTCAATGTAAGTACTTATTTTTATTAAGAAAAAAATACAATTTTATTGTACTTTTTGTATAAATTCATTTATGAAGAATGATTGTTTAAATTTGTTATAATTATTTTATGTTTTATATACGTTTAACATTGAAAATTTATAAATAAATATCTACTATCACATATGTTACATCTGGTCTCCGCATGATACATTAAAAACCAAAATTTGTTAGTGGTGTTTGCAAGAGGAAATTGATTGGTGGACGAGGAAGAACTTCACAAAATGCTTCAAGATTCCCAGAAAGAAGATGTCGATGATGATTATGATGTCCATGAGTCTGATTTTATAATGCCGGATACAATTCGTCAGGCAATCGTGGAAGGAGTTGATGGCGATGTTGATGATGTTGAAGAGTGTGATAATATGAAAACGGTAGCACTTTTGTATTCAAATCGTTAAAATATTTAATTATGCATCTCATCCAATATAATTCAAGGTACGTCGCATAGGCACAAATAGTTCGTCAACCAGGAATTCACCATCTGGTTGGATTGTTACGGATTTCGAAAGAAATACTTTACCAGTAGTTCCTTCATGCGTTTCTACAAAAGTAGATATTAGTAAACAGAAATGTGATATACCTAAATATGTGATATTTGTAATTTTCTTCTAATACAATAAATTTTGAATTTTTATTTTATTTAAAACGATAATTTATTAATTGGTACTTTGGTATCTTTCCTTTTGCTTTCGGTGTATATCTGGAGTAACAGCTACGGTGTCCTTCGAAGGTAATCAATATGGACCAGTTCATAGCAAACAAGAAAAAGAAAATGTATATGAGAAAGCCCACATAACACAAATGTGAGGGTGTGTTTTCTCAGAAGATATATGTTTTTTTCAAAAAAAAATTCTGGAATCTGGTACTTAATATTCTCAATGTTGGCCCATAAAAATTTCAGGCAAAAATTTGAAGTTTAAATTTTCGGTGACTTCAAGGCACACAAGAATTTACTATCACATTTGTGATAGTTGGTCTTCACGTCATACAAAAAATAAAAAAAATGTTACCCGCAATGCAGGTAAAAATTGTATGTAACAATTGTGCGGATTGGGCTTAACGTCCCTCAAAAAAAAAAAAATTAATGACCTTTGTTATGTACCTCACATTTGTGATAGAGGGGCTCGAAAGGGAGAATTGATTAGCAAAATTCAGGATGTTGATATTCCACTACACTCAAAACTAGTTTCGTTTGACGTTGCTAGTCTTTTCACTTCTATTCCAATTAACATTTTGTCTCAAATAGTTTATACTTACTTAGATAGGGATGTTGCAGATGGAAGCCTTCGGAATGAACTGAAGCTGATATTTGAAACTTGTATTAAACAAAATTATTTTTGCTTTGATAATAAGTATTTCAGATTCACTGATGGTCTACCGATGGGCTCCCCTCTGTCACCTTTGTTAGCAGAAATTTTCATGAATTTCTTCGAACAAACGATTGTATCAAGCAATAATCCTTATTTTCGTCATATGATCTTTTGGTACAGATATGTTGATGACATGCTATGTCTATGGAATGGAACTGATAGGCTATTAACCTCTTTTCTCACTTGGTTAAATTCTCAATATCCCACCATTTATTTTACGGTAGAAAAAGAAGAAAACAAATCTATTAACTTTCTAGATATAACAATAACCAGAATTAATTCTTCATTAGAGTTCAAAATTTATAGAAAACCCACGTATACAGACGCTATTATACCTAACTCGTCAAACCATCCCCATAATATTAAAATGTCAGCTTAATATAATTTTAGAAATAGCAGCGAATAACGGTTATGCAGCTAAGACTATATTAAAGCTATTAAACAGAAAACTGAAACATAAAGCTTTAGCTAACATTCACACACCAGATAGCCCTATGCCGAAAAATTGGCGCCGCTTAGAGTATATAGGAAAAATTAGCCAATGGATTAGTAACATCGTGACACAATATACAGATATTAGCTTTGCTTTTTATAACTACAATTAAGAAAATGATTTTGAACAACAAACCAAGAATTGATCGCCTTTCCAAATCTGGCGTTTATAAGATCAATTGCAATGATTGTAGTTCCTCTGATATCGAACAGACTGGGCGCAATTTTGAAGTTAGAGTTAAAGAACATTTATCTGGTAGCCATGAATCATCCCTTTATAATCATTTAACGTTAGAAAATCACACATCCAGTTTATACAATTTAGAAATATTACATGTACAACCAAAAAGCAGACGTTTAGACAACTTAGAATCTTACGAAATCCGAAAAGCTATATTTCTTAACCAAAATATCCTCAACGAACAGAAAGAAATCCGTTTCACACCAATTACCGACCCCGCATTGTTTTATTCACATACTCATTCCATACCATAAAATTACTAATACGTCGGGTTATAATAAAATAAAGAAGGGGAAAAAAAATCAATATCTGGAATTTTGTTATTCGACCGTTGACTAATCAATAATCATATACCTGTGTTTAACTCACCCTCTTTTAATTTTTAATTTTTAATGTTTATTGCTCTCACCATTTTTACCTGTGTTTAACTCACCCCCCTTTTTTAATTTTTAATGTTTATTGCTGTCACCAATTTTATTATTTACCATTCCCACATTTTTTTATTTGTATATTTTGGTTTCACTTTTTGCTTTTTCCAACTATATATGTATATATAACTACATTTTTATTTTTACAGTTTAGTAGATACTCCTGATGATGGCCTAATAAGCCGAAATCGATCGAGTGATTTTTTAAACGTTTTGTAATTTTGCGAAATATTTAACAAGTGTTCTTAAAATTTTTTAAAAATGTGTGTATTAAGTGTGTTTCGCCAAGTGCCTACGGCAGAAAGTGTAAAAAGTGTTTACATTGAACTTAAATTGTTTAATTACTGAACGCATACTAAGTAGTACTAAAGTTTAACAATCGGTGAATCGCACAATTGAAACGTCAAAATATTATAAACAAACAAAAAGGTAAGAAATACATTATTCTAAATCTGAATTAAATTCATATAAATAATTAATTAATTAACAATTTCAGATATCAACATGAATATGAGAGCAAGATACATACAATATAAGATAAGTTTTTTACATAAGTTAAATTTTAAGTTTTAATAAATATTTTGTTTTTATTCCAGATGATCGTCTTGTGCGCGTTCAACATACTCCCACTCGTTAAGAAATCAATTTCTTAACTACCTTAATACTTCAATTGACATCAGTTTGCACAACTTTGTAATCGGTCGTTTAATGTACTCGCATACTATTTCCAAATGGATGACTTTGGTTGCTATACAATTAAATATGCAAATATATGACTTCATGCGTTTTGATCGTCTTCCCTTTTTGGAGTTAACAGGTACTGAACCAGCATAATCGACACCAGTGTTATCAAGAGCTCGTGTGAAGGTGACTCTTGGCCTAGGAAAATTCCCCATCGATTGTTGTAAATAAAAAATTCTTGTGCGTATACATCTCGGACATTGGTTGGACATCCGCTTGAATTTGTTTTTGGCTCCGATTATCCAGTACTTTTCCAGCAAATCGGAAACATTGACCAAATATTCGAAGGACTTTGGAATATTTGGAAAATTTGTCAACAATTTGCTCAATCAAACCCACATGTTTATTTTGAGCGTGTAATGATATTTTCCGTTTCTCCAATTCAATCACAAATTTACATTCCTGCTGCTGTTTTGACCATGAATGAGATGGCAATACTAGCCGAATGAGACCCTTCCACCAAATTGCATTTTCGACGGTAGTTGTGGTGATATTACCCGAGAGCTACAATCAGCTGAATTGCTTGCGGTCGGAACATGATTCCAATCTTGCGGTGCTATTGTTTTTTATATGTAACGGACTCTATCAAATGCCACTCTGAGTTTCGTGATACAACTTCTTTGTTTAAACATTGCGTGATGAGGTAAATATAAAACTGTTTTATTTGGCTGAAGTATTTTATCATCAAGTATCTGCGACATGTGCCCCGAGGTCTTCATATTCGCGCATAAACTTGTCATATTCAATTCGCAACTCCGTTTGTCTTTCAAATTTTCTGTTTATTGACATCAGTCGCCTAATAGCATTTGAGTGTGATGAAAACGTTTTTGTGAACAACTCTTCGCATTGGCTATCTTCTACCGAAAGTTTATTTTCTGAATGGAGCTCTTCCACTTCCCAAAAACGTTGATTTATTGTTAAATTGTTATCGTTAGATACTTCTGAACTGTTACAATTCATCGCCGATGCGTAGTTGCTTATTATAAATCCTCTAACGACCCAACTTAAAACCGTATCATATGCCTGCAGATACGATTTTATTGTAATTTTACCGTTAATTGAAATTGATGAATGTTGCCGTTCCAGCTGTAGAGCATTAGCAGTCCTCTCCTTGATGAACAAGGATTCTGATCCAGATTCTAGAAGTGCTCTAATCGTACGTAAATGATCACTTATGTCCAGAATAGTTACTGTTATTGCGGGGAGAATGGTAACTTTACAAGTAAATGGATTTCCAGGTGTTCCTTTGGTAATATGTGCACCCGCGATGACTGCTGGCGGTTGATCTGAAGCAACTTCATGATTAGAATCCAAAGAAATTGGCAGTGCTTTAGTATTCGTCACCTCATTTGTAATGTGAAGCAGTATATTGTGGCCAGAGTTACAAATGATACACTTCCTTGTAGAAGAGCATCTATTTGTTAAATGACCGGAATTGAAACAGTTGAAGCCCAGATTGCGTTCTTTGACAAAATTCCTTCTTACAGTAACATCATTAGCTCCAAATTTAAAACATCTAAACAGTGAATGATTTTTGCAACAACAAATACAATTACTTATGACTCATGCTGAGTGAACCGTATTTTGTAGGAGTGGCCTGCGAATGTTTATATTGCAATTTTCCAAAGCTTCACAATGTTGATTTAAAAATTTTAGAAACTCTATCTCACTTGGATTATCGTTATCCACCGAATGAATAGCACATTGATGCCTAGTTTCATCATCTAATTTATTTGGAAGCATATAGATAATCCAGGGATCACGATTTTTACCCTCAGGCCCCCAGAGCCTTTAAACCTCGCAATATTTCATCAGTGACCTCAATGGCAATTCGCAGTGATTTAGTTGACGGCTGCTGACACGATGTAATTTCCATGAATGATTTTATCAAAGCATTTACGATACTTTTCTTTTTATCAAAGCGTTCCACGAGTTTGTTCCATGCCTCAAGATAGTTTGCATCGGTTAATAGTAAATCTTTGATTAATTGTGATGTACTTCCTCGTAGTAGACCTCGAAGTAGTTGGAACTTATCTATACTTGTCAAATTCACATTATTATGAACGGCTGATAAATAAAAATCCTTGAGTGAAGGCCATTGTTTGAAATCGTCGCTGAAAGGCTCGATGTGAATACGAGGAACCTTCAAATCAGCATTAGTATTTTACAACGTAGTTTCAAAGAATGCTCGTAACAAGTTTATTTACCGTAGTATTTATCGAGTCTCCGTTATCATCTCTTTTTGTACCTGCAGCTAATTTTTTGATCTCTTTTTGGTAAGCTGCCAAAACATCAAAAAGCATGTTTTCAAATTCAGCTGCCTCTGAAGTTTGTTCAGGAAGCAACATTAATTGATCTTCGATTGCAAAAAACTCATTCCATAATTGGTCTACTTTTGCTGACCGAACTTTTAATTGTTCTAGTGTTGGATTATTTCTATCCATGTTTTCGATAAATGTTTTTGAATTCGTTAAACCAGAAAGCACGCGGCCACGCTTCTGGATTAATTGGGCAGCCATTTTGAAATTTATAATACAACAAATTTTTAAATATTTAGGCGTGCCGAAAAAATTTAATTATTACGCGGATTTCCCGACAACTTTAACGAAACAAACATAAATTTACTCGGCTTAAATAGTTTTAATTCTTGATTAGCGAAAAAAAAAATAAAGTCACTTGTTCACTTTCACACTCGCTTCTTTATTTCACAAAAAAAAATTAACAATGGTTGGAAATGACTTACAGTTTCCTTTTGTTTCGAAATTTATTCCACATGTAATTGAACTTGCCAAACAAGATGGTGTTTCTGGTTTGCAGCGATGTATACAATGGTGGAATTTATTATACCTTTGATATGTTTGGATGCCTCATCCGGCTCGAAGGACCATGTCGCAAGCGGGATTAATAAAGCGTATATTTCACCGGCGTGGGTCAGAAATATATAGACGAAATCGCTGCTGCCGTTTTAAATTGGTTTATATTTTTAATTAATTTTATTTATTTTATAATTTATAATTTACATGTTATCCGTAAGACTTGTTGTGAATGAATGTATGATACAAATTTTTATTTTAGTGTTATTGACAAGTAGGGAAAAATGTACTAAAAAATGTTTATTATAAAATGTTTACATTGAACTTAAATTGTTTAATTACTGAACGCATACTAAGTAGTACTAAAGTTTAACAATCGGTGAATCGCATAATTGAAACGTCAAAATATTATAAACAAACAAAAAGGTAAGAAATACATAATATTCTAAATCTGAATTAAATTCATATAAATAATTAATTAATTAACAATTTCAGATATCAACATGAGTATGAGAGCAAGATACATACAATATATAAGATAAGTTTTTTACATAAGTTAAATTTTAAGTTTTAATAAATATTTTGTTTTTATTCCAGATGATCGTCTTGTGCGCGTTCAACAATATTGCAATGCAATCTTGTATGTTTCGGAGAGTTTTTGTTATTATATTTTTAAATTATTATTTTATTGTCTTCTTGAGTTATGAGTGATTTTAATTTTGTGTATCAGAATATAAGAAGCATGAGGAGGAATTCTGATGGCTTACATTTTTTTGACAACTTCGGTCTGCATGATAATAACCTGTTTGTTAAATGTAATGATAATGAGGATTACAGGTCCGGTGGTGTTGCAATTTACGCGAGTAAAATGTTAAACTGTAAGCAGTTCAATCTTGACTATAGGTCTTTTGATGGTGTTGGTATAACTTTTCCTTGGTGTTCGAAAATCGTATGTGCTGTGTGTATTTACAGACTCCATGGCGCTGATATTCCACACTTCATTACAGATTTTTCTAGGCTTCTACTAAACTTGCCTTATCGAAATGTTTTAATTATGGGGGATTTTAATATTGATTTCGTTAGGAAAACGACGCATGTAGATAATCTTTTAGTAATTTCGTCTAGATTTGGTCTTGATATTTTAGTTCATGAACCCACCAGGATTTTTAAAACCTCGGCTACCTGTATTAACAATATATTTTTTAGATTTGACCACAAATATTTTCAAAATATTTCATACAAGGTGCATAATTTAAATATCTCAGACCACTGCCTAATTGATGCCAAATTCATCGGACATACTGTACAGAGCTCGAATAAAGGACACACTAAGGCAAATGTGAGGCAGATGTCGCGAATAGATTATGATCGTTTAAAAAATTTTCTGATAAATGAAGAATGTATCCATGTTTACAATGAGTCTAATGCATCATTAGCTTGTGACAATTTCAAAAATATTTTTAAAGGTCTTCTGGCTAATTGTACTAGATTAGTCTCAGTCAATAACATAATCAAGCTTAAGCCATGGATGTCTGATAATTTATTAAGAGTCATACGTAAAAGGAATAGAATATGCTACCTAGCGAAAAAGCTTCCCAATATTAATAGACTATAACTACAGTCGCAAACTGTGTGACATGGTAAATCTTAAAATTGGGCAGACTAAAAACACTTCTATTCGAAACAGTTTGAAAAAAATGGTAATGATGCTCGCAAAAACTGGCAGACTGTTAATAATATAATTTGTGAGCATCCTAGTACTCCGGAAATCAAAGTAATTAATAGTCTTAATGATGTTACTATTTCGGATTCTGTAGCTATTTCAAATGAATTTAATGATTTCTTTGTTTCTATAGGGAACTCCAATGGTCCGACTGTGATGGATGTGTTTGAAAGAAATCGAATAGTTACTGAGCATTATGATGTTACGAATAGTTGCTATTTTTCACCTGTTTCTCCAGGGGAACTGTATAATATTATTAACTCCCTAAAAAATAAATCGCCTCCTGGGATAGATAGCATTTCAAATAGTGTTGTTAAAAAAATGGCTTGCTACCTTGTGGACGTCTTGTCTTTTATCTTTAATCTAAGTGTAAAAACAGGAGTTTTTCCTGGAGCCTTGAAACGAGCTGTTGTTGTCCCTATATTTAAGAAAAATGATAAAGCTTCTCTCAACAACTATCGACCAATATCTCTTCTTTCTCTCTTCTCCAAAATATTTGAAAAGGCTATGAAGAGCAGGATTGTTGATTTCTTGGACAAAAATCAATTTCTATCTCCGAAACAATTTGAATTTCGTTACAATAAAAATACCGAACAAGCGATTTTAGAATTTCTTGAACAGATAAGCGATAGAATTGATCGACGATTTAAGATATCAGCAATGTTTGTTGATTTAACCAAAGCTTTTAATAGAGTTGACCATACAATTCTACGTCTAAAACTTCATCGTTGCGGCTTTCGTGGACTGATACACAAGTGGCTTTGTGATTTTCTTTGTGATCGAACTCAAGTAGTCCGCGTCAATAATCTATTGAGCAAGGAGAGTGACATTAGAGTTGGAGTTTCTCAAGGTTCGGTGTTGGGGCCGTTATTCTTTCTGATTTACATAAATGAAATCTTCAACCAGCATTTCTGTGGAACCGTCACTGCGTATGCGGATGATCTCTCATTTGTTTACGCTGGCATCAACAATCATGCGAATCTAACTGATATTAACCCTGACTTGGTTATATTAGCAATTTGGTTGGGAGCATATAATTTGATTTTGAGCGACAAGACTAAATTTATGCATTTCAGAGAAAGATCCCAAGTACCGATTATATATCATGAATTTGGCTGTAACAAGAGTCCAACTTGTACCTCTAATGGTTGCTTCACCACTACTTCGATTAAGGAAATAAGATATTTAGGAGTTAAGGTCGATGAGAACCTTAGCTGAAAGGCCCACATTGATGGCCTTAAGTCGAGAATTCTTTTGGTTTCCAGAAAAATGTACGTTTTACGATTATACTGTCCATTATATCTACTGAAATTGGTTTACTTTGCGGCTCATGCCATATAAATCATTGCAAATACTGATATAATGCCTTTACAACACATGTATGTTTTCAAGGTGTTAAGGCTTTTTTATATCATCAGCGGGAACAACTTTGTCAATTTTTCGGTTTACAATCTTCGTTTAAATTTTAAATTTATAAAGTAGGTCCCCAACGTTAATTTAGAGTTTCGTAAACGTTCCTCCAGTGTGGCTTCACTTATTATCTTTAACAACTTACCGTTGGAAATACGAGGGTGCAGCAGCTTCTCCGTTTTCTCCAAAGCTCTCAAAATATGGTTGAAACTAAACAAAGCAATTGACCATTTATTTTTTGTACTTATATAGTTTTGTCTTTTATTTTATTTTTATTACTTTTACTTGTAAAATGTTAAAAAAAAAATTGTTAATTATTATTGTGTTAACTTTTATAACTTTTACTTTTAGCTCTTAAATTATAAATTATTGTAATATTATTAGAGAGAACCATTGTACCTGACACAAGTTTCTTTGAAACTAAAGGTGCAATTATCTTACCAATAACTTGTTAGTTTGTACAATTTTTTTTTTTTGACTATGTTTTAATAAAATTGCTAATGATTTAAAAATTTTTTTTTAGAAATAGCAGCGAATAACGGTTATGCAGCTAAGACGATATTAAAGCTATTAAACAGAAAATTGAAACATAAAGCTTTAGCTAACATTTATCTACCTGATAGTCCAATGCCGAAAATTTGGCGCCGCTTAGAGTATATAGGAAAAACTAGCCAACGGATTAGTAACATCGTGACAGAATATACAGATATTAGCTTTGCTTTTTATAACAATAATACAATTAAGAAAATGATTTTTGACAACAAACCAAGATTTGATCGCCTTTCCAAGTCTGGCGTTTATAAGATCAATTGCAATGACTATAGTTCCTCTTATATCGGACAGACTGGGCGCAATTTTGAAGTTAGATTTAAAGAACATTTATCTGGTAGCCATGAATCATCCCTTTATAATCATTTAACTTAGAAAATCACACATCCAGTTTAAACAATTTAGAAATAATACATGTACAACCAAAAAGCAGACGTTTAGACAACTTAGAATCTTACGAAATCCGAAAAGCTATATTTCTTAACCAAAATATCCTCAACGAACAGAGAGAAATTCGTTTCTCACCAATTACCGACGCCGTACTGTTTTTATTCTCTTACTCATATCATCCCATAAAATGACTAATACATCGGGTTATAATAACATAAAGCAGAAAAAAAAACATCTGGAATTTTGTTATTCGGCCGTTGACTAATCATTAATCAATAATCAATAATCATATACCTGTGTTTAACTCACAGAGACATTTAATTCTTTTATTTTTTTTTCGCTGGCGCTACATCTCACAGAGGGATTTGACCGCTCCATTGTGAAGTTTCGTAATAATTTTTTTTTACCGGATAATGAGTGATTAATTTATTGATCCTTACGTTAACCAGCCGTGATTTTTTCATCACCCGCAGGGAATCGAACCCGGGACCTCCGGAGCTTAAAGCAAGCATGCTTACAACATGTTTCTCATTAAAAATCAATTTTCCGTCTCATACTGATTTCTGCTAGTGAGACATTTAATTATTGCCACTTCAAATATGTTAATTTTTCCCACGATAAAAACTATTAGAAATTAAAATAATGAATATAGCTACTCTGGGTGTAAACACTATAATTAGAAGTTTCAACCAAAATGAGTTAGGTATTTTTGTTTTGATTAACGATTGGTTAAAGCAACAGCAGAAATTAAACCAATTTGTTTTCATGTGTTGGCTGCACAGAAATTTATTCCCTCAAAAAACAGTCGAAAAAACACACAATTTGCTGTTTCCATAACGAAGTAGCATAAATTGAAAAAAATAAAATAGAAAACGTCCAATTTATTATATAGCAATAAATACAACATGTCAGAAGTAACAAGAAAAATAATTTAAGTGCATATCAAAAAAGTATAGTAGTTATAATTAAAACTTATAGCAATTAGTTTATCCTTTATATTTTTTTATAGCGCACATAGAAGATTCTGGTGCAAAGTGGAAACATGGACACTTTTGGTATTCGCCATTCGCCGTAAAAATAAATTTACGCACATAAGAAAAATTAAATTAAAACCATACACGGGTATACGGTATAATAACACTACCTTTTATAACTACGGTATAAAATTTTCGTATACCGAAAAATTCACGAACATCTATACGAACATGTGTGGGATCTTATAATATCTATAAGATCCCACACATATATTTTGAAGAAAAAAGAAATCGCGGTGCTAGATAATCTCAAATATGTCAAAAAACAGTGTTTTTTGCACTTTTAGGTTAGAATATCTAATAAACATGACGTGATAGAGCAATTCGGATTCAGCGTGAAAAATTACTTCGGAAACAACTATTCATTGTCCAGGGGCAAAATTTTGCAGGGTAGTGTTATTTATCTCGAGAACTAGAGTAGAACATTTCTCATTGAAGGTTCCTAAAGTGTGTAGTTAAAACCATAGAAAATAGAATACATCAAACACTAAAATATAACACACAAAATTATAGCACGTTAATCCCAAAACATTACGAACATTAGAATCAGTGGCGTTAAGCTATTAGTGTGGCTAAATAAAGGAACCTTTTTCTAAACATCATAATAAACATTATAGATGGTATTAAATAGGTAGACGTGTAATCCTCAAAATCGTTTTATTTTAAAGGAATTTAAGCAACCGCAACCAATCGAGACTACCACAGAACCCAACAAAGGATGAAGCGCACATCACAAAACTCAAAATTAAAAAACGTAATCCATTAAAAATTTATGAATTTGCACAAATTACTCATCGCAAAGGATACAAATATTTAAAAAAAAAAAAAAAAAAATCATTTTCCACCAACATAAGTTATTACCGCATAAAACATAACAATATATTCGCAAGACCATTGCTAATTTTCATTAATTTAAAGCAGATTCACTTAACCGTGTCCAATTCTTTATTCCAATATTTCATTTTTGTTATATTTCGTTTCGATGTGGTTAGTTAATTGAAATTACAATTTTCGTTTAATTTTTTTTATTTTGAAAATCCATAAAAAGTCTGAAGTTATAGCATGTCCGTATAACAAAAAAAAAACGTAGACGTATATATGTACAAGATAGTAAAAAATTAAATTAATTAAAAGTGCCCAAACAAAGAATACTGTAAATATTAATTTCATGTTCTCTCATACATATACATTATACATATCCAGAGATAATACATATGATAGACCCTTTTCCTTTTTTTAAACGTTCATAAAACCGTATTAACTGCAACAACAACAACACCGAATTAAGATAAAATTGTGAATATTACTATCATACTTACAACATATAACTAAATTAAATGGCCACGAATGAGAAATGATATGAAGATTACACTGGTACGTATAAAAAAATAAAAATTAAGTGTATAAAGAAAACCAAAAAAAAAAAACGAACAAAAAATGAGAAACCAACCGGACTATATCTTTTGATAAAGATAAGAACGACAGACAAACTATAATAATCTTAATTACCAATTATCGTTTTAATAATGTGAAGTTGATATACTCGTACGTACGTGTACACACACTTAGTGAGGGTATACGACTAAAGTTGTTTAGGGGAACATTTTATTTCTGGTTTTTGGTGTACGTATTTTCAAGGAACCGCTTGTTATTACAGTATAATTAAGGAAATTAGCATAATTTTATAGTTATTTGTTGTTGTAGTGTCTTTTCCCTCCAAATGAGGGTAAACGAAGATAAACAGGAAAAGCGAAATTTATCTTTGCCTTCGATCATCATTAACCTTTTCATTTATTGCTTTATTAATATTTCAATTAAGGGTATATATTATAGCCAGGAGAAAAGATTTACTAGCTCGATCGAGTAAATTACAAATGTCGTTTTTATTGAAAATTATTGTTTTAGTTTTACACGAAATAGGGGTTAAAATATGAAATCATTATAAAATAACATTCAAGATTATCTTTCTAGTAATATACCTAATTAATCTTAACTTTTCAAAAATCGTTTAAATTCTTTAACACATTTTTAATTATACTTTGGACTGGTACAACCATCAAACTCTATTTTGGGATTTGAAGTTCACAAGAGGCCCGAATCTAAGGTAAATATACCTACATAATATTCTAGTATAGTATAGCACTATCAGTGAACACAAATACCTAAATCTGATCCTAACTATATTCATATTTTAGAAGATAATCGACTAATCTAATTGTATGTATGTTTTTGCGTGATCTCTTGTGATAATTGAATCGAAACTTGTATTACTTGAATGCATCATATTCAGGGTCAAATAAAATTAAGCGCGTTACTTCCAAAATTCCAAATGCTGGTTTTGTCAATAGGCAAAAGTGTGTAAATTTATTAAAAATTGTTGAGCCTTATGTTTTGTGTTTATGATAATTCATTTCGTAACATTATCTGGATACTTGTTTTTGTATAATATATTTTTATCAATATTTATGTTGTTTCTCCAATATTCTATCTCAGACAATGTTAATACTCAAAAGGCAAAAGCTTCCGCTACATTCATTTTCATTGTTTTAGGGTGCGCTGATAGGAAATTTCAAAGTCTTTCCCAGGGAATAGGGAATTGGGGAATTTATGACGTTTTTCTAGCAGTTGGGAATTTTTTTTTCCCAAAGTACATTCTGGCGATCGGGAATTTTTGTTTACAGGGGAAAAAAATTCCATTGTATTGTTGTGAAACACTCTTTATTTATTAAATTTAATTTATAATAAGCTAATTTTCACGATCATACAACTTTGAAGGTGAGTTTATAATTAGTAAGTCGCGTTTGCATAATATTAAATTACAAACAATAAGCGCATAATTGTAAATATTTGTCAAGGCCATTTAAAGTTGTAAAATCGTAAAACAAGCATATTCATCAACATAACATTTTTCCATAATTTCCGCGATTCTTTAAAATTGTATTTTCCGCGTTAAAAATGTTATGTTCCGCGATGATATGTTTCCGCTTAGCTTGTAAGTTTTTCCAGATATATAATGGAAATTCTTACAAGTAAGAGTAGTAGTTATAAGATAGTCTGATATAGTTTTAATAATATAGTTTAATATAGTTACTTGACATTGTTGTAACATTTGTATAATCTGAAATAGTTTCCTTACATAAAAATTATAATTGTTATATTAGAAAATATTTTACCACAGTTCAAAGTTTGCTAGTAAGATAAGTGTAAAAAAAAGAAAGATATTTATAAATAAAATCCAAAATAAAAGTAAAACAAGACGTATCACTTAAATCTCTGTATAAAAAATAATAATCTGAATAAAGTGAATAGTGAGTGTTAATTAATATAAATCTGGGTAAGTGAAATTATAATTAAGAAAAATATATAGACATATAATATTGGCGCTGCCGCAAACAGTTCCGCTCGAGAACATTTGTTTTAAGTAATTCAAAATTCATTCGAAATATTTCATTCCACCCGTTCCAACATTCCTGGAAATTGTTAAAAAAAAAATGGCTGCCCAAATTCAAGAATTAGTCGAAAAACGTGTGCCATTGTTTTATGGGCAAGTGGACGTAGATCCAAGCGATGTACATTTTTTTATTGATGCCTGTAAAAAGGTTGAAAAGACAATGGTTGGTAAGCCAGAACAGCTTACTTTACTTTTAGATGAAGTTCTTTTCCGGCTCCGTGGAAGGGCATATACTATGTTTAAAGATACTCAAATAGAAAATTTTAAAGACTTCTATAGTAATTTAACAAAGAAATTTTTGCCCGCCCACACAGTAGAGTCATTACAAGACAAATTAAGAAACGCCAGACAGGGAAAATCGGAGAGTTGTGCAGACTTTGGTAGTCGAGTACAAGATTATGCACTAGATTATCAAGCAGGAGTCCGTACCAAATTTGGTGAGGCGAATGCACTCCCGAAAGTCCTTATAGCCACACTAGAACAGGAGGCTTTCATTCGTGGTTTACACAATGAAGCCATCCGAACAAACCTGTCAATGGCCTCAGGAAAGTCCCTGAAAGAACTCATAGAAATGGCAGATAGAGTGGAGCGTCAGCTTGGCGGTTCTAGAATAACTGAAACTAGTAGCCAAGGGGATACAATAACAAAGTGCCAGCTTTGTGATAAGTCGGGTCACAGTGCGAAAACATGCCGAACCAATACCTTAAATCATGCACGGAGGGAAATTGTAGTACCAAACGTGACATGCAGGTATTGTAAACGTTTCAGGCATGTTTTGGAGAACTGTGCTGCCAGAAATGCCGCAAATCAAAGGTACCAACAGTTACAATTCAGAGCGCAACTCTACCAGCCACAATTTCCAGAAAGGAACCAATATCTACATAAAAATCAACAGAATTATCAACCAAATAGAGTTCAACAAAACCTTGAGCCGCGTAGGAACACGCATAACAGTTCTGTCAAGCAAAACTTTAATCAACCTCCGGTTAATCAAACAAGGCCTTCACAACCCATGGTTAGTCAAAGACAACCAGCATACATTAACAGGGGTCAACAAGGTTACCGGAGAGATCAGGACATCAACCAATTAACGAACGGGCTACAAAGAATGAATATTAATTATATAGAAAACATTGATGAAGACTCCATTCATCACCTGGGAAACGAGGAAGGACTCGCCGAGCACCAGCAACACCAGCTATAGTTCAGGCGAGTCCAGTTCCCGTAAATAATAACTATCAGAGTTCCGCCTCGATAGTTCCTACGAGTTCTATCTCGTACCTTAATAATAACTATCAGAGTTCCGCCTCGATAGTTCCTACGAGTTCCGTCTCGTACCTTAATAATAACTATCAGAGTTCCGCCTCGGTAGTTCCTACGAGTTCTATCTCGTACCTAAATAATAACTATCAGAGTTCCGCCTCGATAGTTCCTACGAGTTCTATCTCGTACCTAAATAATAACTATCAGAGTTCCGCCTCGGTAGTTCCTACGAGTTCCGTCTCGTACCTTAATAATAACTATCAGAGTTCCGCCTCGGTAGTTCCTACGAGTTCCGTCTCGTACCTTAATAATAACTATCAGAGTTCCGCCTCGGTAGTTCCTACGAGTTCTATCTCGTACCTCAATAATAACTATCAGAGTTCCTCCTCGGTAGTTCCTACGAGTTCCGTCTCGTACCTTAATAATAACTATCAGAGTTCTACCTCGATAGTTCCTACGAGTTCTATCTCGTACCTTAATAATAACTATCAGAGTTCCGCCTCGGTAATTCCAACAAATTCCGTCTCGTACTCTAATAATAACTGCCAGAGTTCTACCTCGGTAGTTCCTGTGAGTCCCACCTCATCAAGCCATGGCAAGTATCAGAGTTCTGCCTCGAAACCGCCATTAAACACAAATTTAAGCAAACTAGTTAGAACTCCCACCGAACCGAAAGGAACGGAGGAGGTTTGGCCACCAACGGAACCATTCATAGCCGTTGCTCAAATCCATAAATCCCCATATGAGCTAAAGTCTCATCAAATCAACCTAGTATCCAAACATAATCATTATCAAACATGTGAGTCCCACATGCTTCTTCATATAAATCGAGGTAATATCCCTCCAAACCTAATCCGAGATAATATCGTTCATAAAGAATTAAAACCTAATATAAAGACGCTATTAAATTATAGACAACCATTTCCACAAGACACTACAGTCCAATCAAACCGAAATTCTACTCCTTTTATTAACATTCAAACAGAAAATATTCGAGAAGATTTCATCCCTACTAAAAGTCAAACAGTCATTTCAACTCCAATCCGAGATACTATCCCTCACCGTGAAACAGAGACATCCACTCATATTATCACGCAAACCAACGAAGCAATCCTACGAAACACAAAGAATCCACAAAATTTTAAAATGAGTTCTCTGAATTCTGCATCGGAAAACAATAATTTTAGTTATAAGTCACCGAGTTCCGCCTCGATCATTAATCCAGAAACGAGTATCACCTCGAATATTATTAAGCAACAATCCAATATAACGAGTCCCGTCTCGACCATTCCGCCGAGTTCCTTCTCGAGCATTAATTATTTAAACGAATCGAGCATTGTCTCGAATAATTCAAAAGCAATTAATCTAACGAGTTCAATCTCGAAGAATTTAGAAATAAGTAAGAATCCTTCAAATTCCACTCCGATAAAGTGGTATAGCAGACAATATCCCAATAATAACCCGTTTTGCAAATACTCAAATTACTCTAAGAGAACCAATACAACTCATTCCAATAATCCATATTATCATTATCAAAACAATGTTCCCAATTACAAAACTAGAAAAAAGAAATCAAGCCGTTACCAAACCCATCTTCCTAATATATCACTAAATTCATAATTTGAACCTAAAATCCAGTTCCTATATAAAATACATAAATTACAATCAAAATTTAACAAAAAAAAAAAAATTGTTTATAAAATTGTAATCTAGTCGAATAAATTATCAACATAGAGTGATAACGGTAAAAATAAGTAAGTTTTTCTTCGTTTGGTCCACCTAACTCCAAGAAAAGAACAACTTACGTAATCAACCAATTTACTAACCATTTAGAATAAGAAAGTTAAAGATACATTTTTTTAAAAATAAATTTCTAATGAACAATCATTTACACATTTAATTTAAAATCAAAATCATTATCGAAATTATTTTTATTTTTTTGCACAAAATAGGATCATTCCAATATAAAGTAATTTACTAGTTTTAAACAAATAACTTATTCAATCATCCAATCTGATCCAAAACAAAATTGCTTATATATAGCATAAATTTAAAATTGTTTAAAGTTGTTTTCTTAAATCATATCAAAGCATTCTGTCATAATAAGTTAAGAATTATAAATTTAAAAAATAGTTAAACTAAAATATTGTAATTAGAGAATTAAGTAAATCCAAAAGAGGCAGAAACTACAATGATCAACATACCAAGTGGAAAAGTTTCAAATGGAATTTTCAAGGTTTATCACACAGTACAAAGAAAACTATGATTCACAACAAAACATTATACCATTATCCATTGAACCGCACGTATCATCCAACTACATCATATGGTCCAATAATCTTTCTCAACACTACTTGATACAAAACATAGTTAACGACAAAGCATCACCATTATCCAAACATATTTGCAGATGCACTTCAACCATACAATCATGATTTTAATTCACCAAGCATAAATCAATGGATAAAACACATAAATATTTCTCGAATAAGCAATTGGTCACATGGCATGGCATGGGCAGTATATGAACAGCAAAGACAACTTAGACACCGATCCAATTACTGATTAAGCAAAATCTTATTGCTAACAACAGATGGATTTGGAATTCAGCAAGCAAAGTAAGGGCATTAATTTCGTAGAAGCGGAATGCCAAATAATACTCATCGTAACAGCCGATTCAACAAATTTAGTCTATTTAACGAAATAGCATACAACAACCTGATAAAATTCAACCTTGTTGTACTCGCTGGAGTACAATAATTAAACAGTATTATTGCAACAGTTTTACATATGATGACTCCCGTTTTCTCATTAAAATACAGATGTCATCACATCACAGTTTCCGTTCAATTTCAAACATACGATGGTTCAGAGAAAACATATAAACCCACACCAACCGCATTAGAGCAACAGCTAACAAAATCGACATTATTTTTCGAAGACAATCAGCCGATTAATAAAATCATGAAACGTCAGGCCATTTGGAAAAAAACGTTCAGGTGTTTCATAACCAAAACTTCCAAGATGCTGTGAAATTCAATCCAAAAGTACAAAGCTGATGTGTTATTGAATCCAAAGCTTCCAAAATATTGTGAGATTGAAGCCAACTTATTCCAAAATGATTTGAAACCAACATTTACAAATATAACTCCAAGAGAACCAGAAATAAGATGAAAAGATCCACTGCAGACAACAAAGCCACAATGTACGCCTCAACAAATTAGAAAGTAAGAACAACAAGTAATTTATAACCATTATTATACTTAGTCCTAAGCCTATTTAAATACACATATGTCCCATAAGATTGTTCCTTCAGAAAAATCTTCTTATGAAGGGAAGGTATGTTGTGAAACACTCTTTATTTATTAAATTTAATTTATAATAAGCTAATTTTCACGATCATACAACTTTGAAGGTGAGTTTATAATTAGTAAGTCGCGTTTGCATAATATTAAATTACAAACAATAAGCGCATAATTGTAAATATTTGTCAAGGCCATTTAAAGTTGTAAAATCGTAAAACAAGCATATTCATCAACATAACATTTTTCCATAATTTCCGCGATTCTTTAAAATTGTATTTTCCGCGTTAAAAATGTTATGTTCCGCGATGATATGTTTCCGCTTAGCTTGTAAGTTTTTCCAGATATATAATGGAAATTCTTACAAGTAAGAGTAGTAGTTATAAGATAGTCTGATATAGTTTTAATAATATAGTTTAATATAGTTACTTGACATTGTTGTAACATTTGTATAATCTGAAATAGTTTCCTTACATAAAAATTATAATTGTTATATTAGAAAATATTTTACCACAGTTCAAAGTTTGCTAGTAAGATAAGTGTAAAAAAAAGAAAGATATTTATAAATAAAATCCAAAATAAAAGTAAAACAAGACGTATCACTTAAATCTCTGTATAAAAAATAATAATCTGAATAAAGTGAATAGTGAGTGTTAATTAATATAAATCTGGGTAAGTGAAATTATAATTAAGAAAAATATATAGACATATAATAGTATACCAGTTTTGACATGTATTTTTCCCCGAAATATTTGTGGGGAATTACATAGAATAGTTTTGTACATTTCATTTTAGAACTTTTAATGAAACATTCGTACATAATAACACCATTTTAAAATTAATTATACTCGTAATTAACGTTTGTTATTATGTTAATAATGGCAGCAGTGAACAGAGTAAGTACACTACAATTTGAAATGGATAATAATAATGTAATGTTAATTATGAATAATTAACAATGTCTAAATGACTCAATACATTTTCTAGGGTAGAAATATCACTAAGGAGCAGAAGGAACGTTTGGTAGAAATCATGAACGATGACATAGAGCTGGCAAATGATAGGTATTTATTATAAATTTGTTTATTTAAGTAATTTTGTACTTATTACAATTCAAATTAATAGATTTACTGGAATTGACGGTAAGCAGCAAAACAAGCAAAAATGGCAAAATGTTGCTACAGAAATAAATTGTATCGGTGACGCCCATAAAGATGCAGAGAAGTGGAGAAGAGCGTGGAATGACAAGAAGTTTGTATAGATATGAAATTTTAAAAATTTTCTTTCACTAATTATATTATTTAATTTTAGGAAATATGCTAGGAGCCAGTGGATTGCACTCAAAGAGTATGAAAACCGTACCGGACTAGGGTTGGAGTGCATATCTAGGAGACCCGCCCAATTAAGCGCTGTTGACCAAGGAATTTTGGGCATTTCAGCTCCAGAGTCTTGTGCGGGAACTGAAAATCTTGAAGGGGGTATCGAGCTTCCCACTGCCTTATCGGTAAATAAAAATAAACATTAAAAAAAGCATTCTAAAATATTTTTTCTTTCTAATTTTTACAGCAATTTCTGGTACGAATTTAGTTGTTGAAACAGCTAACAACGCCACAGTTCTTGATGGCACTGGTACTTCAAATGACAAATGCGAATTAACAAAGCGTACAAGGTCCAAATGCATTAGAGGTAATTAACAATAACAGAATACATATTTCATGTATATTGTCTTGTATATACAATTATAATCAATTTTATTGAATTTACAGGATCCGCTTCTACACGGGACAAATCTGAAGCGCTTAATCGTTTAGCGTCTGCTGAGGAGGCTGGGATCCGAATAAAAGACAGAATGGCTGCAGCGATGGAAGAAAGAAATAATATTTTAAAACAACTATTCTTGTCTGGCAAGTAGGTATTATTGTTAAAATTTAATTTTATTAACATTTTAATTTGAAAAATAATTGTCTACTAAGAAAGACCGATGTTCTCAACCCATGATCAGTAATCGTTCATCAATCACATTTTCATTTATTTCATCATCGGCCTCTATTTCGATGTCTTGTTCCCCGCCTTGTGCTTCATCATGCTCATCGTGGTAACTGTGCTCTTTTATAAAATTATGCAGGGTGACACAAGTGTTTATAATTAGCCCCATCATAAAAGGGAATATTTGATGCATCTGTCTTTTGCCAAACACCTAAATCTCAACTTCAAAACACCATTGAGTCTCTCAATACAGCTTCTAATTTTTCTGTGTTTCGCATTATATCACTCCTCGCTATCGTTCGCGGGATTGTGAATGGGGACCATCAGCCAAGATTGAAGCGGGTAACCGCTATCACCTGAAATTAAATGTTAATAAAAATATGCTTATAAATATTTATGAATTTTTTGTTTGTTTCAGCTACGAGGAAAATTCGAAATCCAAAACTGAGCAATTACAAAATTAATTTAGAGATTTAAGCTTATATTGTTTATTATTTGAAATAATTGAAATTTTAATTAAGTTGATAATGTGATATTAAGTTACGTTATAAATTTAGAGAATATAGATAATAAGTTTAAATTTTTTTTTGCTTTATACGAAATTTATATTGAAATTTACAAACCTGTAAATCAATCTTAATTTTACAAAACATATTGAAAATATTTTGATAATTTACCAATTGGACATTCTTAGAATGGTAGTGATGCCGGTTGAGGTACACATGTTCTATCCTAGTAGCCGGTCTGAACATTGATACATGTGTGCAATCAATACACCCGATTATCCCCGGAAGGTTGAATTTCTCATAGTATCTGAAATTAATAATTAATGATTAATAAGTAAATTCAAATTCTGTTAATGAAGTAAATTCATATCTTACTGCCTCTTTATGTTGTTCATTTCTTGCGTCGTTTGAGGAAAATTAATAAAGATATTCATTAATTTGCTGTCGACTATGTTGCAAATTTCCTCAATGCTTCTGCAAATCACACTCTGAGAAACGCACGTTAAATAGTTGAGTCCGATTTTTTTCTGGAAAGTACCTAATATATAAAGTACACACAAAAAAATATCGCGGTGTGAATCGTATTTTATCCGAGAAAAACTTTATTTTTTATCCAATAGTATGTACCATATTAACTCCGCAAGATCGGGTACAAATTTTAAAATATCCAAAAGGATCGAACAGTATACTTTCGCACCGTTCGGAGTAAACGCAAAAGTTGTCAACAGCGGATTTTTTTAAAAGGTACTTCCCAGACTCAGAGATTATTTTCGTTCTATCGGAGTAAATATTTACACCGTTTGGAGTTTTCGTGAAAAAGTAAAATTGTAAGAGATTTTGGCTGTATTAGTTAAATTCGCTAAAGTAACCTGCATATTCCTTCTGTATAATAGAATTTAAATTGTGATACAATCAGTGTTACCACTTGGAAACTTGAAATTAGTAGCAAATTTGATACATTTTTTTGAAAATAAAGTACCAAAAATAAAATCATAAGAAAGCAAAAATATAAAATCATTTCAAGGTTTTTATTTGCAAAAATCACAATTATTTTCGTAGTACATATCACAAATATAATCAGTTTTGATTCAACAGTTGAAACATACAACAAATGAAACTTAATATGGCTCAAAAGCAGCGTCTTTAAATTTAAATTTCGCAGCAAATTTTCCCAAATTTTCTTCCGGTATATATCAGGATCCATATTTACTTTAACTAATGTTCTAGTAAACATCACATTACTAATAGTAAATATTATTATCAAGATGATCTGTTTTCTTATTTTTTATTAAATTTAATGTGGAGGCCTTTTCCGCTGCTGCACTGCTGTGCGGCAACGACAGCAGTGTTAGGATGTAGTCGGCTAATTCTGTACAAATAGGAAATTCTAAATTATTTTTTAAATTTTTAACTTTGATCCAATTTTGAACAGCGTCATCAGAATTCATGTGTGTCAACAAATTTTTATTTCCAATTAAGCTTCGCCACTGTTCCTTTAGTGTTTCAATTGTGTTATTCGTTTTTTTAAAAGGATAATTGTTTAACAAAGGTCGAATTGTTGGCATAGTTCCGGCTACAATTTCAGCTACATTTTGAAATTTTAGAATTCCCAATTTGCTGTCATTAAGTTGAAAACGTTTTTTTATTTGGCAGCAAAGCTCGCGATTTTAAATTCGTTTTCTGCAAAAAATGTTTCCTCAAATGAAAAAAAAACTTTTAGGTAATTGGGAGATGTTTGTTAGTATCTCTAACATCAACTTTTAGATTAATGTTGTCCAAAACGATGAAATTTTTTAAAATTTCCAAATAAACGCGTTTGATTGTTTAATAAACGTTTTGCATTTCGGCTGTTTCAGACTGAAAAATTTTGTTAACATCGTTCACAATTTTTAAAATAAATGATAAAAATAGCAAATATAATTTAAATTCGCCGTTCGTAAGGAATTCGAGGATATCGTGGGCAGAATCAGTTTTATCCTTTACTTTGAAGCAATACAAAATAAAATAAGGCCTCCCATTGCTCTAAAATTCTTAAAATCTCAAGTGAAAGCCAACGAGTTTTGCAAAATTTTAAAATTTTGTGATTTTGAATATTGAAATCCGCTTGAAACGCAGAATATTCGTTTAGTCGTTTGCGACTGTGTGAAAAGTGATTATAAACGTTTCTAATGTTTCTTTCGATAGCCTCGGGAAAATGTTTTAAGACGGCGTTTACGCAAAGAGAAATGGAGTGGCATGTACAGCCAAAAACAAAACATTTTTTGTACTTCTTTAATTTTTGCATAAACACCGTTAAAATTACCTGCCATAACTGATATGTTATCACTGGCGACGCCTATTAAATTTTCAAAATTTATATTAAATTTATGAAAATATACTTTCAATAAATCAAAAATTTCTGTCGCGGTAGACTTTTTTAATTTTATCAAGCCGAAAAAATTATCAATAATTTTTTGAGATGTTGGATCGAAATATATATCTGCAAATTATTGCCAGGCATTTTTCTGTCGTTAGATCGGTAGTTTCATCTATAATAAGTGAAAATTTTTGTTGAAGAATTTTGCTGATTTTTTCAGCGGTATACGGCCAAATTATTGTGTTTACGTATTCTGTGGATTTCGTGCGACCACATTTTATTTGTTGCGCTTTTATTGAACTAGGCGAAACAGTTTGGATCAATTTTGGTAGTGAATGCATAAGTTTATATGGTAAACCGTGTTAAAAAAACGAGCTTCTTGTATATGTAATTAAATAACACAAATTAAGTAGAAGTATTCAAAGAAATGTACCAAAGTTAAAAGGTACGTACCGAAATTCTTGGAGCGGAAAAATGTACCAAATTTGATACAATTGTATCAAAGTGGTAACACTGGATACAATCAGTCTGGTCGCAGCGGCCTGATGAGAAGAGTCAATTCTCTTACAATGTTCGGAACATAATAAAATCATATACACCCTGCGCCATTGAAATGTTCGGTTTGAATTTTTAAAGTATATTTTGGAAATACCACCGTTTGCTTCAAAAGTAGATAGCAAAAATGATAGATTCTGATTATCAAAACAATTTTTACACTATTCCGAATATATTCAAATAAAAAGAACGGTAATCCGACATTTTAGACCTACATAACGTCGGATAAGGAATATTACCGCCCTACCTCGTAACAATTTGGTAGGTCGTTACAGTGTTTTTAAGAATGTTATTTCAATTGAAAAATAGTTTTTTGTTGACAATGGTAATTTTTATTCAAAATAAGGATTAACAGAAATAAAATCCATCTTAACTAGAATATTTTGAGAGAAATTGAACTTTTTAAAATCAATAATTAATAACCCAGCCCTTGGCTTTTATGATGACCTTAATCCCGATCAGCATTGAATTCTAAAGTTTTATTAAATAATATATTGCTATTTCCTCAAACCAGACTTTTTCTATAAGTTTTATTAGCCCTTTGGCACTTTTCAGCTTGTAATTTGTAATCTTCTTTCCCATGAAGGACCAAATATTTTCAACAATATTGAAGTCAGGACTATTTCCTGTCCAGCGTAACGACTCAATCACCAAGCTATTTTTAAATTCGGCTACCTAAACAAAATAGACATTAAAATTAAGCATTCTTACTTCACAAATAACATCAATAACTCACGGAGAGTAATCGTCCTGGAAGAGTGGAATACCGATGTATTGAGTCGGGTCCTCAATAGTCACGATTCAGGTTTCGATAATTTTTTTATATTTCCCTCCGTTTTCTGAACTATATCCAGAAGGCATAGTGATCAAACTCGAAAGGCTGTTATGGCTCTCCAGGCCATAACATATGGAGAATTTTTCACTGTCGGCGAAATACATTCTGTTAAATACCGTTTGCCTTTTCTGCGCCGAACCCTTGTCCTTACATCGGGTCCAAAGATATTGAATTTGGATTTATCCGAGAATATGAACCAACGCCAGTCCCTGGGCATTCAGTTGTTTCATTCTATTGCGAATTTGAGGCTTGCAGCTGCTATTTTTGCTGTCAGTAATGATTTTCTCGCTGGTCGACAAGCATATAAACCAAGTTCCTTTTAATAGTATGAACTGAAATAGTGTCGGTTGTTGCTATTAGAAGCTAACTTCTCAGCTCCAAAGCCGTAGCAAACCTTTGCTTAAGATCTAAATATCTGAAATTCGGTTTGTTGAAACAGAAGTTCTCCTCTTTGCATCAGAGCCAAATTATCGTTTGATTTTCGGAATAGTGCCTTAAAAACTTTCTAATTGCTGTTTGGCTACACTAAATTACTCTTGCAATTTGTGAATGTGTGTACTTTTTTGCCTTTGCTTGCAAAATTTTGGCTTTTTCGTTAGCATTTAATTTAGAGCGCCACTTTGTAAAATTAACTCTTTAACTACTTAATTGAAACCGAACGAATAGTTCATCCTTAGTTTGGTTTTAAATACCTAATAAGGCGTGAAATATGCTGAAAAAAAAAACAAAAAAAAAAATAGCGAATGAGGTAAAATCTATGAGAGAATTGCATGAAATAGTAAATAATCGAAATCGAACATTTCAATGGCGCAGGGTGTACATTAAAATAAAATACCAATGGGATAAAAACCATACACTCAAAAAATGTGCGGTGTTAATTGGTTTTTTATCCGAAAAAGTATTTTATTTTTCTCCAACTGAATATAGCTTTATAAAATTAAATACGCATCAACGGATAAATATTTTTATCTATCCGAAAAGATAAATTTTTATAAAAACTCCTTTTGGATTTAATAAAATGCACCTCTAGGTGTTTCCTAAAGATGAATGTTCCTGTTTGGGTTTTATGCGGTGTAAAAGTTTTATCCAAATGTATTTTATGCCATTTTTATTATAATATCCGATTGGATTCAAATTATAAATATCCGATCGGTGGGACACTATGTAACACCGATTCGGTGTTGTGGTGACCTTTTATTTTTTTGTGTGTATGTATATTTTTTAAAATATTCCAGTATTCGTTAAATTATTGATATTATTTTATACCTTCGGCGAAAAAAGTTACGGCAATTAACAATCTCACTTCCTTTGGTACTGTTGTATCCTTTATGTGAAGAACAATTAGGTCCCTTAATTGTAGGAAGAGTTCTTGCGGCATTCTGTAGAGACTGATAAATTCCGCTTCTGGGACATCAAAACGGTCGGATGAATCGCGTAACCTTTTTCTTTGAATCCGTAAATTGTACCGCCTTTCCTCCTCGTCCTCAATCATACAACCAAGTAAACGACGCGCCATTTGGTTTATAGAAATAATCTCACCACAATTATTTTGAAATTCACTGTAGTATACTTATTTGTTATAAACACACACAAATATAAATGTGATTTAATTTGTAAATAATATTATTAGAATTTGTTAAATATTTTTATAAATTTCACGAAATTCGGTCTTAATTGAGAAAAAACTTGTTTTGTTTTATATAAATGACAGCTCCTCTGTGACTTTGATTTGTCTAGCGGTGAGTATTAGAATTACAATTTTTTTCCATTAGAACTTATTCCCTATCTACCAAAATACATTTTTGCGAAATAGGGAAATAAAAGTTGGGAATTATGGTAATAGTTTTCCCAATTCCGAATTCCCTGGAAAAACCGGAATAGGGCCACAGTTAGTTTTAAGTTTATTTGATTCCGCCCTTATAGGTTTTAAAACTAAATAGAGAATTTCTTGATTTTTCTCTGTTCCTATTTTTTTCTATGTTTTCCTCTATGCAATCTTTTCTAGGGCTCAGGCACTTCCAACTCTTAGAATTCTGCACTTTCAATAGGGGTTCTGTAATTTTATGTGTTCATAAAATAATTTTAAACAGCTTTTGTCATTTCATAGTTTTCGCCTGTTATTATTATATCATCTACAATACATATATTATTTTTAATGAATGTTGGCTGTCTCGTCAACTTTTTAAGAGGTTTATATCAGCTAGGATTGGTGACAATGGATTCGCCATAGTTAATCCAAACTTCTGGCGATAAAACTGATTTTATATTTACTAAATAATTTTCCAATTTTATTAATAGTGTTTTAGTTTCATTTTTGTGTGTGTTTGTTTGCTAATTACTTATTCTTACTCGTATCTTACGTTAATTGAACACATTTTTCGGTATTCTAATAAAAACCGTATTCTACGTTTGGAAGTGATGCGAAACGAAATTATTTCCTTGGTGCCAAAGTGAATTGTGTAAAAATATCAGAACCATTGGAAATTATTTGTAATGGCAGCAGCTATGCAGCTATCGGCCTATGATGTAGAGCTAATAAAAAAATGTTTCAATCAATTTTATTTGTGAAGAGTGCTTAAATAATTTTGTCATTATAAAAAAAATTATGAGTTAATAATGGAAAATATTAAAAGCAATAAAGTCGAAATAAGTAATTCGATTGAGCAAAAAATAGCTGTAGGAGGAGGAGTTAAAAGCTGCAATAAATAAAGGTCAATCAAACTCCTATATTGATAAACAAATCACAAAAGACAAAAGCAAACCCACTTTTGCGGACATATTAAAATTACCAGTGTATATTACTCCGAAGGAAAAAATAATAGATTCGGTTCAATTTCAAATTTTGCTTTTTTGTGTAATTATAAATTGTAATAATAAGCAATCAGCCGATGTTTTACAATAAATAAATTACAAGAACAAATGGGAGAAAATTATAATATTGAAATACCGAGAGTTATGAACCCGCAATTCAAAATAGTATTTGTTTTAAGGGAATTATATTCCATAAAGTCTATGAGTCAAAAAAAAAGGAAGATCACTTATAATGCAATAGTAGAAGCTGATGATGAAGCGTTCAAAAATATCATCGACGTTGGAAAATTACACATTGGTTGGGACTAGGGCTCTGAATTTTAGGTGCTAAAAAATGCATTTTAGGTACCTAAAATATGCTCTATAAAATTAAAAAAAGGTGGTAAAAAGGTTCCAAAAATTAAAATTATTTGAGTAAAAAAGCTGATTTTAATTAATTTATTAACTTAAATTTGTTGCTTATTTCATCACAGTAAAATTCATAAAAAGTACTGACTATTTGCTTTGTTGGAAGCTCCAAACCCGTTTCAAATTATCTAAAAATTTGGACTCTCGAGGCGCTTTTAAAAATAATTTTTTGACGTCAGCAATCATCTCTCTCCATCGGGATGTATTGGTCTTATAGTTTCGGCCACTCGATGTAATCCCGTGTGCCAAACAAGTAACGTGCAAAATTTTCGGGTAGACAATTTTAATTGCAGCAGCCGCCTACACCATAAAGACACAGCATCTGATAAAAACATTAAAAAAATTTCTAGGTTAAAATCTTCGCCTAAAATTTTAACGAAATCGTCGAAAAGTCTAGCTACTGTAAAACTATTGGCTTTGTCTAATACAGCAGTATTCAATAAAAACTTTTTGCGGCTTTCATCTTCATCCCTATTTAAAACACCTTCCACAACATTAGCCACATATCTTCATATCATCATTCCGGTTGTGTCGGTTGTTTCGTCTATTGTCACCCGTATATATTCATATTTTATCGCACTTTTTACTTGTAAAATAGTTTCATCGTTTATAGGGTTTTTGTTAAACATTAAAGCCGGGTGCGTAACGTTTCCATTCTTCACGTCAGATATAAATGTCTGATTTGTAGTTCTGTGGTTTTTTGTGGCATTTTTTGTGTTTTTGGGATCTTATATGTTGATCTTTTTGTGATTTTTTGACTGCAACGATTTTCACATTACAAATTTGACAAAATAACACTTGTCTATCGATGAAACCGACTGAAAAAACCTATTTATGCCAAATTTTTTCTCATGGATGCCAACAAAAGAAAAAAAATACATTTAGAGTAGTTTTGGAACTAATGTAAAAACTCCACTTTTTAGAAATAAAAATACTGAACAAATGTGTTTTCGTATTCAAATTTTTTAACTGAGGACATTTTTTATGTCGCGTGCACATTTGTCCCTTGTTTTAAAATCCATTTCCGTAGGCAAAAAATATACGATACCAATTTAATGTACAATCCGAACATTTCTTGATTATTTTGGAAATTATTTTGAATACTATACAATTTAGGCGACAGAAAGGTTCAAAAATGTTTATTTAGGTCAAACAGGTTCCAAACCCCGGAAAAGGTGAGAAAAGGTGCTAACAAACCGATGCCATATGAAAGGAAATTTTATGAATCATGTTTCTATGTAACCAAAACATGTAAACCTGGCTCCAGCTCGAAAAGGTTTTTACCTAAAAATCACAGCCCTAGTTGGGACATATGCGTGAGATGCTTTAAATGTTGGGGGTTTAATCACACGGCCAGAACTGTATCACTGGTTCATGTTGCTATAAGTGTGGCGAGAAAGATCATATAGCTGTCAACTGTAGTTGTGCGGAAGCTAAGTATTTGAATTGCCAAAGAGCTAAAGAAAAGTTGAGTTGATCTGATTTGGATATCAAACACGATACAAGGAGTTCTGATTGCCCAATCTTTCAAAGAAAAATGAAAACTGAGGGGGAAAAATAATCTATTAGGAATTAAAAACAAATAAAGGCATTTATTTAAATATTCAAGGATTAATCAACAATTTTAGTCAGCTAGAATTAGTTACTTTTATCAGAGAATAATTTTGAAATGATTTGCATTAGTGAAAAACCATTTATCAGATCAAGATCATGATAGTTTAGTTCTAGAGAACAATTATAATTCAATTAGAATGGACCCTGAGTCTAGACACACATGCCACAAATATTTATAAAAATAAATTAGACAATTCTTTTGATGCAAAAAATATGTGGACAAATATTAAGACATATTATGTATGTATATTAAAAAAACCAAAAACGTGAAATTAAACAAGTGATTTTTAATAATAATAATAAATAAATTCGAGATAAAGTTGAACTACTAAATAACTTAAATAATTATTTTATTGACAGTATAAAGGAAATAATAGTATATTATTCAACGAGCATATAATGATAGCTGTTATTCACGAAGATGAAGTTTGCCGACACGAGCCGATAGGCGAGTGTCGTAAATCATCTGAGTGAATAACAACTATTATATGCGAGTAGAATACGATACTTTGTCCACGACCGACACATATCATTATATTTTATAATCAAATCCTTTAAATACTCTTCAAATAATTTTCGTCGACATTTTGACGTCACAGTTTAATAATAATGAAAATGGCAAGAGACTACTAGATAAAATTTCAAACATCAAATAATTTACATGGAAGTATTGAATAATAAAAGAAGAGACTACTAGATAAACTAGCAGTGAATAATGGATATCATTATAAGTGATGAAACACACGTATAATGAGCATATTATACGTTAGTCGTGGACAAATAATAATATTTCAATAGTTCCATATGTGAATAATTTTGCCGTAAATATATACAAGTTTAAATTTAAACAAATTTACTTAAATGAATTAGAATTTATAATAAAACAAATGAGCTCTAAAAAAGATTTTAATATGCTTAGTGCTACAATTATAAAAGATTGATTTAATCGGAAACAATCTTCTCACAGTCATCAATAAATCGATAGAAAGCAGTGTTTTCCCAACTATTGGAAGGACACAGTTGTAGTGGCAATTCAAAAGATTTCTAACGCCATTAAATGCAGTGATTTTCGCCCTATAAACATGATTTCCATTGAAGCCATTGCTGACGATACTTTATTGTATACGTAGTTTGGAGACACAGTAGAAGAATGCATAATGAAGATTACTAATTAATTAAAAGAAATGGGCATTTGGTTTAAAATGAATAAATTAAAATTAAATATTTAATTGACAATGAAAAAGTAGAACAATCTTATTCCATTAAATATTTGGGGGTAGTTATAGATAATAATTTAGACTTTAAAAATAATTTAGATTATGTTTGTAAAAAATTTATTATTTAAAACAAGTTAGGAATAAAATTTCAAGAAGAAGTGCAATTAATATTTATAATGCTATAATTAAACCAAATTTTGAATATTATTCATCCATTATTTTTTTGTGTAACTTAGAAATAATGCGTAGATTGCAGAAATTACAAAATAAAGCAATGCGATACATCCTAAAAGTAAACAGATTTATATTTAAGACTTTAATGTTAAGAAAATTGAATTGGATGAGCGTTGATCAAAACATCAAATCAAATGTGTTAATCATGGTATTTAAAATGCAATATAACATATTCCCAAATTATTGTTTCAAACAAATTTCATCCTAGTGCGCCATAATCCAAGGAACAGCCATGCTCCTTCCTAGTGAACCGTATTCTAGATCTTCATCTAAAAATCATATTAGAATCCTATTTATATAGCTAGTATCTGTTCAGTTTCATCGTAATCGGTTGAGAAGGCAACGTATAATCTAAAAATGGACAATTATCCGTTTTTCGTTTTGTTAGGAAACCAATTAATCATTCACGCCCTAGTAGAAACCATAACATCCACCGACTGCAACAACTATTATTTTTATTTTTGGCAAATTCTATACTGTTAATGACGTTTTTGTTCATCAGAGCATTTTTTTTCAATACAGATGAATAACAAAGAGAAAAATATGATAGTACAAACGCATTAGCGGACGAGCAAGAGCCATATAATAAGTATTATGCTCCTATTCTTCAGAGCAATATTTTTTTTAACAGTATCGCTCCCTATTAATAGTTTTAATATTTTTTATTATCGCTCTTAAAAAAATGAAGAGCGAAGAGCGAAATGCCATCCCATATATCGATCATCCAATTCATTACTAGAATATTTCAAAATCGAGGAATTTCAGGATAATTAGATTTAAAATTTCTCTTATATTTCAAAGTAATACAAATTTTACGATGATATGTACCAGTACATTAAAATATAACCTTTCAACTTGTTCCAATAATGAAATACAAAGTCGGCCTATTCCAAAACCCAATGCAATCAAAAAATAAAATTTGAGTTTTATCGGAATGTTCCACTAATGAATTAAATGATCGATATGTACACAAGTAATTTATTATTTATTGTCGAATCAATTATGAGTTGCTATTATTATTATTTGGTTCCTTATGGTTATTTTTAGTATCTTAAAGGAAACGGTTTTACACATAACAACAAATTTTTTAGGGAAACAAATTTTGAGTAGGACTGGGACACTAGTAAAATTTATTCACAAATTGGTACAAAATACAACAAATTCAACCGTTTTTTGCCAAATCAGTAACAGTTTACACCATTTGGCGAAAAGTTTTCAAGTGAATTAAAAATCTGAAAATGATTCAGAATTATCGAATATAGCTCCTATCGAATATAGAAAATATTTTTTGAACTCTGTATAGTGATCTGAAATGTTCCAAATATTTCAAAGGAAACAACAAAAAAAAAAAAATTGCTGCACACATAACACATTGGGACAATTTGATTGACAGGCGTTTCCTTTATAATCGAGTAATTAACCGCCAATGAAACCGAAACATAACGATATCCATGTACATATGTACACTTATCCAGATAAATGAAATTCCCACAACATGAACAGAGTTAAATTAAATTCAATAAAACTGTCACAATTGATCAGACCAAATTATCCTTTTCATGGTTTCATTTTCTCGTCGTATATGTTTACTAATCAACTGTATCATTGTCATTTTAGTCATTTATCCCATTTAAATCCTCTATCTTCCTATATACAAAATTTACAAACACAAAAATAAAAAAATTAAATTAAAATTCCACAGCATTCTCATTTCCAAATTTTTTAAAAGAATCACACAAAAAAAAACGTCTCAAATTACCTCCATTAATCTAATCATCAATCATTTCAATCATTTTTTAATCAATTCAATTTTATACGCGACTTTATGGTCGGTCGTTGACGCTCGAAGAAGAAGGACGTGTTTTTGTCGTCTTCTTCGAGAAAATTTTAATTTAATTAATTTTTAGTTTATTTATTTTCTAATGTAGTGTAAAGTGTTTAAATATATAATTTATATATAATTTATTTTAATTTAAGTTATTTAAGTAAAAGTGTGTGCATAAGAATAGTGAAAATTTAAATATGGATAGAATGCAATCCATCGGGATGCATTCAACAGGCATTGTTTTATATTTTTATTTTTATTTTCATATTTATAGCGAAACAAGTCAAATTTTGGCTTTCTCGCTTAATAATGCATGTCTTAAATTTGTGTAGTTGGTGCATAAAATTCGAATGGTCAAATACATTATCTCGTATTTAAATTTAATTAAAATCGAATAAATAAATTTACGCATTAAATTTCTGTTTCTGTACATGAAAATACAGGTTTTCGGTTTGTCTCTTTCCTCTTACGAGATTATGTATGTGTTGTATTTTTTGTTTTATGTGGAAACGACACAAACACATATATTCTTTATTTTATACATAAAAAGAATATAATTTCTATTATATAATTTCTATCAAGACAACATTGGTTCTATAGTGTTCGATTGTTGATATTTGCTTCTGAATTGTATTCACAGTCGTGTATGTGTAGTGTACGAGGTTATTTTCGGAAATATATACAGTAATATATAATATAGTGAAGCCTATTATATATGTATATAATATAGAGAAGGCATGTACCAAAACACACTATGTACACATCGATACTTTCCCTGCTGCGCACGTGAAGGATTATATGAAAACGTTTGTTTTCTCTATGTGCGTTGGTGGTTTTAGTTTTGTACTGTAATACGATTTTATTATTTTTACTTGGCGTTGTTGTATTCTTTGTGTTTATAGTGCTCTTTATATACAATGAACTACACAACGCAAAATTTTCATGTATTCAATTCAAATAAGATTCTTATACTACGTATAATCGAGTAATTTTGAGTTGAATTGGAAATTTAATTAGAATTAAAAGTTTCTTGTGTTCGATTCTAATGGGATTTGTTTACTTTGTATTATCGAGTAAATTTGAGTTGAACCAGAAACTATCGTATGTAATACAGTGAGGTCTCGTTATAGTGAATACTGATTTAAGGAAATTGTAATTTCGCAAGGAAATTTTATTCGCCAAAGTGATAAGTGTTTATGTGAAAATATATGGTTAATAAGGAAATAAAATAATAAAACTTTGCATATGTAAATACACAACTAAATTAAATTATTAAATAATTAAATACATTTCTCCGGTCCCTTTGGCTGCGCTGTTTCGAGATTTCACTGTTCATATAAAAATTTTTGTTTATTTAAGCATGATTATTTTTAATACGGGGTAGTTAATTTTACTGAACTGCACGGAATCCCTAAACTGAATTCATACTTTAGAAACTAATTAGTTCTTATAACTTTAATTTTGGGTACTGGTGATATTAATTGTAATTCATTCCAGAAAAGTCATCACAGATGAAACTTCTATACTTTAAGTGGCAGGTTCACGAAAATGGTTCATTTATAATAGTAGTTTTGAGTTAAACTGTAGTTTTTTGGATCGGATTGGTGAAATTGGGATTCCGGGAAGGACTGGCACCCTATTGATTTTGTTTATCAGTTATTTTTGTTAATATGTGAATAGTATCTAAAGGAGTTCCTTTTTTAGTTCACTGATTAATAAGTTAATTTTCAGAATATAACTCAGTTCCAGAATTAATCATTATTAGAGGGATTAAAATTAATCCTTTCTAATAAAGAAGCTAATTTCAAGTATAGATTATAGTTCAGAATTAGTAATTATTAGGGATTAAATTAATCCCGTGTTTCAGAATTAAATTCCAGCTTAAATCAACCTTCCAGGATCAACAAGGAGTGAAGAAGCTGAAATTAAAAATTGTGTTAATTTTGTAAGCTGATGAAATTAATTAATTGTTAAAATTTGTAGGGGTGCCAACTAGAGGATTTTTTAAATTATTTATTGAATTATTTAAGTGGCTTAGGCTAGGATTGATGCGGATGTAATTTTAAGTATACTTAAATTAATAAAATCTTAGGTGTTTAGAGGGGTTTATTTTAAGTATACTGATGAATAATTTAATTTGTTTCAGAATTTAAGATTGCTCCAGAATTAATCATTCTTAAAGGGATTAAATTTAATCCTAATTTTCAGTAACAAAGGTATAGCCGGACTCAACGCTCCAGGAACAACAAGCAGTTAACAATCATGTAGTTTAGAAATTGTGTTGTCTTGTGTTGTCTTATTTACTAACTATCAACCGCCATGGTGTCTGGAACCGGGTTGAGTCTCTGTTACTAACATACCTTTCCTTTCCCTCGATTTTGTTATTCGTAAGAGGGTGTACGGTGGACCCGGCGTATCCGGGAAACTTGCCTTAGGCTTGGTCGTACACACTAAATCAATCAATCAATCAATCAATCAATTCAATTTTATACGCGACTTTATATTTATAGACACAGGCAGAATCAAAAAGTATTACCATTCAAGACAATGGGTTTGTTTAGGAGTAGATAGACAGGTATAAAAGAATAACAACAACAAATTTATAAATTGATGGATCAAAATAATTCTAATCTTTTTTTTTTCGTTTTCTTATTTATTGAATGACATCTTAAATCAAAATTTAAATTTTTATTTTATTTTTAAACGAGACTGATCAATTTAGTTGAGGGAATTACTATAAGAATGATTGATCCCGTTCGTGCTTATTGATGGAAGATTTTACAATTTTGATCATTTTTTGGGAATCTAACTTTATTTTACTGTACTTCATGCAGTTGCTTATAGACCTGTTAGGTGAACTAACAAAATTTAAAATAATTTAGCTCGTCTTGGAAAAGAGGCGTCTTAAACCAAATGGAAAAATAAAATCCGCAAATTATTTTGCAAGAAGATTTTTTCATTGCCAAATAATTCTGTATATGTATGTAAGCACGGCTTTATTGTCAGGAAGCCAAAAGTTAAACAATAATTTTGCAGCGACCTCACAAACAAGTTCAACTCTGACTTGTCGTTTAGACCAGCCTATAATTCATATAATATGTAATCGTCTGTACTTATAAGCGAATATAAAAACTTCCATATTTATTTATATGTTCAATTTAGTGTTTATTCTATTGAGCCATACACAGCAAGTTATAATGAGTGTAATCGTCATAATGGCCTTAAAATCAGAATTTTAAAATGTGGGTAAACCTATTTTATTTATTACCGCTTTTAATGTACGGAAAACCGTGTCCCGTAATCCTAGTTAGTCCATTTCTAGCAATCGATTCTACTAATCGCGATTATCGATTGCAGCAGGCAGCAAAATTAATTGCCGGATTTATATTCGGAAAATTCTTAAGAACATTCCAGAGATTTATCAATGTATTAGTATTACACCGCTAAAACCAATTCTTATTGGAAAATTCAGTGTTATTTAAAAAAATGGAGTATTATTTAGAAAAGTATTTTAGAAAATCAAGATTTAATTCAATATTAAAGTAATTTTAATTTTTTTTTTCGTTTTATTCTATGCAATCTGTTCTGGGGCTCAAGGCACCCCAACTCTTTCGCAGTTAACTTTTACCGTCCTACTTTACGCAGTAGTTGCCAAACCGAGGACGTACGGCTATAGACCCGTTTTATATAAACCACCTGCACATTGCATTGCTTCATGCCAGCCTATAGTGCTGACATGAACAGTGCTGACAGATGATGAAAACTCCCTTTTGCATCCCGCCCCTATCGGGATTCGAACCCGGTACCTCCCGATTCAAACGCCGCAGCTTTAACCACTGAGCCGTTTGGTCGGTAAAGTAATTTTAATTGCTTTATTGTTGAATTATTCATAGAAAAACGGTATATGGCGTTTTAAAGTTAAAGTGTGATTTCAAAGAAAATACTTTTGTAGAACTTTTATTAAATGAACGATTCGTATGGTTTAGGGTTTTTTGACTAGGTATTCTAGAGGCCTATTCCATGTGCTAGCCAAACCTTGAGCATCATTGTTGCCAATGGCCGATATTGGCCCTTGAGTGTTGAGTGTGATTTCAAAAAAAAAAATGTTGTGGAACTTTTTTTAAACGAACGATTACATGTCTTTATATAGCAAACAGAGGTATGGACTCAGGTCGAAAAAACTCGTATAATAATACACGAAAAACTAAGTTTTGCATTTGAAATTTTATTTGTACTTTTATGAGTTAAATCAATTTCTCGAGTAAATTAAAATTGCTGGGTTGACCTGCGGTGATTGACATCTATTAATTTTAACGTTTCTGCAAATCATCGTATATCTCCCAAACACCATTCGAACGGTTGATAAAGCCACCGTGTCCTATCGTTTTTCCAATAGCTGGTGTCGATGAGGATCAAATTGAATAATTCGTTATAATAAATAACTTGTTGTACATCTTTTATTTTTATTACAAAAATCGTTGAGTTTGCAGATTGATCGTCTATGAGTTCTAATCCATTGATATAGTGTGTAAGTTAGATCCAATGGCTTTTTTATTGCCAATTTCACACTTTGCGCTTGGCAAACTCATTATGTCTTCAATTTGCTCTAAATGTTTTTGATTAGTTTTGAAAACGTCTACCGGAGCAAAATAATACTGTTTTCGTCTTGTTTCATTGGATTTTCGACATAGAAATTCAATTTCAATCGGTCGCGGGATAAAACAAATTATTATATCGCCCAAATTGCAACTAGCATCAAACGTAGCTCTGTATCCAACTTTGTTCAACATTTGTTTCCATGGATAATTTAAGTACAAATCTGTATGCATTATATGTATAACTCTTTGCTGCGCCATATTTAATTAAATTTGAAATAAATTTATAAAATTCGTTCGAAGAATTTTTGAACAGCTGATTAAAATATTCGATATCCACACCTAAACTGTAATAAATTTGGGCCATTGCATCGAAAGCACATGTATTTATTTTCACAAAGCCTTTTGGCAACTATGCAGTTTATGGTTTTTAATTTCTTTTTTCAAATCTAAAAAAAATTTGGCAATTGTGATTGTGTCATGCTGGTACGACAACATCTCTATAATAGAAATAATAATTCCATTTATTTTTAAAACATGTTCTTTATGACACTTTGGATTTTTGACGACGTTTCCCTTGGCATCAAAATAAATTTAACCTTCATAGTTCGACAATAAACCCAACTGATTAGATCTGAACATTAAAATTTTAAGTAGTTCAGTCACAGAGTGTAGATATTTCTCTGGTCGTTCCTGTATGGAACATTTGAAGAACATATCCATACAATCGCAATCTCTCACAACGTCATTTCTTGTCAAATCGGACGATCTTATTTTCTTAATACCTTATCAGACACAGGCACTATTGATTGAGTATTACCTTTAATAGCTAAACCAATATTCGTAGTTTTAAATGTTTCTAACTTAAAATTGTGGGCTGTTTTGATGGTAAGCTCTTCCTCCTTTTGAAATCTTTTGTTTCCCCGAATTTGTTTGAATATTTGGTGACCCGTATGAATTTTCTCGTCGACACCAGTAACAAATATTCAATTTTTGATCAACAGAAATTTGAAATTTGTATTTTTGTATATGACTTGTATATCTATATTTACCATATAAATTAATATTTGAGTTAATTAATTTTTGCAAACTTTTAAATGAAATAAGACAGCTAGCTGTTTCCCGCTTCAGTTAACGCTTTAACAACTTCACTCCTTATATATTTTCGATACTATAATTTTGCATAATATTAAAAGATTCCATACATTCCAAGGTCATTTTTAATCTCCAGCGTAGTAACGGTTTGTTGTCTAATAGGATAGATTCACGTTATATTTTTTCTAAGACATTAATAGTCTAGAAAATGGTTGGCATTACTTACAATCATTTCTTTGTCTTGAAAATTACTCTCATGTTGAGGTGGATTGTCTCTCACTTTTTTAATCATTAATTCTTTTTGATTTTTAAAAATTTGAAGAATTTGCCAAATTTCTTTATATGTAATTCTTTCTTGTACAAGGAATGTGTGAAATATCATAAACCTGTTTAATCACATATTTATAGTTATTAAGTGCGAATCCCTTTAAAATATTCATGCGTAACAAGCATTGTTTTATTTGATTAATATCAATGTTTGCTTTGTATTTATAATAATACTTTGAGTAGTATTTCACAGTTCCACGTGGTTTAAACATTGTTTAACATTTTATTGAAACTTACCAGCTTAAATAGTTAATTAAATTAAAAACTAATTGTCTAAAATATTCTTAAAATTTACGAAAGATTGTTAAATTTTAGTTCCTGTAACTTAAATAATTATGTAAATCAACAATTAGCACTAAACTTAACCAAACTAATTTACACTTAAACTTATCCAAATATAATAATGAAAGTTTGTTAAATTTTGGTCATTTTAAAACTCTAGTAGTCTAGTCCATACGACGAATCGTTCGTTTAAAAAAATTTCACAAAATAATTTTTTTAAAATCGCACTCAACACGAAAATTGTTGCTAATTTTGTAAATGTTGATTTTCAAAAATTCTCTTACGGAAATTTCACTAATATAACTTTAAATGAACTTTATCTAGCCGCAGACTATCCAAGCATTTTCACTGGAACTTCAATTGAGGAAGTAGAACTCTACATTTATTAATTAAAAAATAATTGTGCTACAGGAATTAATCAAATTTCCACAAAATTTGTTAAGAAATACTCCACTCAATAATTAAGTATATAGTGAAAAAAAATCATTAACAGGGAGCGTTGTACCAATTTTGAAATCTGGTAAGCTTCTAATTATAGACCAATATCTGTTCTCCCTGTGTTGTCCAACATTTTCAAAAGGTGTATTTATTCCCGATTACACCAACATATACTAACTAAAAATGTATTATCCCCTTAGCAATTTGGGTTTACTAGTGAATCTAACACTACTGCCGCGTGTGTTAAATTAACACATTTTCTAACTAGTAATTTAGGAAAAAAGAAAATAGTCATATGTGTTTTTCTTGACTTTATGCTTTTGAAGGCCGTTATTTCGCCTTATGGGAATTTAACCACTATTATACGATAATATCGCTTTGGAAGAAGTGAACTACTATAAATATTTAGGACTTATCATAGATTCAGATTTACGATGGAATTTGCACATTGATTATTTAAAAGAACGAATCTTGGCGTATATCTTCACTCTTAGGAAGCTCAGTCAGTTAGTCACAACAAACGTTTCGATTAAATTATATTATTCTTTCATTCACTCGCGTCTTACTTACTTAAATCCAATTTGGAATTCTGCCTCTAAATCAAAATTAGATGAGCTGTTCGTGCTTCAAAAATGAGCTCTTAAATATACAAATTACTTCGTAGATTTAGTACAAAAGAGTTATACAAACAAATACCGAGCTTTATTAAAGTTTGTGAAAGAGAAGACCTTTATTTGATACACAAAATATTTTTTTTTTTTTTTTTTTAATTTGTTAGTTTGTGTAACGACACAGATGGTGAATAGATATATAAAGATAAAGACAGTGATACCACAGGTTATAGCACAATACACAATTAATCATAAGCGACATTGCGCCGGCCAAATTATTTTTGCTCTTACCTTTCATTTTACAAGTAGAATTATTTTTGGAATTTGCGCCCACATAACGACAATTTTACAAACCTACGATGTGTATCAAGGCATTCACACCGCACCACAAGCTAAATTGGTAAGAGGTTCTACATATTATTTTCATTTTGCAAAATTTCCTATAGAGTAGATTTTGCGTAGATTTTAAATTTGCACTTGCCCAATTAGACAAATTATTTAAATTTTAAAAATTAACTGAGAGATTTAACGTGAAACATCCAAACGGGTTACAATTTAAAATCTTAAAAATAAATATTTGTTGTTCGTACATCCAATATTTAGTATATCAGCTTTACTAAGAAGAAATTTATTTGTAAACTAATTAAATATATTCTACATATTTTAGTAATCATTCTTATACACCTACAAATTTTATTATCGACGACAAAAATTTTCATCGATAAATACCAGTTTGATAAATTTATTGAATTTCGACGATGATACTTTTAACATTTTTCATTATCATCGGACCAGAATCGCATCCTAGTGCAATAAGGCATGCATAATTCTGTTTCGTGGAATGAACGGAATCGTACCTCACTGGTCTCAAATAACAAACATAATACATGTTTCAATTTTCTTTCGATTCAATTTATTTTTCTCAACCAATTTTGTGATTGACTTGTAATTTATGTTTAAAATCAACAACGTAGCCATCATAGACACGGGTTCAACATTCTGAGGAACAGATAATGGTAAATTGGATCCATAATCCTAATGTGGCGTCGAATTGTAAACAAAAATTGCATATGGAACCCAACAATCCCAATTTAATCCATTTCAATATAATGTTTTAAATATTCCGCCAAAGGACGGTGCCATCGTGCAAGGGCCCCTATTGTTTTCGGATGGTAAGCAGTTGAGGTTTGTCGTTTAATTTTTAATAGTTTACACATGTTTTGGAAAAGCTTACTAATTTGTTCCTTGGCCGGTTACAATTATTTGTGGTGCACCGAAGATAGAAACATAATTTAGAAAGAAGGGGTATCTGTCTGATAAGAATTTATAGAAGTCGTACGTCTGACGTTTTAACAAATCTACTCGAACAGAAGCTAATTAATTTCGAGGTCTGCTAAAGCGAGGTTATAGCTGTAACAATAGCTTCCCAAAGACACATGGAATTTAAAATCTGATCAATCAAAATCAACTATAATAAAGGAGATTAAATTGTATGAAGCTACCGGAACAATATCAAATACACTAAAATGTATTTACAATTCGTTGATGATACCCATACAGCCGACTTCAACTGAATCTGATGGTGTGTTCTCTATTTCTAGAGCATTCGTCACGAAAAAACGTGTTGGCCTATCATTCTATTTACGTGTTATCACAGATAAGAATATCAGATGTTTCAAACCGAACAAATTTTTGGCAATTCCTTCTGTAACCCAAAACCTGAAACTCAAACCAATTTAAATTACTTTTACTGAGGCTCCATCTAACCTTTAATAGAAGAAAGACAGTTAGTAGAGACACATTTTAACAATCTCATTATTTTTTAGATGATTTCGCCCATTTTTGTTGTAAAAAATTACAACTACAATTGACGAATGCAAAATTATAAAAAGCGCCTTAAGCGGACAAAAGTAAAATATGTGATAGACTGTAACAAAAATTTGCTATATGAAGTTATATGGAAATATTGTCTATTTAAATACATTTTTATTTATGAAAATTGTAATGATTGGAAAATTGAATTAACCCATATGTAGTTTAAAGTGTGATTTTTGTATATCTGATTTATTTGTGACATTCTTATCATTCTAAATATGAGAAACTTGTCCTTAAAAATTGCAGAAATTTCAAAATAAACTAGTGTTACCAAAAACATAAATGTTTTAAAAATATTAAATTCTAGATTGTATTAATAAGTCAAAGCGTAGCAACTGTGGTCTAATAAACCTTCAAAACTGTTTAGTGGCCGAAATATATATTTATAGTGAGTTTAACATTAAATTTCTGCAATTTTTAAGTACAATTTTCTAATATTTAAAATGAATAAAATATCCCAAATGAATCAGGTATACTAAAATCACAATTTAAACTACATATGGGATTAATTTAATTTTCCAATCAATACAATTTTCATAAATAAAAATGTAGTTTAAGTAGACAATATTTCCATATAACTTCATATAGCAAATTTTTGTTACAGCCTATCACATACTTCACTATTGTCCGCTGGGGACACCCGCTGCATTTGTCAATTTTTGCTTTAATAATTTAACTTTAAAATTTAATGTAATAAATAAAAATGTTCAATAAAAGCAAATATTTGTTCAAAAATATTTATATCTATTTATGATAGATGGTGTTATGCGAATCATTTTTGTATTATTTTGAGTCCAAGATAAAATATTACAGACACATTTAATATTGGGTTCCAGTTCAAAAAACCGCAAAATCATTCGAGCTTGGTTCATCTGATAATCTTATCTGTGGTGTTATAAATTTTAAAAATCAAAATCTTTAATTTCGGTTTGTTTTTTTTTGAACATTTTTGTTAATTTTATCGGAATTTATATTGGGTAGTATTTATTATAATTTATTGAAATAAAAATTGTTTGTGAAAAGTTTATGAATTTTTACTATGAATCCCGGGAACTCACGGGATTATCTAAAACTTAATCCCGACTACCGGGATTTGAAAAACATCCGAAAACAGGACCCCCACTACCAGACACCATTTCGAAACCCACTTTGTCGGACTCTAGGGTGCCTCAAAACAGATAAATCTTTAAAAATCTCAAGGACCAAAATTTTCATGATTACTTTCGTAAAAGATAGTAAAAATATTAAGAAAAAGAAAACAAATCCAAGAAATATTCCTCAATGTGGCTACTACAGCTGAAAAGCAAAGGATTTAGCCAAAAAATATACTAAACGAAATCGAAGTAGAAGATGAAAAATTATTTAGCACAATATTAAGAGTCACCTTCGCATAGGGAGTGATAGGGATTCCGACTGCATTTTGGGTTAGTTTTTTAAGCATTATTTTTAGCCTTAAAGTAGGCAGTGAAACTATATATAAAATATTATTAATTGGGTGCCTATCACTGAAAATGTAATAAAAAAAATTCTCTTGTTATAATTTTAACAAATTATTTTATGACCGTTGTTTGAATATACATTTGTATATGTAGAGTTGACCTCCAATTTACAAAACAAATTGGTCAAAAGATGCCATCGTTTAGTGAAAATGTCTTAAGCTGAAACCAACATTTCGTGACTATTGTATAACTAGGGGGTACAGCCCGTCCTAGGACGGATACAATTTATATATAATGTTGATGTCAAGCGGCCGCTGCCATAATCACCATTTGACCATTTGATATTTTTTTAACCGTTATTTTTCAGCCAAATCGGAATAGCTCGAGACTAAAGGCTTTTAAGGATTATTGTACTTTAAATAGACTTTAAACCAAAGAGTAAGGGCTTTTAAGGACGATTTTACATGCGTTGGGGCATCACACAATAAACCTTACAGACAGAAAAAAATAAACAAATCGGGGTGGGCTGTGTCATCAACACGACCGTAGGTGTTTTGCGCGATAACGTTTATAATATGTTGAGATTAATTATTTTAATTTAAACTAAATTAACCACCACTGTTTCTTTATGCAAAAATAGACTTCCAGAATTGCTCGGATCGGATGAGCCATTCTCTTACTACAGTTGTTGAAGGATTTAAATCGCGTGAAATCATTCGATAATATTATGTATGAGGCATGAAGCCTAAGGACCAATCTAGGAAATCATACATTTAAATTAAAGGTAATGTTTACAGTTGATTAGTAATTGCCCACGACCAAGGGAAAACCTTCTTGTCAATTTTCTGAACATGCGGTGTAAGACGTTATCACGTCAAAAAAATATAAATTGAAAATCAAAACTAAAATGCCTTGACCACAATCGAACCCCGGACTTTAGCCGCTCTAGTCCAAAACATTTCTACTAAGCTATATCAACCAAAGGAAATTTATTTAATTTCCATTCTTATATTAGCCGTCTTCCAATGGGCAAAATTTGCTACTTGGAAGTACTTGCGAGTAGATACCCAATGGAACGAGAAATTGAGTAACACAAGTAAAATACAGCCTTCTGTTTAGATGTTTTTTTGTCTTTTGTAAAGTTGTTTATTATAGTAATGGCGATATTTAAAATTATATTCAAAATATGACAAAAAAAAATGGACATGTAATAAAAGCAAAGCATTGATATTTACCGCATTGATATTTAAACACATTTTTCTTAAAAATGTATCATCAACAACAAAATAATTTTGTATTAATTTTGACATTTTATATCATCAACAAATAAAAAAACTCGAACGTAATAAAATACTCTCGAAAAATATCGAAAAAGGTCTAAAAGCCATCTATTGGAATTTTCTCAACTAAAATCCACTAGCGCAAATTTTATGCGTAACTACTTCTGTTTTCTACACCATCGTATGAGCATGGGTAGTTGTGAGTAGATACAAGTACTTGCGAGTAGTTTGCTTTCGCCAATGGAAGACGCTTATTGTTTGAAACATATCACGGTTAAAAATGAAAGGATAGAAACCATGTTTACCCTAAGTATGAATTGATTTTGAATAAATTTAGTTCAATTTGTAACATTAAATTCATTCTTTGCTAAAAGACAAAATTTAAATTCGCTCACTAATTCATTTTTGGTTTTATTTTGAACGAAGTTTATTCTTTTAGTTACTATTAATTTTATGTCTTTTAATTATCCGAGAATACGGTATAAAACGTAAAATTATATTAATAAATTTTATACTTTTTAAAACTAATTCTATTAAATTACTCTTTAGCAAAAGAAATGATGAAGATATCTAAAATAAAAATATTTTTGTTAATCTAAAGAGAATAAAAATTATCCTCTGTTTAATACATTTTTTTTATGCAAAAGAGGGTAAAAACTTGAAAAATTATTTTAACCTAAAAAGCATAAAATGTGAATCTTACGAGTATTTTTTATTCATAAAAGCATAAAAAAGTTATATTTGACTCACATATGTATATTTTGAGTAATTAAATTTGACCAACAAAGATTAAGTATGTGTGTATATCACAGGTAGGTCTGGCAAACATTGCACGTCGTTTTTCTCGAAAAGCATTAGAGGGACAGAGAAAATACCCATTATCAAAGATGTCAAACGGAAGAAGGAAATTGATTTGGATATATTGGATTAACAACTTTGGTAATGGTTGATAACACCCATGTCATTTAAAATTCCTCAAGAGAAACATTTAGATTATACCTACTAATAATTCAGACTATTACATTATTGTTAAATATAAATTGTTCTAATTAGATTATTGAAAATGATATTGTATTAAATAAATAATTGAAAAAATAACTGAAATACAAATTAACACAATGCCATTTCTGGTACATTATATTATTATTTTCCTAAAATTTGAACTGTTAGCGTAACACATTCTATAATTCAGACTTCTAATACTCGAATTTTTTCTTAAATCATATTTATATTTTGGTAGAATTAGGCCCGATTGTATGAACGAGGATAAATGATTAATCCTCTGATTTAGCGTAGTTTGCCTTGTATTAAACAATGCAAACTATGCTAAATCAGAGGATTAATAATTTATCCTCGTTCATACAATCGGGCCTAAATCAGAGAATTAATCATTTATCCTCGTTCATACAATCGGGCCTTAATATGTATTTACCATTCCTTGGCTCAATTTCTAAGTTATATCTCTTGAATTTTCTCTAAATAAAAAAAAAGGTTTGGCAAACCAGCAGCCTTGAGACATTAATTTAAAATCTGTAGTATATAGTAGTTTCAAAACATACTGCCAAAATTTTATATTTTGTATGTACGGCGAACCTACTGCGTTTAGTTTTAGTCCATTGTGGACGATCAAATCTTATTAACTTTAGTTTTTTCAATAAAATATGTAGGGGAGATTGGGGGTTGTGAGACATGGGGAGTTGTGAGACAGCGCCATCCTCCGTCATATTTCAGAAGTTTGACGTTGTTGATAAGTGTCAAAATTGTTTCTCAATGCAACCTCACTTTGTAGCTAGAATTCATTAAGTAAACACGCATTCTGAGCGTCTCTCCATGTAATGTGTTTTAAAATTTTTCGAAAAGTTTCTTGACTAATTTTGTTTGTAATACTTTCGATCAGTTTTTCAAGCGAATTGCAAAGGTAAATACATATATGTATACAAATAAATCGTTAGTCAATAAAGTTTCGACACACTTTTATGATTGCATGAACAATGTGTTAATAACTATGAGACCATCTTGAATATATATACGATTTGGGGAATTGTGAGATAGTGCCATCCTCCGTCATATTCCAAGTTCATCGGATTGTGAAGAAGACTTCTGTGTTGAGCTGTGTTCTGAAGAAGACTTCTGTTTCAGTTGTGCACTTAAAGTGTGCCAATTTACAAGCTGGATATTATACATGCGTTCACTGCGAGTCGGATTGATTGTACTACATTTTCATAAGATTTTTTCATTAAAAATGTATCATTTTTCTTATTTTCCATCTTGAATAAAAAATAATTATCAAAATATTTCATTTTAATTGTTTTTAAGAAGTGTCTTACAACTCACCAAAATTTTCGAACATTCGAAAAATGAATGTTTTTTTCGTGAAATTTAAATTTTGACAAAAATGATTATTTTCGATGAAAAGAATGAACTAATAGCTGCCATTACTGTCGAACTAGAGTTTAAAACATTCAGATATGAAGAATATTGTGATTGTGGAGTAGTTCAAGTTCAAAAACAATACCCGTCTGTCTCACAACTCCCCAATCTCCCCTAATTAATCGTTTTTCTTACGTTCCAACAATTATTAACTATCAGTACGAATTACACAATATTCAATCAATTTTGGCTTCAATTTAATACAATTTCGCTAAAGGATATCTTTCGTCCGAATTTGTTTTTTAAATTGGAGGTCAACCGTATATATTCTAACTATGATCACAGATAAGAATAGACAGATGGCGATCTTGTATGGGCTATATTTACATTCCAAAATTTCAATACCAAATTCCAATCCAATCCTTTTAGAGCAGGACGTACATTTCTTTCTCTTTTTATCTTTTTTTACGTATGGCTATTTTGATTATATCAAAGCAAACATGGCATGGCTATTTTGATTATATCAAAGCAAACATAAACCAACTTCAAACAAAATTGTATTTTATAATATATACGTCCTGCTCTAAAAGGATTAGATTAGAATTTGGTATTGAAATTTAGAATATAAATATGGCCCATACAAGATCGCTATCTGTCTATTCTTATCTGTGCTATGATCATAAAATTGTACAAACTACAACAAAATAATTTTTTGTGTTTTTTTATTTTCATTTTCTGATCTTCAAAAAAATGTCTCAGAAAACGAACGAAAATGCAGTCGGAGTTGCTACCCAGGGTTCGTATTCTTGAAATTCACCAAAAAAAAGTCGCTAGTGACTTTGGTATAAAACAATTTAAATTTTCAACTGAAATGACGTATTTCACTAGAAAATTATCGGCGGCTTTTTCGGGTGAATTTCAAGAAACGGGCCCGGATTCGATTTTAAACTCGTTTATTTAAAACAAAATAATCTTTCAAGTTTATCATCCGAAGGTCATTGGCTAGGTCAATTTATACATATGAAATAATTTGTTTTAACCTTTTTTTATAAAATTGTATAAGCAATTTGCGTTCCATTCTTTTAAGTTAAAAAAACTGCTCGTTTTTATTCTTTTTGGCACAAAAAATAAGGAAAGGATAATTTTTATACTTTTCTGAATAAAATTGCATTGAGAAATTTACGTTTTATACTTTTAAGATGAAACAAAAAATTGTTCATTTTTATTCTATTTGGTACAAACAATCTTTACTTTTCAAAAAGGATAATTTTCATTCTTTAAAGATTAAATTTTTTTTTTATTTGTTTAATCTTCCTTCTTTCTTTTTTGTGCTATTTTTATGCTATAAAAAATTAGATGAGGATCGATCCGAAGACCTTTGCCGTTCTAGTCCAATGCGTTACCACTACGCCACAAACAATATAGTAACATTTGTTTTATTTGCATTGTTAAATTGTTTTATTTTTTCAAAGCGTTCTACAGCCTCATAGCTAAATATATATAATATACATATTAATAATAATTCGTTCTAATTGTTCGTAAATCAATATTGAAATTTTATCAATATTGTAAAATTTTGGTTCATCACGTTAATCGAAATTCCCTTAATCTTTATTAAGATTTAATTCCCTTAATAGCATTTTGATCATTTATTCGTTTTTGTGGGTGTTCTTCATATAAAAATTTTACTTACAATTTATGATATGAAGTTATGGGATATGACCAATTAAGAAGTAGAGGTGGAGAAATATCGATAGTTTGCACTATCGATAGTTTTCGATAGTTTAACACTAATCAGCATTGGTTTTGATGAAATTCAGCGTGCACGATAGAAATAACATTCTAAACTGATTGTTGGATGAAGTTTTAGAATATGGCCGGTTTGGATGGAACTTGGCCATTTCTTTCCTTCGTATATATCGAATTTCATCAGAATCGGTTGAGAAATAAGAAAGTTCCGTCCTGATTGGCCATATTCCAGAACTTTATCTAAAAATCATTTAAGAACCCCATTTCCATCAAACATGCTGAATTTAATTTCATCAAAATCGGATTAAAAATGGCCAAGTTCCGTCCCAATTGGCCATATTCCAGAACTTTATCTAAAAATCAATTTAGAATCCCATTTCCATCGTATATCTTGAATTTCATCAAAATCGGATAAGAAATGGCCAAGTTCCGCCCCAATTGGCCATATTCCAGAACTTTATCTAAAAATCATTCGAGAATCCCATTTCCATCGTATATATCGAATATCATCAGAATCGGTTAAGAAATAAGAAAGTTCCGTCCTGATTGGCCATATTCCAGAACTTTATCTAAAAATCATTTAAGAACCCCATTTCCATCAAACATGCTGAATTTAATTTCATCAAAATCGGATTAAAAATGGCCAAGTTCCGTCCCAATTGGCCATATTCCAGAACTTTATCTAAAAATCAATTTAGAATCCCATTTCCATCGTATATGTTGAATTTCATCAAAATCGGATAAGAAATGGCCAAGTTCCGCCCCAATTGGCCATATTCCAGAACTTTATCTAAAAATCATTTAAGAATCCCACTTCCATCGAACATGCTGAATTTTATCAAAGTCGAATAAGAAATGGCCAAGTTCCTTTCTAACTGGCCATTTTCCAGAACTTTATCTAAAAATCAATTAAGAATCTCATTTCCATCGAACATGTTGAATTTCATCAACATCGGATAAGAAATGGCCAAGTTCCTTCCTAATTGGCCATATCCTAGAACTTCATCTAAAAATCATTTTAGAATCCCATTTCCATCGCACATGTCAAATTTCTCTTCCGAATCAACATGCATTACAATAAAATATGGTCGAACATAAAATTATAAATACCGAAAAATTTTCCCAAACTATCGATAGTTATCGATAACTATCGATGGGGGTTCGATAGTCAAAACTATCGATAGTATTCGATAGTGCTATCGATAGTTCTCCACCTCTATTAAGAAGAAACTTGGCCATTTCTTATCCGATTTTGATAAAATTCAGCGTGTGGAAATGGGATTCTAAAATTATTTTTAGATAAAGTTTTGTAATATGGCCAATTAGGAAGGCACTTGGCCATTTCTTATCCGACTTTGATGGAATTAATCATTTTAAGATGGAAATGGGATTCTTAAATTTTTTTTAGATAAAGTTCTGTAATTTAGATAAGTTGTATAGATAAATCCTAATTTTTGAAGTTTTAAATCTTAGAATGAGTGCCGTTAGCTGTATTGTATCTTGTCGCCAAAGACGAAATAAATTGATTATTTTTCATAAATATTTACGAGACACTATTGATCCGTTTGACATTTCGGAAGCTTGGTAAAAATTAGAATAATATACAATAATTGCTATTACAAATGGCATATGCATGTACAAAAATAATTGTACAATAGGTTCGTAGACATGAATCGGTAAATTTTATAGAAGGAATAAAAGCTTCAGGTTCCAATGCTATTGGCTTGATATGCGCGATTTCGTATAATAGTCCATTTATTTGCAGTTAATAATTGTCCCAAATATCGTCTCTTTGGTAATGAAATGGCGTATATGAAAAATCATAGTTTTAAAATAATTCGCATTTAAATGTTTTGTGAATATACAAGGTGGGGCAATGAAATATGCCCTTATTTATGCAACTTGTTTTTCTAAAAAAATATTAATGATATTACCCAACGATTTAATGCAGAGAATAGCTCAATTCTAAATCAACTTCCTATCTCGCATGTCAATGTAACCCCCACGGCTTAATATATGTACACCCCATTACGTTGAATCGCTTAAGAAATTCTCCACTTATATCACGCCCACTTGCGATGGAACCAGTCCAATTGAGCTCCTATGTTTCGAATATTTACAACTCGTTTACGTTTTTTTTTTTCAAAAGGTTACCATAAATAAGTAAAAAAATTAAAAAATTGTACATAATTGTTGACACATTCTGTATTTTTTATTTACAATTTTTGAATTATATTTATAGCACGAGTTACTACCTTGATATTATCAAAATTCCTCTTTAATAAAACCCTAAATCCATACAAAAACGAAAACAAAAACGTTTAATTTTTTCACAATAATTTCCAAATTTTGCTTTTTATTAAAAATTCTAAAATCTTCTGGAAATTTATCGAACCTTCTAGAAAAAGGAAGCTCATTTTTTTCTGTAGCAAATATATTTTCTGACCGAAAAAATTATAATTCTATTTTCTAAACCAATTAAACATTTTTCTTAAAATAGTTATTTATGATAAATTCGAATTAATTCCAGAAGATTTTATCTAAAGATAATCAAAAATTTAGAAACCGCGAAAAAATTAACACGTAAACGAAATGAATCAAATTTCCATCGTGCATGCTGCGAATTGCATCAAAATCGGAGAAGAAATGGCCAAGTTCCTTCCTAATTGGCCACATTCCATAACTTCGTTATAAATGATTTCACAAATTCTAAGTAAAATTTTTATATGAAAAATACCCACAAAGACGAATAAATTAACCAAATGCTATTAAGAGAATTAAATCTTATTAAAGATTTAGGGAATTTACGTTATTAACCAAAATTTTACAATATTGATAAATTCTTTGGAAAGGAAATACCATATATGTATTAAAAATGTAAAAAAAAAGAAAAGTTACCTACATACAACACTACATCTCAAATATGTACGGCGAACCTATAATAACTTGTTTTATTATGATATATATTTTGTAAATGAAAGTTTTATTTATTTATTTGTATTTATTATAATTTATTTAATTAATATTTGTATGTGTTATTTATTATTTATCACCATTTTATTTTATTAATGATTATTAAAATGCCACCGCGCGATGTGAGCGGCATGTCGCCTTGTTGAGATTTTAAAGCAGACTGAATATTGAATTTATTTTATTTGATTTTGTCACCTTGTTGGAAGAGTTTGTCTCTTCCATACAAAGTGACAAATACGTTTAGTTCTATTGTTTTGTGTAATAAGTGCGTTTGTTTGAGTATTGATTGTGTTCGCGTGCGAACTGATTGTATGGTGGAAAAAGAGTTGTGGCGAATGAGTGAACGAGCCGCCACAAACCCCCGGCGAAGTCCGCTATGTGTGATAAAACCTCATGAAATTGGGGTTTTCCAATTAAATGATCAATAATTTTCATACATTTACAAACAATTAGACTAAAGTGAAGTTTATGACAAAAAAAAAAAAAAATGACAAAAAAAACAAAACCTGACAACAGAAGACTATATACACAAAAAAGTGTAGCTGGAGTTTGATGGCCATTGACAGGTAATCGCGGAGGTAGGTACGCAGATCTAACTATGCCTTGGTGTGTAGTAGGATTTCATGAATATTTGTGCCAAACGATATTTTTGCGCGACCCTCAGGGGCTGAGATCTTGATTTTAACAAATTTCCTTACATAAGAAAAATGTGTAGCTCGAGTTTGATGGCCATTGACAAGTAATCGTAGAAATAGGTACGCAGATCTGACTATGCCTTGGTGTTCAGTAGGATTTCATGAATATTTGTGCCAAACGATATTTTTGCGTGACCCTCAGGGGCTGAGATTTATGTTCTAACAAATTTCCTTATAAAAAAAAATGTGTAGCTGGAGTTTGATGGCCATTGACAAGTAATCGTAGAGATAGGTACGCAGATCTGACTATGCATTGGTATTCAGTAGGATTTCATGAATATTTGTGCCAAACGATATTTTTGCGCGACCCTCAGGGGCTGAGATTTTGATTTTAACATATTTCCCTATATAAAAAAATGTGTAGCTGGAGTTTAAAATGTGTAGCTGGAGTTTGATGGCCATTGACAAGTAATCGTAGAGATAGGTACGCAGATCTGACTATGCCTTGGTGTTCAGTAGGGTTTCATGAATATTTTTGCCCAACGATATTTTTGCGCGACCCTCAGGGGCTGAGATTTTTGTTCTAACAAATTTCCCTATATAAAAAAATGTGTAGCTGGAGTTTGATGGCCATTGACAAGTAATCGTAGAGATAGGTACGCAGATCTGACTATGCCTTGGTGTTCAGTAGGATTTCATGAATATTTGTGCCAAACGATATTTTTGCGCGACCCTCAGGGGCTGAGATTTTTGTTCTAACAAATTTCCCTATATAAAAAAATGTGTAGCTGGAGTTTAATGGCCATTGACAAGTAATCGTAAAGATAGGTACGCAGATCTGACTATGCCTTGGTGTTCAGTAGGGTTTCATGAATATTTGTGCCAAACGATATTTTTGCGCGACCCTCAGGGGCTGAGATTTTTGTTCTAACAAATTTCCCTATATAAAAAAATGTGTAGCTGGAGTTTGGTGGCCATTGACAAGTAATCGTAGAGATAGGTACGCAGATCTGACTATGCCTTGGTGTTCAGTAGGATTTCATGAATATTTGTGCCAAACGATATTTTTGCGCGACCCTCAGGGGCTGAGATTTTGATTTTAACATATTTCCCTATATAAAAAAATGTGTAGCTGGAGTTTAAAATGTGTAGCTGGAGTTTGATGGCCATTGACAAGTAATCGTAGAGATAGGTACGCAGATCTGACTATGCCTTGGTGTTCAGTAGGGTTTCATGAATATTTGTGCCAAACGATATTTTTGCGCGACCCTCAGGGGCTGAGATTTTTGTTCTAACAAATTTCCCTATATAAAAAAATGTGTAGCTGGAGTTTGATGGCCATTGACAAGTAATCGTAGAGATAGGTACGCAGATCTGACTATGCCTTGGTATTCAGTAGGATTTCATGAATATTTGTGCCAAACGATATTTTTGCGCGACCCTCAGGGGCTGAGATTTTGATTTTATTATTTCCCTATATAAAAAAATGTGTAGCTGGAGTTTGATGGCCATTGACAAGTAATCGTAAAGATAGGCACGCAGATCTGACTATGCCTTGGTGTTCAGTAGGATTTCATGAATATTTTTGCCAAACGATATTTTTGCACGACCCTCAGGGGCTGAGATCTTGATTTTAACAAATTTCCTTATATAAGAAAAATGTGTAGCTCGAGTTTGATGGCCATTGACAAGTAATCGTAGAGATAGGTACGCAGATCTGACTATGCCTTGGTGTTCAGTAGGATTTCATGAATATTTGTGCCAAACGATATTTTTGCGTGACCCTCAGGGGCTGAGATTTTTGTTTTAACAAATTTCCCTATATAAAAAAATGTGTAGCTGGAGTTTGATGGCCATTGACAAGTAATCGTAAAGATAGGTACGCAGATCTGACTATGCCTTGGTGTTCAGTAGGATTTCATGAATATTTGTGCCAAACGATATTTTTGCGCGACCCTCAGGGGCTGAGATTTTGATTTTAACATATTTCCCTATATAAAAAAATGTGTAGCTGGAGTTTGATGGCCATTGACAAGTAATCGTAAAGATAGGTACGCAGATCTGACTATGCCTTGGTGTTCAGTAGGATTTCATGAATATTTGTGCCAAACGATATTTTTGCGCGACCCTCAGGGGCTGAGATTTTGATTTTAACATATTTCCCTATATAAAAAAATGTGTAGCTGGAGTTTAAAATGTGTAGCTGGAGTTTGATGGCCATTGACAAGTAATCGTAGAGATAGGTACGCAGATCTGACTATGCCTTGGTGTTCAGTAGGGTTTCATGAATATTTGTGCCAAACGATATTTTTGCGCGACCCTCAGGGGCTGAGATTTTGATTTTAACATATTTCCCTATATAAAAAAATGTGTAGCTGGAGTTTGATGGCCATTGACAAGTAATCGTAGAGATAGGTACGCAGATCTGACTATGCCTTGGTGTTCAGTAGGATTTCATGAATATTTGTGCCAAACGATATTTTTGCGCGACCCTCAGGGGCTGAGATTTTTGTTTTAACAAATTTCCTTATATAAAAAAAATGTGTAGCTTGAGTTTAAAATGTGTAGCTGGAGTTTGATGGCCATTGACAGGTAATCGTAGAGATAGGTACGCAGATCTGACTATGTCTTGGTGTTCAGTAGGATTTCATGAATATTTGTGCCAAACGATATTTTTGCGCGACCCTCAGGGGCTGAGATTTTTGTTTTAACAAATTTCCTTATATAAAAAAAATGTGTAGCTTGAGTTCAAAATGTGTAGCTGGAGTTTGATGGCCATTGACAGGTAATCGTAGAGATAGGTACGCAGATCTGACTATGTCTTGGTGTTCAATAGGATTTCATGAATATTTGTGCCAAACGATATTTTTGCGCGGCCCTCAGGGGCTGAGATTTTGATTTTAACATATTTCCCTATATAAAAAAATGTGTAGCTGGAGTTTGATGGCCATTGACAAGTAATCGTAGAGATAGGTACGCAGATCTGACTATGCCTTGGAGTTCAGTAGGATTTCATGAATATTTGTGCCAAACGATATTTTTGCGCGACTCTCAGGGGCTGAGATTTTTGTTTTAACAAATTTCCTTATATAAAAAAAATGTGTAGCTTGAGTTTAAAATGTGTAGCTGGAGTTTGATGGCCATTGACAGGTAATCGTAGAGATAGGTACGCAGATCTGACTATGTCTTGGTGTTCAGTAGGATTTCATGAATATTTGTGCCACACGATATTTTTGCGCGACCCTCAGCGAAATAGCGTCAATAGCGAATTTTCCGATTCTTGTTCACTATTTACGAATTTGAATAATTCCTTTTTGGAATATCTCTCTATAACACGTTTGCCGATGTGTTTTGGCGAATCATATAATTTTATTTTTTTGTTCCATTTTTCAGAATTTAGTAAATTGTCTGGATCTTCATTGGAATAATTCTCTTCCAAATATTGCTTTCTGTTCGACTTTTGAGTCGGTTGAAGGGCATTGGTAACTTCTATAGAGTTGACTAGGAGTTCATTTTTTCGTTTTAATATTGACACAAATCTTCCAATTCTCAAGAATTTTCTATCAATATAATAATGCTTGACGTGTCTGAACCATAACACAACGTTGGAATTAGACAAACGACCTTCTATTTTCAAATATTTGGAAAAGCATGTACTCCAAAGCGGCAGATAAGCAAAATAACGCTGAATACTAAAAATGAAAAACTCTGGGCAGTAGAAATAATTTTTTGGCGTATCGTTAAGCTTGCCATTATTTTTAATTTCAATTTTTTCAAGCACATTAATGAATTTTTTATGAAACAAGCTTTGAGAATAGTGTGATTTCTCATTTTCTATAAATTCATTGTCGTGATCTTGTGATTCATCTGATTCAACTTGGATAGAGTTGTGAGAATAAAGCAAATTCATAAATGACGAAAACTGACTGAAGGATTGGCACACTTCCTCGTTTTTGAATTTATTCATACATATAAATACAGAATATTTTGAAAAGCATGTATATCTGTTCGAGTGTATCACAATTTAAAATCAAACAAAAATCAAACAAAACATATCTAAAATAAAATTTTTCAAATTGGTGGAAGCTTTAGAAATTTTCTTTTTAATTTGGGTGGCTATAATATTTATGAAATGAGTGCAGCAAATAAACACGGACACGGCTGTGTGTACTGGAGCACGATTAGCTTCCATACAGTTAAATATATAATTGATATAGCCCAACACATTCATATTTTTATTGAAAGTTTGAAGAATAGCTTGGATATAAGCCCATGTCCAATCTACCACGTAGACTAGTGGAATATTTAATTTAGGAATTAGAGCGATTTCAGATTTAAATTTCATTAAAAATATTCCAATTGTTGTTGTATCGTGTTTGCATGAAATCATTTCAGCTACCGGCACAATTGTGGTTCCAATTTTTACGACACAAGCGTAATACAATATTTTATTGCATTTGTGCTCCAAGTGGCACTTCGGCTTTTTTACCACACTCCCCGTTGCATCCAGATACAATATCAATGGACCATACTTTCTAAGTAATTCCAATTGTGTTCTACGTAATAAAACTACAACTAATGGTAATGAAACACTGTGTATATACCTGTTTGCATTAAGCAATTGCTCTTTATCCCATCGATACATCATATCATAAATATCGCAATCCTGAATCAAATCATTCCTTTTCAATATTTCAGACCTCATTTTACGCAAAACGACGTTAGTAGTTAACTTCATTGTGTTGCCAGTTTTAATTAAATCAGTATCTACATTACTTCTCATTTCTAAATCGACGTTATGAGCAGTAGAAACCTCCAATTTATTTTTAAGAAAAGAGCGCCGTTTTCCCCTTGTTCAAATACCTTATTGCCTTCATGTACCTCACACTTGCCTGCGGTACCAAAAATTTGCATACCTCGTTGGGAATCGATTACGAATTTAAAACGTTGGAAATGTGTCGAATATTTGCATCGACTATATATAATAATATTGTCTTGAAATTTTTTTCGTAGACGAATTGTGTCATACGAAATAACACATGCATGTTTGCTGAAAATTAGCGCATTAGATACTGCCCATCTGATTTCTTCTTTTGATCCTAATTTATCTTCGGAATTTAGAAATATTTCTCCAAAGGAAAATCCAAAGCAAGCCCAGGTCAAAAATCAAAAAAATCAAATTATCAAGAATGTCCTAAAAAAAGCGGGGGTCGATAGTTTAAAAAAACCTTTTTCTAAAATACTGCTATAAAAATATTATTCGAATAACGGAAAAATACTATGTGAAACGCACAAACACTAAAATATCAATGAAAAAATATTATATTTTTTTTCCTTTTATACTAACGCAACTGTTCTCAATTATTTCTGCTCTTTAAATGTCTTGTTTCTTTTTAATTACTGAGGGTCGCGCAAAAATATCGTTGGGCACAAATATTCATGAAATCCTACTGAACACCAAGGCATAGTCAGATCTGCGTACCTATCTCTACGATTACCTGTCAATGGCCATCAAACTCCCAGCTACACATTTTAAACTCCAGCCACACATTTTTTTTATATGTGAAAATATGTTAAAATAAAAATCTCAGCCCCTGAGGGTCGCGCAAAAATATTGTTTGGCAAAATTATGCATGAAATCCTACTGAACACCAAGGCATAGTCAGATCTGCGTACCTATCTCTACGATTACTTGTCAATGGCCATCAAACTCCAGCTACACATTTTAAACTCCAGCTACACATTTTTTTTATATGTGAAAATATGTTAAAATCAAAATCTCAGCCCCTGAGGGTCGCGCAAAAATATCGTTTGGCACAAATATTCATGAAATCCTACTGAACACCAAGGCATAGTCAGATCTGCGTACCTATCTCTACGATTACCTGTCAATGGCCATCAAACTCCAGCTACACATTTTAAACTCCAGCTACACATTTTTTTATATAAGGAAATTTGTTAAATCAAAATCTCAGCCCCTGAGGGTCGCGCAAAAATATCGTTTGGCACAAATATTCATGAAATCCTACTGAACACCAAGGCATAGTCAGATCTGCGTACGTATCTCTACGATTACTTGTCAATGGCCATCAAACTCCAGCCACACATTTTAAACTCCAGCTACACATTTTTTTATATAGGGAAATATGTTAAAATAAAAATCTCAGCCCCTGAGGGTCGCGCAAAAATATTGTTTGGCAAAATTATGCATGAAATCCTACTGAACACCAAGGCATAGTCAGATATGCGTACCTATCTCTACGATTACCTGTCAATGGCCATCAAACTCCAGCTACACATTTTAAACTTCAGCTACACATTTTTTTATATAGGGAAATTTGTTAAAACAGAAATCTTAGCCCCTGAGGGTCGCGCAAAAATATCGTTTGGCACAAATATTCATGAAATCCTACTACACACCAAGGCATAATTAGATCTGCGTACCTATCTCTACGATTACCTGTCAATGGCCATCAAACTCCAGCTACACATTTTAAACTCCAGCTACACATTTTTTTATATAAGGAAATTTGTTAAAACAAAATTCTCAGCCCCTGAGGGTCGCGCAAAAATATCGTTTGGCACAAATATTCATGAAATCCTACTGAACACCAAGGCATAGTCAGATCTGCGTACCTATCTCTACGATTACTTGTCAATGGCCATCAAACTCCAGCTACACATTTTTTTATATAGGGAAATTTGTTAAAACAAAAATCTCAGCCCCTGAGGGTCGCGCAAAAATATCGTTGGGCACAAATATTCATGAAATCCTACTGAACACCAAGGCATAGTCAGATCTGCGTACCTATCTCTACGATTACTTGTCAATGGCCATCAAACTCCAGCTACACATTTTTTTATATAGGGAAATTTGTTAAAACAAAAATCTCAGCCCCTGAGGGTCGCGCAAAAATATCGTTTGGCACAAATATTCATGAGATCCTACTGAACACCAAGGCATAGTCAGATCTGCGTACCTATCTCTACGATTACTTGTCAATGGCCATCAAACTCCAGCTACACATTTTTTTATATAGGGAAATTTGTTAAAACAGAAATCTTAGCCCCTGAGGGTCGCGCAAAAATATCGTTTGGCACAAATATTCATGAAATCCTACTACACACCAAGGCATAATTAGATCTGCGTACCTATCTCTACGATTACCTGTCAATGGCCATCAAACTCCAGCTACACATTTTAAACTCCAGCTACACATTTTTTTATATAAGGAAATTTGTTAAAACAAAATTCTCAGCCCCTGAGGGTCGCGCAAAAATATCGTTTGGCACAAATATTCATGAAATCCTACTGAACACCAAGGCATAGTCAGATCTGCGTACCTATCTCTACGATTACTTGTCAATGGCCATCAAACTCCAGCTACACATTTTTTTATATAGGGAAATTTGTTAAAACAAAAATCTCAGCCCCTGAGGGTCGCGCAAAAATATCGTTGGGCACAAATATTCATGAAATCCTACTGAACACCAAGGCATAGTCAGATCTGCGTACCTATCTCTACGATTACTTGTCAATGGCCATCAAACTCCAGCTACACATTTTTTTATATAGGGAAATTTGTTAAAACAAAAATCTCAGCCCCTGAGGGTCGCGCAAAAATATCGTTTGGCACAAATATTCATGAGATCCTACTGAACACCAAGGCATAGTCAGATCTGCGTACCTATCTCTACGATTACTTGTCAATGGCCATCAAACTTCAGCTACACATTTTTTTATATAGGGAAATTTGTTAAAACAGAAATCTTAGCCCCTGAGGGTCGCGCAAAAATATCGTTTGGCACAAATATTCATGAAATCCTACTACACACCAAGGCATAATTAGATCTGCGTACCTATCTCTACGATTACCTGTCAATGGCCATCAAACTCCAGCTACACATTTTAAACTCCAGCTACACATTTTTTTATATAAGGAAATTTGTTAAAACAAAATTCTCAGCCCCTGAGGGTCGCGCAAAAATATCGTTTGGCACAAATATTCATGAAATCCTACTGAACACCAAGGCATAGTCAGATCTGCGTACCTATCTCTACGATTACTTGTCAATGGCCATCAAACTCCAGCTACACATTTTTTTATATAGGGAAATTTGTTAAAACAAAAATCTCAGCCCCTGAGGGTCGCGCAAAAATATCGTTGGGCACAAATATTCATGAAATCCTACTGAACACCAAGGCATAGTCAGATCTGCGTACCTATCTCTACGATTACTTGTCAATGGCCATCAAACTCCAGCTACACATTTTTTTATATAGGGAAATTTGTTAAAACAAAATTCTCAGCCCCTGAGGGTCGCGCAAAAATATCGTTTGGCACAAATATTCATGAAATCCTACTGAACACCAAGGCATAGTCAGATCTGCGAACCTATCTCTACGATTACTTGTCAATGGCCATCAAACTCCAGCTACACATTTTTTTATATAGGGAAATTTGTTAAAACAAAAATCTCAGCCCCTGAGGGTCGCGCAAAAATATCGTTGGGCACAAATATTCATGAAATCCTACTGAACACCAAGGCATAGTCAGATCTGCGTACCTATCTCTACGATTACTTGTCAATGGCCATCAAACTCCAGCTACACATTTTTTTATATAGGGAAATTTGTTAAAACAAAAATCTCAGCCCCTGAGGGTTGCGCAAAAATATCGTTTGGCACAAATATTCATGAAATCCTACTGAACACCAAGGCATAGTCAGATCTGCGTACCTATCTCTACGATTACTTGTCAATGGCCATCAAACTCCAGCTACACATTTTTTTTTATATGTGAAAATATGTTAAAATCAAAATCTCAGCCCCTGAGGGTCGCGCAAAAAATATCGTTTGGCACAAATATTCATGAAATCCTACTGAACACCAAGGCATAGTCAGATCTGCGTACCTATCTCTACGATTACTTGTCAATGGCCATCAAACTCCAGCTACACATTTTTTATATGTGAAAATATGTTAAAATCAAAATCTCAGCCCCTGAGGGTCGCGCAAAAATATCGTTTGGCACAAATATTCATGAAATCCTACTGAACACCAAGGCATAGTCAGATCTGCGTACCTATCTCTACGATTACTTGTCAATGGCCATCAAACTCCAGCTACACTTTTTTTATATAAGAAAATTTGTTAAAATACAAATCTCAGCCCCTGAGTGTCGTGCAAAAATATCTTTTGGCACAATTATTCATGAAATCCTACTGAACACCAAGGTTTATCCAGATAACAAACGACAAAATCATGATTATTATCAAATTTTGCGAAAAATATAATATGCTGCTACACTTTTGGCTGTTGTAAGGTTTTTTGTCAATTTGTCATAAACTTCACACCACCACAATTAGAACGATTTATACAATCTTCACGAAATGTTGGTTTCAGCTAAGACAATTTCACTAAACGATGGGATCTTTTGACCATACATATATAATGTATATTCAAGCAAAGGTTATAAAATAATTTATTAAAATTATATCAAAAGGATTTTTTTTATTACATTTTCAGTGTTAGGCACGCAATTAATAATATTTTATATATATGTATGTAGTTTCACTGCCTACTTTAAGGCTAAAAATAATGCTTAAGAAACTAACCCAGCGAACCGCTATCCAGGTTCACTTTTTTGTATATCACTTTACAGCAATTTTTCAAGGTAGTATCACCATAAGACATGTATAATATGTAAAGTATCCATGTACTTTCTCTTTGTCAATTTCATTTTTTTGATTGCGAGAAATCTCTCTTTGGAAAGCCTGTTTAATTTGTTATCACGCAGAGACACAATTAGAAATATGTATCAACTGTTAAGTGTATCGGTAATTAAAAAATATGTAATTGTTTCGTTCTCACTATCACTCAACACTTATAGTTGATATCACAAATTATCATAATACGATCAGCAGTTGATATCAGTTTAACAGCAATAGTACACAAATGATTGGGGCTTTCTACAGAGAGTATTTTACCAAAGGTTTTGCAACACATTTATAATTTGTGTTTCGTTTGCTTGTATGAGATTTTCCTTTTCATTCTTACCGGAATTCTCGTTCAATTATACGGATTTTTTTACTTACCCTCGCTAAAGATGTTTTCACATCAAAATTTATTAACTATTTATTTTAATTTCCTAGTGATTGCTCATAATTTTATTTCTAATTTAATTTATTCGCATAAAAAATTCAATCAGTTGAACATAATTTAATATAATTCACCATTTTTGTTATTTCACGACTCGTGAAGTACAAGACACAAAATACTCCAATTAATAAATAAAA